>OW026523.1:129437383-129994883 GCA_932274085.1 Protocalliphora azurea
TGAGGGGTAGTAATCTAATAAAATTACATTAAATTTACCTTAAATACAATATAAACTTATTTATGTGTGTGTAATTATATGTGTATCAGTATTTCAGTATTTCTCATATCCAAACATTTTTAATCCATAGAACAAAGCAATAATAAACAGAAAATGTTTTTGTTTCCTTTTCTCTTCTATTTTCTATAATCCTTTATTGTAATTGTTGTAAAAATCATTGTATGTCAATAATTACAAACATAAAATGTAAGTAGGAGGATTGAAAATTAAAATAAAAAAAAGGTTCAAGTTAATATATGTACATTGCAGCTCAAAATTTGTTAAAAGAATCTATAAAAAACGGACATTAAAAAGTACTTTTTCTTGAATTTTAATTACTTTTTATTTCACCTTTACAGGAATACAGTCATAGTAATATATATTTACAGTTTTTAAAATTTTTTAAAACTTGCAAAAGAAGTCAAATATTTGTATATTGAAATGTATAGAGTTTTTCTGAAAAATCGATATTTATTTCTGATATTAAAGGAAAAATTCGTATGCATTTTTCGTTTCAAAAGTTTTTACACACATTTTTTATACTTCAAAAAACCTTTTGTACTTCAAAAAAAGGTGAATTATCTACGCTTGGCTTTGCTAAAGATGGTCCTAAATTTGGCTATAAGATAGCATAAAATCTCGTAATATAAACTCAATTTTAATAAGTCGAAAAAATCTAAAAACATTGGCAGAAATATTAAAAAAAAGTTTTAGATTAAATATGAGATTTAAACGAAGACTTCAAATGGTACATCATCTTTAAAATGTTTAAAAGAGTTTGCATAGGGTAGAAAAATCTTTAATCAAAATAATCCCTTTTGTGCACGCAGAGAATAAACATGGTTACAGCATTATAACTACAACAATATTATATTATCATTGTTAATTTTCTTGAATTTTAATAACTCTAAATTCATGATAATAAGTTTTTTTGTTTAAATTTTATCATTTAATGTTTACAGTCAATAAAAATTTTAATATGGTTGACTGTAAAATGTATACGTTTTTAAATATTTTTACCAGAAACAAAATTTTATTAATATGAAAAATTTCATTACTTCTAAAAACATTAAAAACTTATAGTCTTTTCCCTTGTTTTTTGAACCATATTCTGTTTTAAACCCATAATAATATTATTATTCCCATGACTCTAAAATGATTCAAATAATTATAATACTTAATTCAATTCAATATTTATTTGCTTTTAAATATATTTTGTTTTTAATGTTTGTTTATTCATTGTAATTCTCATATAGTTTATATGTGAATAAATATAAATAGACAAGATTTGGTTATATTTCAAGTAATATAAGATATTACTTAACTAGCATTAAAGGCTTTAGTTGAAAAAGTACATATCTTGCATTTGAAAAAATAATATGTAAATATTTTTTTTTAACTAATGAACACTTTTCTCTATTATTTTCAATAAAAAATTTATAAAAATAACAATTTTTTATTAATACGTTTTATTTTAATATATGAAATTATATAAAATTAAATATAAATATATGATAACATGGGATAGTAATATGATAAAATGAAATGTATTATTATTATAGAATGGAATACTAATATTATAAAATCGAATCATATGACAATATGATATAATATAATAAGATAGAATAATAATATAATAACAGCAAATCATAATCTGATAGAATGGGATCATAATGTAGTAAGATTGTTCAATTATATGTAAAAATAGAATCATAACATGAAAAAACAAACCATAAAATTGGACACAATATGACAAAATGAAATTATAATAATTATTACTTAAAATCATTTCTATTTTTCCCTGTGATCATATGCACCAATCATAATATGTTGCTCTTAGATTATGGTCACTACAACTATATTTTTTCTCGGCTTGTGAAAATAATAACTCATGAAAGAGAAATTAGCAAAAATCTGTCATAAAAATTTAACATCGTTTAAAATATTTACAAAATTCTCAGTGGTTCTCTATTTGTTCAGCGCGAAAGTATAATGTTTAGAAAGGCTGTGTAGTATATTGGTTCTATATTTTTTTTTTTTTTTTGTAGCAAATCTCGTGATTTTAGAAAAAATTTTAAGTACAAAAATTTGATTTATCTGAATTGTATTATTTTGGTTATATTGAATTATTCTGGTAATATTTATAAATCGCATATTATATTATAGAAAAGCGATTGTTGAAATATTAAATTACACTTTCTGTAATGAAAACATCATAACCTTTCTAAAAATCATACATTTTCGCCGAAAATAACAACGACTGCAGAAAATTTTGAAAATAACCTAAGCAATGATAAATTTTTCTAACAGCTTTTTTCTAATTTCTCTCTAATTTCTTTTTAAATTATTTTTATTTTCATGTAATGATATTTTTTAACTAAAGATTATAGCATCCTTTAACTATTCCTATTCCTTTTTCTAAACCATAATGACAATGTATCTTTTTAAACATTCTTTTAAATCTCAGTTTATATTTTTGTTAACTATTAAAGGCGTTTGAATTCTAAGATTTTATACTATCTTAAAGACAAGACTTTTAACTATCTTTGGCAATGTTAAGCGTAAATAATTAATTTTTGAAGCTAAAGCTGAATAATTTTAATGTATAAAAAATGTGTGTAAATACATTTGAAATGAAAAATGCATACGAATTTTTCATTTAATATTAGAAATACATGCTGTGACTTTTTCAAAAATTACTCTACACATTTCGGGCTTTACAACAACAAAACAATTATTTCAAAATATTTTAGAACGAACACAAATATTTGACTTCTTTTCCAAATTAAAAAATTTTTTTTTTTGAAAGTGTAAAGAGATATGACAATGACTGTATAACAAAATATTTTATTGACTTTAGATTTAAAATGATTTTTTTTTAGAATTAAGTGAAATTAGAAAATATTTATCAAATATCTTTTGTGAATAATTTTTGTTTGAATAATCCTTATAACGGAGTAAAACTTATTCAATTCTGATTATCTTGTTAATTTTGTACTTAATTCTTTCATTTTCATTGTAATAATTTGAAGCAATTTTAGTATCCCCCCAACTTATGTTTAATTTCTTAATAAAAATGACCGTAAAAATAAAGTTAAAGTAATAAAAATACTCTGATTACGGATGTCACAAGACAGCCACTAGGCCGCCACAATTAAGTTGTTTTTTTGTCAACATAAAAATATGAAATTTATGAACAAATTTTATTAATGTATTTTTGTTTGTCAAATGTAATATATTTTTATTAAATATGATTCATTACTTTTGTGCGTTTATTATAGAATTTATGGGAAAATATTTGTTTTCTAGGTATTTTTAATAAATTTATATTTCGGTAATGGCGACTACTTATTAAAGTATTTTCTTGGTAATGAGGCATTATTATTATTTGCCTACTCGGTATTACATAAATAAATACTCAATAGTATAATAGCACAGTAATATTGTTATCACGTGGATGAGTTTTGGCTAGAGCACTGGATTACAAACCAGAAGTTTGTTGTTTCAACCCCATTCTGATGCTGTTAGTTTTTTATAACAAAATGTCTAAAACATATATTTATACTAAAAAACTTTTTGTCACTTAGAAAATTAAGTAGGAGATGGTGTACTGAGTAAGACGTTAGTCATTAAGAACTAGTGGTTAATTTGTGTCCAAGTTCAAATCTCACTGGCGGCAAAATTTGTTTGTTTTTTTTTATTTTTATCTTTGAGTACCCCTAGAGTCTAAAAATAGCTATATGAATTTTTGGACAATTCGAACAGAAATAACTGGTTATTCAGACAAAAAGTAAGTAGTTTATTTTTGTTTCCCATTATACCTACTAGCTTATCAGAAAAGCTTTTAAGCTGGGAAATTCATCTTGTATTTAACTGCATTTATATTATAGGAGTTCAAAGGTGATTTATTATCTTAGAATAAATATAAATAGATTTTGAATAGCAAAAAGGCTTCTATCTTATTAATACACTAGTTACATTAAAAATGAAACAATAATGTTATATTCGACTTGGCCTAATCTTTATAGCCATCATCTGTAACTTTTTGTACCACCCATTTTTGGTTTCCAAGTTTAAATGATTCCTTGAATTATTTGTGTAAAATTTCTTTGCTGTACATGCTTTTTTATAAGAGATATCGGCAGAAAATTATAAACTGGAGGCCGCCTAGTTTTTATAGTATTTGGCCCATAAATGTTTTCTTAATGAAATGAATTTGCCCACTTTCAATTCTGAAAAAAACCTTATCCTGCTTTCAATAGACGGACAGATGGACGGACGCATATAGCTTAGATTTTCTTCGATTTTCACTAGGATACAGAATATATATGGACCATTATCAAAAATTTTTGATTTTAGGCCTTAAAAAAATTTTTTTTGAGGCACATTAAAATCCATTTTTATAAGTATAAAGTGATACGAATTTATTAGAATCAGTTTGTGTTTTAATCATTTCGTTATAGCGGTTTTAATTTGAACATATAAACGATTTTAAAAATTATAAGTTTATATATAATTTTGGTAAAAGATATGTGTAATATCAAAACCTTCTGAATTATTAAAATAAAATGTTTGATATTTTCAATGTTTGATGATATTAGCGTGGTATATTTTAAGGCTACCTAGTAAAATTTTAAAAATATTCTTTATACTAAAAATCGCTATATTTAAAAATTTTGTGATAGATGAGTTTGGAATTTAAGTTACTTATTCATATATGATACGAAAATATTTATAAGTTTATTACAAATAAATGCTGCTTAATCTTGTGATCCTTTTTTAACCCAAGTAAATTTTCTTTGGTCCATAAAATTAGCCTAATTAGTCCAATTATTTTCAATTTCATGCTGTCCATGCGATGTGGCTTAGCAAAACCTGTTTTGAAAAAATATCTCGGTTTCAATTCTCAACGACATTTGACTTAAATTTATGGTTCGATCAATTTTATTTGTCGCCTTTTTTATATCTATATATATATATAAGTTTTGTACAAATTGCAATTTGCTATTTAAAAATACAAAAACAAAGAGAGCAGTTTTTGCATAACTATCAAAAAGGCCATACAATTTGTTTTTTAAATAACAAAAAACTAACTTCAAATAGCAATCCATTAGCAGCTGTGAATGTGCCTCACGAAAAACTGATTTTTTTTTAACTTTCACACATGTTTTCCAAACTTTGAGACTATCTACTGCGTTGCCTATTTAGGGCACATCAATAAAATATAACGTAAAATACGCATAATTTGAAGAAGTGTCAATCGCTTTTCAAAATTTTTATTACATTGAGAGGCGCTCAAACTCCGCCCAAAAAACCAAAAAATTTTAAAAATCAAAAAATTTTATCGTCGAAATTCGACTATTCTATTTTTAACTGCTGAAAGTCGTCACAATAACAAATAACGTATGAAATTTATCTACAAAGTCCAATCAGTTTATGTAAGATTGAATGAAATCAAAAAAGTTAACTGCCTGTTTTTATAACACGAGCGCAAAAATGACTCGTCTAACTTACATTTAAAACAAAAGCAAAATTTCAAAATTTGGTTTTGTTTTAAATGAAAGTTAGAGCCCTTTTTCTAAGTTTTTAAATTTTGAACAACAATAATGATTATAAAGTGAAACCTATGCTGCCTACATTTTGCAATCTATTAGTTTAAAGTCTTGTGAATTCAGATCCATACCCCATTTCTTCAAAACTGTATTACCACAAAACTTATTAAGAATTTAAGACAGTTTCAGATAAGTTAAACATTTTTGATAGTGGCCCATATACATTATGGGACCTCATTTAAAACTTTATTTCCGTATCGTTTGCAGGTTCGAAGTGGACAAATTTTGCACCCTGTAGCTCATCTCGTATTATAATAGGGTGTTTTTAGATCGCACTAGTAGTTCAGGAGATACATATTTAATATAAATTTTTTTTCCAATTAATATGTCGGAAATACTTCTGACAATTTTCTTCTGAAAGTCAGACGAACTCGGTTTTTGTTTTATAAATATGGATATTTTGAAGATCCAGGATATTTTGCAGGTTTTTATTATTACAATTTTTTTTGTTGTTGTCGAAGGCAAACCGTTCCAAAAGAAAAAATCGAATTTGTCTAAAAAAATTTACCAAAACATATGATGATGGGACTATTATTTTTCATTCAGTTGTGAATTTTGATAAGAAAATTATATCCATAAAATCATAAAACTTTCTCTATCATACTTCTTTAGATATGTGATAAATAATATTTTCTTTGTATGGGAGCCCCTAGACCTGCTGTCCCATTTTCATCTCAATTGTGAAGCTTAGTGATAGAATTATTCCTACAGAATTTTAAAACTTTCGCTATAATAGTTCTTCAGATATGCGGTAATTAATATTTTCTTCTTAAATAAAGTAGTCTGTTTTATTTTCGAGGCTGCTGTAAATGATGCTTTAAAAAGTTCAAAAATAATCTGCCCAACGATTTAGCTGTCTATAAGGTACAAACAAACGGATAAACACATATTACATTAACTATTTGTAAGTAATGTACGTATACCTTATTTGCAAATAGTTAACTCACCGTTTATATAGCAAATTGCTTAAATAATTATTTGTTCTTATTTGTTGTGCTAGATACAATTATTACTAATGAAAATTCTATGAACGTAAAAGGAATTGGCGACGCCGTGCGCGAGCTATTAACTAACAAATAAAATATTAATTCACCGTTTATACGGAAAAATTTTCATATCGCAATATTTTAAATTGCTATTAAGAGGTGCATATAAATGCAATAACAGATTTATTTTTATATACAAATATATTAAGATAATGTGATAATATGGAACATACTAGACTACCCATGAATACAAAGTTTTTGATTTTGCATGCTCCACCGACAGTTTCTGGTAGATGGTCTTAAAAAGATTATAAAAATAAAAAACTTTGACTTTTGTTCCAAAAAAGGTTTAAAAAGTAACTTAAATCTTTATTGCAATATAACTAACTCTTTAATTTAACATTTTGCAAAAAAAAAACTATATAAGGTTTTTTATTCAGAATAAAAAATTATATATATTTTTTTAGCCTACTATGACTTGATGTTATAAGAAATCAAAGTAAAAATGTATAAATTGACTTTTTGAACTGGTTTTTGTATGGACCCAGCCTGTTAGCAACGATTTTTATTATTTTGAGGAGTAAGAAATGTAGTCTTACAAATCAATACATTTTGTCATTATATTTTATTAGATTTTAATTTCTATAACAATATTAAGCTATTCATATGCTTATAAAATTATATTTTTCTCATGGATCTTTTTTCTTATTAAAATATAAAACATTATTGGATACTGAATCATTTCAGATGATATTCATGACGTCATGTAATTTTTTCTTTAAAAGTGAAAACTTTTATATTAAACAAGTAAATTATAATTTTCTCCATTAACCTATTTCTGACCATTATTCGATCCTGTTAAAATAAATTAACAAAATTTGGTATGGGGTCTCGTAACGTGGTTTTGTCGTCGCAGAGGCAGTTCAGTTATGCCCAAGGTCGACTGGACCGCGAAACCTAAGCGAGAACACAATTGATTTATCCTTTCTGGAGGTCAAATAAACAGTATACCTTTATTTAAGAATTCAGTGTTATACTTCCAGCGCAGATGTAACGAAATCCGAATTTGAGATATAGATTTTGTTTAACAAATACAAAATCGATACCTCAAAGTCGGATGTTGGTCTATCTGCGCTGGAATAGTTTACATATGTGGTAAAATGTATTGAGTTATAAAACTAAAAATCTTAATCTACAAAGTAATACAAACCGTTGCTAACAGATTAAGTACATATTAAAACTAGGGCCTTTTTAAAGAATTTTTATTTTGTTTGCTCATAACATCATAACAAGTAGGCTAAAAAATTTTATGTCAAAAATTACTAATTTTTATTCTGAATATAAAAGCTTATATCACTTTTTCGCAAAATGTTAAATTAAAGAGTTATAAAGATTTTAGTTACTTTTAAGACCTTTTTTAGGACAAAAGTAAAAGTCGATTGGTCGGTTTAAGACTGATTGACCCAATTTCTGCACGCACATTACTTTTGTACCAAAAATTGCCGGTAGAGCTTGCATAATCAAGATTTTTTTAAATCCAATACATTCTATGGGTGGTCTAGTATACATATTACCAAAAAGATTCAGCTCAGCCGGATATAACATTCTAAATCGGTAGACTCTCATTGTAAGCATATTTTAGAAAAAACTGGTTAAATAAATAATGTATCCAATTAAAGTGATAGTTTTATCGATCTTATAAAAAGTTCATTAATATATTTCTAAATATTAGTTAAATAAATTCAATTCATTTTTTAATATAAATAAGTTAATCTTCTATGTTTAGAAAACTGTTGATTAATATTTAAAAAAAAAGGTAATAAAGATATTTTGAAATTGTTCTTTTTTAAATCGAAAATATTGTTTTCTAAAGATTTTTAATTAAACGATTTATCTGAAATTAAAAATGGTTTCAATATTGTGTGATTTTTAAATAATTGAACTTTTTAGTTTGATATTTAATTCATAAAATGATTGAATATGTATTTTTTGGTAATTGAAATTTTATTTAAATATTTTCTATATATATTTTTAGTTACTTGAGTTTGAATTGAATAAATTCTATAAATGTAGTCATATGTATTACTTTTAATATAAATATTTGTATACATTTGTATGTGTAACATATGTTTGTATAATTTAATTATTATTTCCAAGAAATAATAAATAAAATAACAAATAAACTTCATAAATGTCACGTATAAAGCAGGAAACCAAGAATGATTTTTAATTAAATGCCCTTTAATTTTTTTGTAGCTAAATTATTTATTATCAAACTACCCACGCGTAAAAAAAATACTCTTACTCATAAATACCTCCATATAAATGTACTATGGGTGATGTACTAGGGTGATCGATTATTTGACTTTTTGGAGAACCGGTTTACGAATATTTGCAATAGTTGGAGTTAGTGTTGCCAGTTTAGCATTTTTAAAGCTAAATCTAGCCTTTTATTTTGCTTTTACTCTTAACTTGAAGATTTATTTTTAAAAAATCATAAGTTTTAGCTTTTTTGTATATTTATTCGCAAAAAAACGATATTATTTATATTTAATAAAAGTTTTAGTTTGCGGCGCTTTATTCTTTACATTTAAAATATCTTCGGAAAAATAATTCATAGATATAATTAAAAAAAATTATAAGACACAAAAATTTGGAAATGCTTAATCAAAAAGGGAGTTATAGTTCAAAAATAACGAAAAAATCACTTCAAAACATTGGTTCATTTTTCATATGAAATATAACCCAAATTTGTATGGAAATTTTTTGGGATATTTTTTATTGGGTGATTTTGCTGACGGTTTCATGTTTTATAAATTTATTACAATACTTTTATAAAAATTTCAAAACCTAATTAGAACAAGAAAAAATAAGTTTTTAGATTAAAAATTTTTTAACTTTTTTGGGAAATTTAGCCCAATTTAGCTTCTTTTTTTCTCATCTCCTGGCAACACAGGTTGGAATTTTGAAAAACTGGTTAAATTTTTTAAATTCCGGAAAAACCCGTTTAACCACATTTTATGTAGAAGTTAATATTACCCTCAAAAAGCTATATTTCTTATCAAAAACTTAATAAATCTTATAACAATCAAGTTAAGATTTATTCAATGATTTATTTTAGGAAATAACTTGTAATTAAGATTAAAAAAAATCACCAAAATTAAGAACATGATGCAATAACTAATACCTACTTTATGCTTTATATGAGGACTACTACTGCCCCTAGACCTGTCCGCTCTGTTAGAAACTTTCACTGAAATACACTTGCAAAAATTAATGTTTTCTTTGTATTAAGGCTGTTCCTTTCCCTGGATCTATACGTCTATTTTCAGTTCATCAATGCAATATGATAAGAAAGTAATTTCCACAAAATTTGAGAGCTCTAAGTATAATAGTTTTTTTCAGGTAAATAATTATAAACATCTGTACCACTTCCCTTGCCTGTCACTAACGTGACATTTTGCAAAAAAAAAAAAAACCTACACTTTTATGCGCTTCGAAGTAAGCACGATCCACTAAGCGAATAATTTCGCAATTTTGTGGGAGAAAATAATAATACATGATAAATAAAATATTCAATTCTTTTTCAGCAATTATGCTAAAAATGTAGTACTTCAAACTGGGGACTCGTCGCAGAAAATTCATGTCATTCGCAAGAGAATATGGAAGCGATATTTTACTTTTCTCTCTTACAAATTTAATTCCTTCGAAGCTTCATTTTTTATTGGGAACTTACAGAATTAATTTCATTTTAACCTTAAACTATATTCATAAAATATAAAACATAAGTCTAAGAAATTAGACTTTATGAACAGTGTTGCCAGTATAGCTTTTTAAAGCTAAATCTCGTCTTTTTATTTTGTTTTTAGCATCAAAATCTTCATTTTAGATTCTAGCCTTTGTTAGTATTTTAACAACGAAGAAAATAATTTCGTACGGCTATTCGAAGAAGTTGAAATAATAATTGAAAATAATTGATTTATATATTGTTAACCTACTTCAGAAGACCACTCTAACAACGTCAATAAATGTTTCAAATACATGTATTTAATAAAAACGTTTCACCAAATATTCAAATATAAAAAAATATTCCATATAAAATTGATATTAGGAAAATTTTCTGCTATATAAATAACTATATAAGATATAAACAATTAAGGCGTAGTAAAGTCAAAATGTCTACTCAACTACACTACGATTTTTGATCATAATCGAAATTGATTTACCAGTCACTAATCCAAATCAAGAACAACTAATATTTGATGGAAACTATTAATAAATATAATTTTAACAAATTCTTATAAAAGCGAAAAATAACCCCAAAACTTAAAAATGCTTAATCAAAAAGGAATTATAGTTTAAAAATTTCGAAAAATCACTTGAAAACATTAGGTAATTTTTCAAAAATTTGTATGGAAATATTTTGGGCGATTTTTCATTTGGAACATTTTACTGATAACTTTTCTATGTTTTATTTATAAATTTATTAAAATATCTTAAAAAAAAGAATGAGAACGCGAAAAAATAAGTTTTTAAATTGAAAAAAAAAAATTTTAGTTTTTGTCTGACCTTTTTTTTTGGGGTTTCTTTTTGACCTTTTTTAAAGTTTGGCCTCTTTTTTTCTTGGCTCCTGGCAACACTGTTTGTGAGTATTAATCAGTTAAACTATTTTTTTGTCCTATATTTCCATTCAAATATTAGTATTTAGTACCTATGTTTTTTGAAATAAAATGTTATTTTTAAAACTGATTTTTTGTGTTTTACGATATTCGAAAATTGGATATTTTGAAAAAACCGTTTTTAAAACCGGTTGTAAAACCATATCGATCGCCCTAATATTGAAATAAAGCGAATTGGCAAACATAAATTTTTAAATATATTTTGAGAATGATTAGAAAAATAAAAATTTCTCTAGCATTTAAGTTTATATTAATTTTCATATTGAAAAAATTATAGATTATTTAATTAAGAAAATTTCTTTAAAAACAAAAACTATGTTGAAGTTTTGAAAAAAGATTTGCTATTTTATTTGATATGCTATTAAAGAGCTGAGTTTTATAAACCTTTTGTTTGCTGGGTATATGTTAGTAATGTGCTCTTATGTGTAAGTAGAAAATTATATAAACTCTTTTTATATAATCTTTTATAAATACCTATACATATGTATTATATACAAAAGTAAAGTTCATATGATATATTTAATGTAACTACAAATTACAAAAACAAAAACTCATAGGTTTTACTAAGTTGGGTGATTAACAACAAAAAGGTTACAAATTATTTACAGCAATCGGAAGTTTTTGTAACTGTTTTTATTTCATTATATTAAATGTAATAATCAAGGCCACCAAAAGTATGTAAAATCATATTCTTTTCTGGGCTTTAAATAAGCCAAATTAGTTTTTATTTTTCTGTTTCAGACAATTTTAGAAATTTTGGCATATTTTTGTCTTCACAGCTTATTTTGAGCTTAGAAGCATATTTTATTGTATTTTCATAAAAAATCCTTATTTTAGAGCTTGTTTCGGCAAACTAAATGACATATATTTTACGCTTAAAAACATAATTTTTAATAAATTATAGCATAATTTTGCATATTTTACAGCTAAGATAAAAGTTTTACATATTTTGCAACCAATAGAATTCTTTATATAATTTTAATTAGAAAATTTTCCCTTTTATTGTCACATGCCATTTTCAAATCTGGTTCCAAAATAATATTCATACTGTAAATTATTAAAAATTTTGTCAATTTCTGATACAATGTATAAGCTTGGATTGTTTTTAAACAGTGTTGCCAGTTTAGCCTTTTTAAGGTTAAATTTAGTCTTTTAATTTTGCTTTTAGACTCAAAATGCTCTTTTCAAGTTTTGGTTTTTTTTTAACTTTTTTGATTTTTAAATTTGCACAGAAAAAATTATTCCATAAAAATTTTCAACTAATTTGTTATTTAATTTTAAAATTAAAATATTTATTAATGTAATTAATTTTCCATTTTTTTATTTTTTTTTTGATATACATACATCATAAGCACTTTAAAAAATTTAAAGAAAAAGAAAATATATTAAAACAAAACCTATTTTTATATTATTTTTGATGATTTCCAATTACTTGCTAGATAAAAAGATAATAACGGGAATGTAAGGTGGTATTTCTTCAAATGCCAAGGTAATGCTGAAGATATATGTAAATCTCCAATAAGTAAATTTTTTTAGCATTTTACAACACTATTAATCAATTTGATATTGTAGTTGTTAATGCCGGAGGGTTTTGGGTTTGCATCTGAGAATCTGAGAATTTACAAATATTCGTTAGGTAGATATTAATTCTTTTTGACCATTTTTTCATACAATCTAAGGCTTAAGATTTTAATTGGTGTATCGTTCACTAGGTTGATAATCTACTTCATTCTTTTGTTGGAACGTTTAACTGAAATGGCTGCTACTATGATCAGCTTTCCAGGGAATTAACAATTAGTAAGCACTTAGTACACTGTACAACATCATCTCTCACACATGAAGAAAAGCATATACACATGAATATAAAGACATTTTGTAATAGAACTATGCACTCAGTTTTACATTTCATGTTCGATTATCCTTCTAAAAGGACTTTAAAATTTTAAAAATTATAATATTTTTATAAATTATTTTAAAATCTGTTAGCTTAACAGTGCCAACAGTGATATGGGTATCAAACAATAGAATATAATTAAGAAATTTCAGGAATTTTTTTGTTTTAATTTTTCCTTAAATATCCTTGAGGTTTTGTAACAAATTATTCTGAAATTAAAAAAAAAACATAATGAAATTTTTTAATCCCACATTTTATCCTTTAGCTTCAACAGCTCAAATTTTATAAAATTTTAAAATGTCCGATTAGTGTTTATTTTAATTTTATTTTCAAAATATGTATTGTAATTTTTAATATTATTTAGAAATAATTTTTTAGAGTTAATGATTATTTTACCTAGCCCAAATACAAGTACACGAAATGAAATACTGAAAACGCAGTTCTACTCTATTGAGTGTCGATTTTTACATGCATATGAAATTTTTTTTGTATGAAGAAATTGTGTGATTTTTGTTGTACAGTTTATTCTCCAAAATTATTTTGTAAAAAAAAACAACAAATATATCACTATATTACATTCTATATTACAAAATTTTTTTTTTAAATAAATTGTGTATTATGTAAAAGTTGTAATAATGCAATAAAGCATTTGGTTGAAATTTATTGGGGGAAAATTACTTGTACAATAGATTTATTTAATTTTGGAATCGAAATAATAAAAATGTTAGTTGATTTAAATTAAATTTCCAATTATAATTCTAATTAATGTGATTAGAAATATTAATTGCAATTTAAACTAAATAACAATTATTTATAGTTAATTAAAATTATAATTTTTCTGATTGGAGCAAAATCAAAAAAAAAAAAAAAAAAAAAAAATGTTATTAATATAAGTAATTTAGTAATTGAACCCTATTTTCACTTAGTAATTGAATAACAAAGCAAATAATTTCTTATTTAAATAATATTACTAATTTTATTTTTAACGAATCATCTATTTAAGCAGTTTTGTATATTTATTTGTACAAAAAAAAAAAAATCGATATTATTTACATTTGACAAAAAATTTCGCCTGCAGCGCTTCGTTCTCTAAATCAAAAATAACTTAATTAATTTTGTAGACTTTCTATAATAATTATAATTATTTTTAATATACTTCATTAACGATAAGAAATATTTATGAATGTAATTAAAAAACCAAATCTTATAAAGGCCAAAAATCACACAACATTTTCGAAATGACTCATCAAAAAGTAATTACAGTTCAAAAATGGCAAAAAATCACTCCAAATTATTGAATTGTTTTTCATGTGAAATATATGTATTTGAAGTTTGAATAATGAGAACAAGAAAAAATAAAAATAGGTTTTAAGTTAAAAAAATCAACTTTTTTCTGGCCTTATTGTTTGGGATATTTAGCCTTTCTTTTAGGTTAAATTTATCTTCTTTTTTTCCCACCTCCTGGCAACACTGTTTTTCAATGCAAAAAGAAACTATTGAAAAATCACTCCAAATTATTGGATTATTTTTCATGTGAAATATATGTATCTGAAGTTTGAATAGAATTTTTTTGTACTGTTCTTGTCGGATCATTTTGTTTCATTTATAAATTCATTAAATGTTTTATTTATAAATTTATTAAAATATCTTTGAAAAGTCTCATAATAATGAGAACAAGAAATAAATAAAAATAGGTTTTAAGTTAATAAAAATCAACTTTTTTCTGGCCTTATTGTTTGGGATATTTAGCCTTTCTTTTAAGTTGAATTTATCTTCTTTTTTTCTCACCTCCTGGAAAAGAAATTATTTTTTTTAGCAATTACTAATAAAAATCAAGATACTTTTATCATGAATAGTAGATAATTTAAAATTTGCCTAAAAAATGATATTTTAAAAACATATTTTTTAATTTGAAGGGCATATTTTCTGATTTTTACAGCATTTTTTTATGCGGATAAAATAGTTTTCTTAGAGCATATTTTTGATTACTGTGGTAATAATGGTGGAGATAAAGTACAACAAGAAAATTAATTACGAAAAATGTCACATTTAACTGCACTAAACATTAAAAACCCTCCACAAATCGTAAGGAATTTCGAAAACTTTAAATTTTGGAAATAGTTTGGTAATTTGTATAATATAATTTTAGTCCATTGTAGCGTCGTTTGTGTTTAGTGTCAAATTCTGGCAGAGCAAATTCCAAAATTTTTACTTCTTCTTTATTGGTATTAAAAATTTCCTAAAATCGAAATGCTCATTTGCTCATGAATCGAAGTGAATTTTTTTTTTAGCAATTTAACCAGAGATGTCCGGAATTCCAAGAGAAATCGTTGAAAAAATGCTGCACAATAGTGCAAAAAGATTTACAAGGGCTACCTATATGTAATTTTTTACATTTAAATCATAAATGAATATTTGTAGAATTTAAAAAAAAAAATTACGTTTATTAAAAAATTCTTTAAAAAAACAAAACAAAAAAAAAAAAAAAAAAAAAAAAAATATGCAAATACTATAAAATAGTGCTAGAAAGCATTTAACATATTTTTATAAATTGTTGATACATTTTAACCTTTTTAAATGCTAAATCTAGTAGTGAAAGTGCTACAAAAGCAATACTGAAACAAACTGACACCAATAATCATTATAATACTGCTGTTGTCAACTGTCGTGTGTATATGTATACAAACAACAACTACTGCTTGCTTATACAAATTTTATATACATTTGTTTGTATGAATATATATGCTTACACAAAAAACAACAACACTGATTCATTAAAATGCTTCTATTTCCAATCAAAAATCTTTCAAACATGCATAAAAAATGATTGTGTGTATGTATATACAATCAATAACTACTTCTTGATTACACAAAAAACAACAACATTGTCATTCCAATGCTTTTTATATACGTTTGTATGTGTATATTTTTTTAGTAATTTTTTTCAGATTTTTGCCTATAACTAGGTTGTTTATGGACCGATATGGTTAATTCATAAAACCGAAATTTCACCAAAATATTTATAAAAACAAAATCTATAACTTAAACAAGAGCTTCAAAAAGTAAATTATGTGTTTTGACCGATATATTGGTTCTTAATGGGCCGATTTAGTTAATTTCTTCAACATAAAAATTCAGAAAAAAATTTCCAATTTTTTTTTTGCAAAAAGGAAGTCCCTAGCTTTTTGACATATTCTCCGCTATTTATAAACTGATCTTATTGAATTTCAATAACAAAATTCTCGAAAGGATTTCCGATCGTTTGATATATATTATATTATATATGTCAGTTATCGGTAGGCTTCATAAACGTCATTTCAACCGACAGGTGGATGGACGGATGGATGGACATCGTCTTATCCACATAATTTTCTCCAAGGATCCAGAAAATATAAAATTGTTTATTTTCCGATGAAAATTGTGGAAATTACAAACAGAATGACAAACTTATATACACCCTTTTCACCTGTGATGAAGGGTATATAAATTTGGTTTTCAGTTGCCTGCCAGTGATTGAAAAAACATGAGTCTTTTTGAGACCAAAATGATGGGTTTCAAAAAATTTTTTATTTTGAGCTTGTTATGATTTTTTTGATTTTTTCCCATACAAATTTTATTTATTTTACTCATAAAAGGAACAAAAAATGAAATTATCATATATTTTGTCAAGAAATATTTCTGATTCTTTTCCATGATGTATTAATATTAAAATGACCACTCATTTTTACGAAAAAAATGATTCTTTTCATAAAGAGTTCAAAACTTGAATTTCTTGAATTCATTTCGGAAGAAAACCTAAAACAAATTGTATTCTATGACGTTTTATCAACTGATCTGATTGAAAAAAATGTAGATAGCAAACTGCTCAATAAAATAGAAGACAATCTGGGTGAATAATGTTTAATTCAGTTTAATAGTTTGAACGTGTTTTTTTGTTTTATATTTTCCATCTACACAGCTCGTTTACAGAATACAAATCAAATTCTACTTCAATCATAAAAATCTTTGATTATCAAAATAAAAGAATGTGTAATTTGATTCTGTAGGTGCTCGTAAAAAAAATAAATAAAATATCTTTAGGTCTTAATTATCATAAATATGCATAGAAATGAAATGTGTGTATGTAGTAAATGTAAAACATTTAGTTTTATTAGAAACAAAGGACAAAAATTAACATAAAATCTTCTACGCAATTTAGTTGTTTTCTTAAGAAAACTTTTTTGTTTTAAAAAGAAAATGAGATGAGATTTTGTTTAAAAATGTTATATAAAGTGATATTATTTTGTTGTTTGTTAAATATCTAAATTTAAGATTTTGCTACTTTTTTATGTGTAGATTAGATTAGATTAAATTAGATAAGATAGGCATGGCTATGAGCACTGTGGTCCCATCGGAACTTTTTGTAGCCAATGATTTTCATCATATCAGGTTCAGTTTTAGAACGAAACTGACTACCATGGATGGTAAGAGCAGTGTTGCCATTTTAGCATTTTTTCTGCTAGAATAAGCACAATGGTTTGGCAAATTGTATATTTATTTTGAAAAAAATCTGGCATAATTTACTTACTGAAAGCAAAATTTTAGCATAATTTTTACCACATGAGAAAAGAAATGATTACACTAAATTTCTTACGTCGATTTACTTTGCTTATGACTTAAAATTTCCTTTGCAAAAGTTTGTGGTAAAAAACTTCATTAGATTATATTTAATGAAAATCTAGATCAGAAAAGTTAAGCTTTTAGAATTTTAGAATATTGCTAGCTGGAGTGCGTATCTGACGGTACTAAAGCGCGTTAAAGTGTGAAGAATATGGGAGCTTGTATTTTTACAAATATAAACCAATTTTACATAATTTTGTTTTTTCAAAACTAAATTAAACAAGATAAAGAAAAAATATATTGTGCTATATTATATCATATGAAATATTTAAATTTGAAAATGGAATTTCTCATATATATATATATATATATATATATATTTAATTAAGTGCAAAAATCTGAATTATATTTCATCATATGGAAACTTGTTAATAATATATTAATATATAAAACATATAAATATATTATGTGCTTGGAAACATGTGATCCTTTTTGAAACGCATGAAAAAATTAAAATGAACGACATGAAAATGTAATTCATATAGTTTTGGATACTGAAAAATATTTTATGTTTTTTATATAACCAAATAGTTTGGTATAAATCAATAAATATGTAAAATATTATTATCCTATTTTTTATGATCTATATATCTGAGTTACCATATGGGTGCGTTAGGAATTATATTTCTTTGAAAATTTTGTCAAAAAATTAAACTTTTTGAAATAAAACGTGTTTCCCGGAAAATTGTCCTTCAGTAATGCTTTGAATAACTGGAGAATGACAATGATGAATATGTCTGAAGGATTTTTATCGAATGGCCTAAATATTATAGTCATGTTAGTGGCGAAGGCGATGCTGGTAACGTTTCTAATAGTAGTATTCCTCGTTTAGTCCTTGATATATTCCTTTAAACCAAAATATGATTGCATGTCCCTCATGGCCGGGCACCCAAAAAAAAATGTTAGAGTCTTGCAAGCACCTAGTATGCTCAAGGAAGTTACATAGTCATAGACAATCCTGGAATTATCTTCATTGGAGAATAAAGCCATAAAGGTAGCTTATATTACTAATATTCTTAGCCCTTTCCTCAAACACTCTTTGGCACAAATGAGGATGACATAAATGTCTGCCTGGATCGAAAGGTGTTTACCTATGGGTAAAGCCCTTTGAAAATTTGGGCCCGCCCCAGTGTCACAATTTATGTGCTTAGAGCGTCAGTAAACCAGGCTTGATCCAAATTTGTACTCCATCAGTTTTGGAGCATGGAAATTCCTCTGCACCATAAGAAGGGCTGCATATACTCATTACCCTAATAGAAGGGACGTTTTTAAAGAGATACAATATCTGCAAGTGTTCCACCAAGTAACCAGCCTTAAAGAAGGCAATTTGAGGAAATCTCTATATAATTTTACAAGCTTCCTCCTTCCCAGAAATGTGCAATGAAGGAATGCGTAAAACAGCCCCCAAATCCAAGGTAGAACAGGTTTTGATAGCGCCAGTTATTGAAATTCAAGCAAGGCGATAGATTTTGTCAAATAAGCTTCTCTAAGTGACCTTTGACCTGACCTGATATGATTATGTAATCCCATCCAGCAACAGTTATGATAAGATCGTTGGAATAAGTTCGGGAATAAGTTCGGGAGCCAAGGTTGTTAAGTTTATCCAGTAACTCATCGATAACTAGTAACCACCAAAGAGACGATAAAACACCACCTTGTAAGTATCCCCTAGTGACTTATATAGTCTTCTATGAAACACGTAGTTTAAACTTAACTATGCTGGATGCAAGTATCTCTCATATTAAGTTCCATATAATATCTGGAACATTTTTTCTATGTAGAGCCAGATTTATAGCATCATTTGATGTATTTTCGAAAGCTCTTCGAATATCGATAAACGCACAGAGGGCTATGTTGTTAGCATCCACAGATTTTTCAATCGCTGTTGTCATATATTGAAGGGCCGCAAACATAGATTTGCCTTGCTGGTAGGCAAACTTAAAGCAGTGTATGGGATACTTTGATAAATAAGCATACCTAATATAACTGTTCCATAGTTTTTCCATAGTTTTTAGGAAGAAAGATAATGTGTTTAATTTTGATTCCATCTGAAAAGAGAAAGGCAAGAATATCATACAACAGAGACCCTTCCTACAAATGGGCAAAAGATACAACCTGACATTGCCATTGCCCGGAAGCCACCGTTATAAATACTTTAACACAGTGCCATTCGCCCCATGGTCACGGCGTGGATAACAAGAGGAATTACGTCGGTCATATTATTACTGAAGAGGCTAAAGCATTATCAACAGATTAACTGAATTCTCTATTACACTCGCACTTTTACCACCAAAATGTAAATTAAGTAGTTGAATATTTTGGAAATAAATAGAGTTTTACTTTTCCCGGTTTTTTACTACTCTCTGGAAATCGGGATTGAGTTTTAAAGTTCCGGGGATTACAGAAATTCCCGCCAAAAATAAATAATTAAAATTTTTTCATATTGTCCTGTGTGTAAAACTTACCTTTTTTATTATCACCTCTTGTACCATTATTAGCCATACGTTCATCCATCAAAACGTTTTCCATTATATCAACGTATTTCGAAGTTGTAAAAAGTCCCATGTATATATTTCCTTGAGAAAAAATTAAAACTCTTTTTGTTTTTTACTTTTTTACTTTTTTATGAACAAAAAATTAAAAATATTAAATAATAAATTAAAAGTTTCTTATACAAAAAATAATATGTGTAGATTTTTTTCTTTAATTTTTTTGCTATTCGCAAAAGCATGAAATTTTCAAATATCTTAAAGAAAAATATAAAAATCAAAAATAAAAAAGGCTGGGATGTGACAAAATAAAACATCTTTTTTGTTCTTCTTAAAAGTAGTAAAAAAAAACACATAGGACTTTTCGTCAGCGCACCAACGATATGTATATAAGGGTGGACCCAAGCTAAAAAGTATCAATGTTCCCAGCTCAAATGAAAATCTACTTTATTTTGAGATACCGTTCCTCAAAATTTTCATCCTGACTATCATTTCGTGATCAAGATCAAAATTAAAAAAGGTCCTTTTTGCTTGTTTTTACGGATTTTTTTTCATATTTCTGCCAAAGGTACGATGTGAAAATTTGGTACCGTAAGAAAGGTTTTCAAGACGCACATTTAACGACATAACAAATGTTTTAGATCAGTTCGATATTAGTGTGAAATTTGGCAATTTTTCACAAAAAATTTTAATATTTTTATTTTTTGCACAATAATATTTAAAAAGTATAATATAATAAAATGTGATACGCTGACAGTTGTTCCGAAAAGCCTTTTTACGTTTTTTAAAATTCGATTTTTTCAAAACATATCTGTTAAGTAAAACACTGAGAGCGTTTTTTGCTTGTGATACACAGCAAGAAATAACAAATACACTTCATAGCATAACTTTTGTAGGTATTTCATTTAAACTTAGCTTATTTCATTGCTTGTTAACAGAAGTATAAAGTCTTATACATCATTAGAAATCTTATAAAAATACGCGTATTTTGATGCTAAACTCATTTATTTTCTCCTCATATAGAAACATTTGTATATCAAGAAAAATATGTTTCGAAAAAATCGAATTAAATTAAAATGAGGTTGAATTAAAAAAAAGTTTCTGTATAACAGCTAGAGGATTATGTTGTATTGTTTTGGTCTTTTAAAATATTTATGTGTAAAAAATTAGAAAAACAAAAAAATTTCTTTTGTGAAAAATTGCAAAATTTCTTTGACCCAGTCCAAAACTTTTGTTATATCATTAAACGCACGTCTTAAAGGCCTTTCTGAAGATGCTAAGTTTCCATATTGTTCCTTTGACAGAATTATAAAAAAAAAAAATCCGAAAGACTCGAAAAAATACCTTTTTCAATTCTGATTTAGTTCACGAAATGTCGTCAGGATTAATATTTTGAGAAACGGTATCTTAAAATGAGATGGATTTTAATTTGACCTGGGCACATCAATATCATGATTTCTCTCCATACAAGCAGGTCCACCCTAATCTGTATATGAAGAGTATAAGTAATAAAGATTTCCATGGTGTAAATTTTATTACGTATACGTAATAATAAATGCTTTTTTATAGTTAAACTAAAATAATGCGTCATTAGCATTATATAGGAATTAAGAAATCAAATATTAGAAACGAAAATCTTGTGGTTTAAACAAAAAACAATTATTAATAATATTTCTCCTATTTGAAATTATGAGATTTTTACGCATAAAATCATTAAAATAAAACCTTCATAATACCTTTTTTTTGTAATATTTTTCAAATACATATATATAAACTTGTTTGTTATTTTTTGCTTATAAAAGTATTTGTAAAACATAAACTTAACAGCAGCGCAAAGAGGTTCAAGGATTTTGTGAAAAAAATAAAACACATAACAAGGTCAACACTAACTATTTAAAGAATGAAAAATATAAAAATAAAAACAAAATAAAAATAAAATATGTATAAAAACAAATGTATATATATATATATATTTGCTAGCTAAAAATCCATACAAAAACGTGACACGTATGATTAATATTATAATTATAAATATTTGTTACTCATACTTATTTTTTGGTTTCATTCTATCTTTCTTTTTATTCATATAAATATTCCTAAGTCCATAAAATATCTCCATACTAGTTATAATATTTATTATTGCGTTTAAGATATAGATTTTAGTTTTGCTATACAAAAACTTTATTTTAATCTATTAAATTAAGCTATTAATGACAATTTTATTGTCAAACTAAACGAAAATTTGTGTAAACAGTTTTATTGGATTTTTATTTATTTTGTGATAGGTTTGTTTATTAATTAGTGTGTGTGTTTTTTTGTGTTTTTAATGATTATGTTTTTCTTCTCTGCTATATCGAAATATTAGTATTATTAAATTTAAATTTTGGTTCGCCTAAAAGCCTGCTTTATTTTTATATAGTATTTTTTGTTATATACCAGGGATGGAAAAGTTGGTACTATAGTGTTCTTTTTGGTACTATTTAACATTCAAAAGAACCGAAGAACCCCCTCGAACAATTGAATTGGTGTTCCACTATTCGAATTACACATTTTTATATAATATATTTTTGGAGATATATAACACCGTGTGACAGTCATTTTCACACATTAAAAAAATCAATATATGAAACTAGAGACCATACGTAGTAAAACTGCGCACACAGTTTTTCTCCAGGACCACAAAAGGATTTGAAAACTTAGAGGGTTACATATTAATAAAAAAATATAAAATATATACGTATATTATATCAGCCCAATGTGGGTGTCAAACGAAAGCTAAGAATCCCTATAAAATAACAGAATTTTTAACTTAAATGTCTCAGAATAAAAATTTAAGAAAATATCCTTTTGAAAATGTTACCTTTTACTATTTGTTTTGACATGTATATAATCATTTTACACATGAAAAAATTGTTATATGGATAAAACTAGAGTCCATCAGTGATAAAAACGTTTACCCAGTTTTTCTCTGGAATTTCAACTTTTCTCTCAAATTTCATTTTAGTGTTTCGAAAGATGAGCAATTTTTGAGAATATTAATAGCAAATCTAAGAAGATTATATCAACCTGATATGGATGTCAAATAAAGCTATAAATCACTGCAATAGAATAATATATTTTATTCAAATATTGCAGTACAAAAAGTTAAGAAAATATATATATATTTTTTTTTAATTTTACCCTTTAATATTATATTTATTAGTTAATTTTATACTTTATATAAAGGATGTATTCTCTTAACATTTTGTTCTGCTAAATTTAAATAAAAACTTTTGATATATTGTAGAGATTCTTGGCTTTCATTTGACATCCATATTAGACTGATATCATTTTTGTAAATAATTTATCACTTTTTTCTAAAGTCGTATGATTTTGAAACTTTAAAGTCTTTCTGGCAAAAAATTTTATATCGTGCAGAAAAACTAACTATACAATTTTGTTACGTATGGTCTTTAGTTTGATGCGTATATAGCTTTTTTTGATGTGTGAGAAAATTTTTATCACATGGTGTAATTTTCGTATAGAAACTTACATTTTTCTTAACATCTTTGATTTAGATTTACATTTAGTTTTCAGAAGTAATAATAAAATTGTAATGAACATAACCTCTGATTAAATGCTGGTTCTTCGGGTTTCAAAAACATCCGACACATAATTAGGCAATTCAAATGAGTTTATAAGCCAAAGAAATTACAAATTACTTGATTTGTAACAAAATAATAACATAACAAAAATACGTGGTTTGTAGGTTTAATTTATAAAATTGTAAATTCCAAAACATATGAAGAATCATTACTGAAACCTAAAAATTTTTATGCTCAGTAAATTAAATTGAAGTGGAAATGTTTCGAGTTTTAAAGACCTAAGATAACGAATTATATTTTAGCACAACTAAAGCTGAAGTGCTTCATTTAAAGCAATTGATATTGAATAATCTTTTTCTCCATAAGTTGATTTCAATATTAATTCCATATTTTATTAAGATTTCCATATTTTATATTATATTATTATATTTTTATTTATTTATTATATTATTATATTTAACCTGAATAAAACCATTTAATGATTTGTTATCGTATTTAATTATGCGTTTTAGACATAAAATTTATTACATGAAATAAAAAAATAACTGTTAAAAAATTGAATATTAGTACCCTAAGGGTGAAAAAAATACTACTTGGAATTTATTTTATAACGAAAAATATATTAATTTTCCATCCCTGTTACATACACTCTACTTGGCCATTTTAAGATAAACAATTTTTAACGAATTTTTTAACTACCTAAATACTGCAAATTTTGAAAAAATAATATAGACACCTAAAAATTTAATTCTCAGTTTTTTTTTGGGCGCTATTCCGACATAAAGGGTTCAGAAAAATATGCTAGCTCGAAAACAGGAAATTATGTTGCAATTATGGTCATGTAATATAAACTACATTCTTATTGAATTTGGGGAAATCTTTCTTTGGTAAAATTTATCTAAATAATATTTACTAGAAACTTATGAGTGTTATGGCTATTCTGCATTAATTACACTGGTCTGCAGCGAAATCCTTCTTTAAACACAAATACATGGAAAGCTTTGATTTTGATGTGCTGCACAAGAATCTGTTCCTAGTTTAACACGACTTTCTGAAGAAGGCGGTCACACTAGTATAAATCGAGAATGGTTTGATCGTTTTAGATAAATATAACATTTTAACAAACAGTGGGGATGTGAAATATGGACAGTAGAAAATTGTAAAATTCTCAGAAAAATATTGTCCAAAAAGTATATTAAAAAATTATTCTTTTTTAATTATATTTTTAATATAGTATATTAAGAAGATAACAGCCTTATTGTTATCTAAAATCCATTTAGCTATTTTAAACTGGCAATTTGTTACATATTTTCAAATATGAGATATATTTTTTTAAAGTTATAAATAGAAAATTTGAATAATCCCTTTTTTTACGAAACTTCTTAAAGATAATGTCTATATAGCTAGATGAACAAAGCTAATATGAGGGCAATGCGTATGAGTAATATGTATAGTCAAATCATCAGTGTTGCCAGTTTAGCCTTTTTAAGGTTAAATCTAGCCTTTATATTTTGTTTTATACTAAGTTTATAGCAAAACAAAATCTATTGGTTTTGATGAAAACAACATTTCAAAAACTAATTCGTTTATATACCCAGTTTTCCATCCAATGTGGTTTTGCTTCAGGTTTGCAGTTCTTCACTTATTAGTTTTCTGCACTTAATCTTCTTGGCTTTGTTTTTATAAAAAAATATCACACGCTTTTAAAATATTTTTAATGAAAAAGGTGTAACAAATAAAATAATTAAAAAATAATACAAATTTTCATATATTCATATATTTTTATTATATATAAAAGTTTAATGTTCTGAAATCAACTGAACAGGCTGTATCATAAATAGTTATTTGAGTAGTTTTTATTTAATTTTCAATAAAATCTAGATAGAAATTGTTTTTGATTTGTATGGAAAAACCAAAGAAACCAAAGAAAATCATGTAGTTTTTCAATCAAGTTTGGTTTTTTCAAAACCCGATTAGTTTTTGTTTGGTATAAATGGCATAATAAAAACGGCTAAATGTCAGCTTTTAAAAAACGAAGAAAATAATTTTTTAGAGAAAAAAAAAATGTTATTTGTGCAGAATCATCTATTTAAGCAACCTTGTGTAATATTTAGCAAAAATTTTCACCTGCAGGACTTCAGGGATTCAAATCAAAACTAACTAAACTAATTTTATGGACTTACTAAATCGACAATTACAATAAATTGTTTATATATATTTCATAAATCATGGAAATTATTCATAAATATAATTTAAAAAAAATCATATAAAAGCGAAAAATCACTTAGGAAATTCTTAATTAAAACGGAAAAATAACGAAATAAATCGTTTTTTAAAACATTGAGTCATTTTTCATATGAAGAAAATTCTAAAACTTGATATAACATAATTTAAATAAAAATTTTGTAAGCGTTTTATGCCGTTGGGTTTTTTTATAAATTTATTAACATATCTTTCAAAAATATTAAAAAGTAATGAAACCTAGAAGAAAAAAGTTTTTAAATTGAAAAAGAATTTAACTTTTTTCAGGCCTTTATTTTTGAGGCATGTAGCCTTTTTTTACCTTTTTAAGTTTTTAAGTCTCTTTTTTCTCTCAACTCCTAGCAACACTGCAAGTCATATACAGTGTTGCCAGTTTAGTCTTTTTAAGGCTAAATCTAGCCTTTTTATTTTGCTTTTAGACTTATAATTTGTCCAAAACGTTAGTGTTTCAACAACGAGGGAAATAGTTTCTTATTTGCTATTACTAACTTTTTTTTTACGAAATCATCCATTTAAACATTTTGTATATTTATTCCCACATAAAACCAAGATTATTTATATTTAATAAAAATTTTCACTTGCGGCACTTTATTCTCCAAATCAATAACAACTTAGCTAATTTTATGAAGTTACTAAATCGATTATTATAATTATTTTTTAATATATTGCATTAACCATAGAACTATTTACGAATATAATTAAAAAAATCCAATACAAGCGAAAAATCACACAAAAATCTGGAAATGCTTAATCATAAAGAAATTATAGTTCTAAAATGAAGACAAATTATTTTAAAAAAATTGAGTAATTATTATACGAAATATAACCCAAATTTGTATTTGAATTTTTTGAACGATTTTTCATTGGGTCATTTTGCTGACAGCCGTCGCATGTTTTATTTATAAATTTATTACAGTATATTAAAAAAAAAAGTGTACAAAATTAAAGAGAACGTGAAAAAATAAGTTTTAAAACTAAAAAAATGACTTTTTATCGCTTTATTATTATTTTTTAATATTTAGCCTTTCTTGGCCTTTTTTTTAAGTTCAATTTAGTCTTTTTTCTCTCACCTACTGGCAACACTGCAAGTCATATACATAAGTATTGATCATATGCCTGGGGTATGTACCTTTTGGAATTTATTAAAAACTAAGGAATAGAAATGTACGTTAAAAAGAAATGGCATAAATTTTTAAGATAATCCAATATTTTTTATTTATCTATTTCTAACGTGTCTAAGCAAATTGCCAAGAAATTAATATCAACATTAAAGCACGTAATAAATTTTATAGCATTTTATGTTTTGTTAATATTTACGAAACTATTAAAAAAGACATATTTTTATAATATGAATAACAAATTTAGACAATAAAACAAAAAAGATTATTTTAAAAAGAAATATAGATATTAATGAAACACGACTGCCATTATGAAATGTTTAATAGCGCTTAAATATTTATTATATAATTTTTTTTTTCTTAAAATTTAAATAATAGGTACTTATGTAATATAAAATAAACAATGTTAGTTAACTTTTTAAATTTGTTTTTGTTTGCAGATATTGGAATATATAGTTATAAGGAATTAAGGAAGTATATTAAGTTTTTTCTTTAATGGGCTCAGGTGCTGGTCAATTTAAATTAGCTATAAAAAGTATAATTGGTTTAAAAGAAACGGAAATAGCTAAGAAAAATATACCCAAACCATAAATATAATTTATAAAATAGGAACATTTATTTACTTTTATTTAAAATTAAAAAAAGAAAGAAAAATAAGATAATTGTTAGCAATTTTTAAAAATTTTTTTTAGGATAAATGAAGGTCATTTGAAGTAAGTACTTCTGTATTTAAAATAAAGAAATTGCAAAAAATACCCAATAAATCAAACGATGTTATAATGTTAGCGAAACGGTATCACGTGGGTGATAACAAGTATCATAGGTGATAATCGTTTTCGAATCCAAAACTATAGATTTTATGGACTAAAGTGTATATTTCTTTATGATATCGTTTTTCCATGAAACTAAGATAAGTTTTCTGTATTGTAAAATCGATATAATCTAGATTTTATTCTGAATGCTGCCAGTATCAAAATAATGCTTTTAGCAGTTAAATATTATAAGAATATCGAAAATGTTTAACAGATATAAGATCAAGTCCTAAATAGGTAGAAAACATGGAACTTTATGCGTTATAAATATATATATATATCCCATACTTGTATGTAAATATTTTTCATTATATATATATATATATATATATATATATATATATATATATAACATGAAAAATGGTTGCAGCATTATCGCTACAATAACATTATTATTCCACATTGTTAATTTTTTTGAATTTTAATAACTCAATATAAATTTTGTTATTTAATGTTTACACTCAATAAAAATTTTAACATTGTTCGCTGTAAAATTATATGTTTTAAATATTTTTACCAAAAACAAAATTTTATTAATATGAAAAATATCATTATTTCTACAACCATTAAATATTTCCAGTCATTTTCCTTGCTTTAAAGCCATATTAATATTATTATTCCCATGACAATAAATTGTTTCAAATCCTTTTAGCAAATTTAGTTGAAAAATTCAATATAATAATATTTGTAATTTTCATTTAGTTTATATACGAGTAAATATAAATAGACAAGTTTTGGTTATACTCGGTGTGATTCAAGCAATACAAGATATTGATTAACTAACATTAGTTAAAAAAAAATCTTGCATTTGTGCTACATATGGTGGTACCAATGAGTATAGTTAATGCACAATTATTGTGTAAATATATTTTTGGGCTAATGAACATTTTTCTTTATTATTTTTAATAAAAAATTTATAGAAATAATAATTCTTTATTAATACGTTTTATTTTAATATATGATAAGCTAGAATAGTAATATGATAATATGAAATAATAATTTGATTAGATTGGATAACTATATGATAACATATGATAATGTGCGAAAATTGAATAATAATAATATGAAAAATGTCATAATAATACCATACAATGGAATCATAATATCACAATGTATACCACATTAATAATAATAAAATACGATAGAATAATAATATAATAATATAAAATTATAATCTGATAGAATGGGATAATAATGTTGTAAGATTGTTCAATTATATGTAAAACTAGAATCATAGCATGAAAAAACAAACCATACAATTGAACACAATATGATAAAATACAATTATAGTAATTATTACTTATAATCATTTAAATTTTTCGCTGTAATCATATGTTCCCATTATAATATGTTGCTCTTAGATTATGGTCACTACAACTATAACTTTTTATGTGTATAAGCATTTTTTTCTTCTTTCAGAGCTTTCTGAAGCTCTCATATGATGTATAAAATTAAAATTTGGCTCAATTATAAAACCTTTCGTCCTACAAATCTCAATTAAACCAGATTTCTATCAGGCAGCAAAGATTTATGTGTCCTTTTCCAAGCATTTTTTCTCTTTCCAAAGCTTTCTGAAGCTCCCAGAAGGCGTAGAAAATTAAAGTCAGTCTTACTTATAAAGCTATTCATCCTATAAATTCTAACGGATTCATATTTGAACATCTTTATCATGGGGCGGAGGTATGTGAATTTACGTATATATATGTAATTTCCAAAACACTTTTTCTCCTTCCAGATTTTTTAAAGTTCTCAGACTATAGAAAAAATTAAAATATTCATCCTACAAAACCTTATGAAGCCAAATTTTTAAAGCTGAAACAAGCGGATTTAGGTGTCATTTTCTAAGCATTTTTTCTCTGTCCATAGCTTTCGGAAGCTAACAGATGACGCGAAAAATTAAAATTCGGCTTACTTATTAAGCTGAGCGTCCTAAAAATTCTAATGGAGGCAAATTTTGAAATTTCTATCAGGAAGCTGATTTCATATTTAATTTCTTTAGCATGATTTTTCTTTCCAGAGCTTTCTCAAAGATGACATAGAAAATTAAAATTCGTTTTACTTGTAAAAATATTCTTCCTCCAAATCTTAACGGAGACAGATTTTGAAATTTCTATCAGGGAGCGGAGATACGCATCGTCTTTGTGTTTTGTTTTTTTTTTTAAATTAAAATTGTTGCTTTTCCTGGCATGGATAGCTTTATATGCTTTCTTATCAAACTATTCGTCCTACAAATCCAAACGCAGACAGATTTTGATATTTATATCAGGGAGCGGAGATACACGAATTCTCTATTTAATTTCACATTCATATTTTCTCTTTCCAGAGATTTCTGGAGCTCCCAAACAACACAGAAAATAAAAATTCGGCTTATTAATAACACTATTCGTCCTAGAAATCTTAACGTAGCCAGATTTTGAAGCCCTCTTAGGGAGCGGACATATGCGGATTTATTTTTGGTGCATGTAATATTTTTTAAAATCGGTTTCGCGTTTAAAAAAAATTTAATTTGCTATAGTCATTGTTTCCTCTCCAAATGCTATTGGAAACTAATTTAGTTTTTCGATCAACAGTATTTCTTTTTGACTTTAAAATATTTAATAATTTAGTACTTGAATCATTAAAATCCCATCAAATTCTAACAGATTCAAATCTTTAACTTCGATTAGGGAGAGTGGAAGCATCAAAATGTTGTTCATATATTTTTTGAAAATTTGTTTATGAATATTTTTTTCCTGGCATTGGCAAGTTTATGGGCTAGTGAACTACATAAATTATTTGTTTGAAATACAGCAATATGCAGTAAATTTCTATATTTCAAATAAATTTGAAAATAATTTTTCACGACATTTTCTAGATAAGAGATTTTAAAACATAATAATCATTTTCAATTAAAATTTTTTGCTCTCACATATTTTCTTTGCCTGTTACATATTAAAGTGTATTTTTATAACAAGAACAAATATGTACATTAAATACTACATAACCACAATAAGTGTATATTTCCTCAATTTAAATTTCATTTTAACTTATAACTGTTTTTAAAATGATTCATGGAAAAATGATGATAAAGATGAGCAGAGAGAGAGAGAGAGAGAGAGAAAGGGCGGGAAAGAAAGAAAAACATATTTATTCAAGCACCAAAGCACAAAAATAATAAAATTAAAAACAACAAAACTAATATATGCAAGAGAAAATAATAACACAACATTTATGTTTTTCTGTACTCTTTTAATCATCATCATTATCAACATCATCATCATCATCATAATTATGATTATTAAAAATTAAAAAAAATAATGTGTAAATGTATATTTATATAATCGTATGTATTAGAATATACGGTTGACATATAAAATAGAAATGACAGTTTTCCATACCATAACATAAATCTGCTTTAATAAATGTGTGGATATTAGGATGGTGCAATTTTATCTTATTTTATTTTATTCTTATTTGCATTTAGAAAGAAAATAATGAACATGTGTCAGTTGAAGGCGAATTGTGTCTTGATTTAACAATTTATAAGTAACACAAGTCTACAAAAAATGTATTTTTTTCTGCGGAATGGAATTTATCCGTTAATTAAGATACACAAGATCATGGTGCTCTAAGTCTATCTACATCTCTTTTTTAATTAAAATATATTTTAAATCTGCTAGCTTTGAAGTTTGTCAAAAAAAAAAAAAAAAAAAAAAAAAAATAGAAGTAGAAATTAAATTTCCTATAAAACTTAATAGTTTTTGTTTTTCAAAAAATATTAAAAAATCGAAAACAATAAAGAGTACTAGGTACAACCGTCCTATATCGTTCGCTCTAAGCTAACGACCCCCTCTTAGCCAGCCTATTCCCATGACGAAAACTATTAATCTATCGAGATCTATCCTCGATATACTATCCAATTCGTCAACGAATCGACTGCCTAACGATTTCTGCCTACTTAGTTGTAGACATGGACAGTGACATATAATATGTTCCACCGTCTCTAACTCCTCATTATCTTCGCACATCATGCAAAGAGCGGAGAAACCTCTATCCCAATTCCCCGTCATTCCCCCTATGGGACAATGACCTGTCAGAATACCTTTCATAGTCTTCAGATTTTCCCTCTTCATGCCCAAAAGTAGATTTGCATCTGCCTTATCAAGTTTAGGCCATAGGACCCTTGATAATCTGCAGTCCGTTCTACGATTCCATGCATGATTGGTTTTATCCCGAATCCACTCTCTAATTAACCTGAAGTAAAAGCGCAGACGTGGTCTCACACCACTTTCACTTACAGCCCTATCCAAAGCTAAACCGTTCCTAGCTAATTCATCAGCTACCTCATTGCTAGTTATCTCGTAATGACCCGGTACCCAGCAGAGTCTGATATGATAATTTCGCATCAATCTCCTAAGAGCCTTCTTACAGTCGCTAACTAGCCTAGACTTGACAAAATGTCCTTTCAAGGCCTTCAGCGCCGCTTGGCTATCTACATACAGAGTTACCTCTGTATTCTCTTCAATGTTCCCTGCTATCAATTCCGTGGCCCTAAGAATACCTAGAATTTCCGCCTGGAACACACTGCAACTATCCGAGAGTCTATACGTTTTCCTGATGTTCTCCTCAACCAGATACGCACCTGCACCAGTGCGTGTATCCATTTTGGATCTATTAGTGAAAACCGACACTCCACTGAATAGTTTCTTCCTGCCTGACCCTGGTTCCCTACTCGGGATAATCAGTATAGGATGTCCCCGAAATCGACCTACGTGCACATATAGTCCGTGGATCCATAGGGAATGGAATGTCCACCGAGATTGACCTCGTTTAGAAGTTTGGAATGTCCTATTCTGGTTGATCCTGTAAGTCCTAGTTCACTAAGTCTAAGCAAGCTCCTTGCAGCCATTCCCATCACGAACTCCTCAATGGGTAGGAGATGCAGAATGACGTCAAGTGAAGCCTGAGGTGTGCTTCTTACGGCACCTGTGATACCAGTCAAGGCATATATCTGGGCTTTAGACAAAAGATTCCTATGACTTCCTATTCTCATTGCCTCCCACGAGACCAGACATCCATACGTCAGAATTGGTCTCGCCACCAAGGTGTAAATCCAATTTACTACCATCGGTTTGAGTCCCCAATTCTTACCTAGTTGTAGGCGTTGAGACCTCTTTTAAGCCTTTTCTGAGTATTCCTCTTCCAAGATAGTTTACTATCAAGAAACACTCCAAGATCTTTTTCTTCCTTTGCCAGTCTTAGTTCAGTTCCCCCTAGTACCGGTAGCCTAACTGCTCAATCCTGTACCTTCTGATGAAAAGAACTTGCTCTGTTTTCCCCGGGTTGACCCCTAAACCCTTACTAGTGGCCCATGAGGACAATTCGTTAAGTTCATATTGCATGACGTTGCTGATTGTGGAAAGAAATTTACCTGTGATCAGTACAATAACGTCATCAGCATAAGCAACGATTTTCCGTCCTCTTGCGTTAAATTGTCTTAGAATGACATTGACGGCTAAGAGCCATAGCAAGGGCAAGAGGACTTCTCCTTGCGGAGTCCCTCTGGTCACTATCCTCCTTATGCATGCATCTCCCAACTTCGAATTAATTATTCGTCTATTCAGCATCAAAATAATGCATTCTATAAGGAAGTTTTGAACGCATAGTATCAAGCATAAAAAATTCAACGCTAGACTATATAATTTTTGATCGCATTGATTAGTGATATAACGTTATTAAATTAGCAAATTTTGTTGTGATTTTATTCTTTGTGGTCTTAGCCAACTATTGTATGTTATTTTATTCCAAATTGTTATAGACAGGAATAGTTAATATAAATTTTGTTAAAACGGTTATAAATTAATTCGAAAAAAAATGCAACTTTAAAAAAAATCAACATAATTTTCTAAATTTTGATAAAAATAACAATTGAAATATGCTGAAACCTATAATTTGTTTGCATTATCATCAACTACAATCAATATATATAAATTTAAAGTCCTTTCAACTACAAAGAATATTCATGATATTAAAAAAAAAAATACCCTTTCTCCATTCTTTTTAAGAATTTAGGAATATTTTAGAAAAATATTATGATGGTACTGAAATAATATTGATGTGGAGTTCTAATATGAGGATTCTTAAAAATAAAAAAAAAAAATCTTAGATACATAATATTGAAACGATCATGCATGAAAAAATTGATAAAAGTTATGGAACAATAAATATTTGATATTACTAGAATGAATATATATGGCAATTTAAAGCTACTACGGCCACCAATCGTTGATCTAATGACATTAATATGGTAAAAGGAAACTCTTCTAACATATCACATATTATTTACTAAAATCAAACTAGCAACTTTAATTTTGGAGGCAGATTATTTATTATTTGAACGACTACTGTTAAATGAGATTCTGATACGAGAACTTGAATTAATTTGGCTCTAAACGCATATATTTCGAATTTAGACTGTCTAGATAGATATATTTCCTTAAATATTAATTTCCAATAGTAGAAAAATGCAACAGTCCATATAACCATGAAGGATGAAATTTTAATTATTTGACATAGGAAGAGTGGCGAAATATTGCCTTTCCCTATTTTAGAATTTGTTCCAAAACCAAAATCAAGGGATACTTGAACATTATTGCGTTATCATTTATTTAGCTGTTGAAGCCATCGAAACTGGTTGTTTTATTTCGCTCCAAAGTTCTTATACAATTATGAGTTATCAAATAAGAGTTATCACATTAACTATCATGAATATTTGATCGCTTTTTCATAAAGAATTTTTATAAGATTTCAAATTATTAAAAAAAATAAATAATAATGCTAACAATATCAATCGCTATGGAAAATTTTCCAAAATAGTTAAGAAAGATAGCACAATTTAATAGAAAGTAGGATTACTTGCTAATATTTATATTATCTGTAAATTTCGTGTATTTTAGTCTATACTAGGGTTTCCAAACTTTTCCCATAATGATTTTTATCAAAATTTATAAAATCATGTTCATTTGTTTAGAGTTTCACTTTTTTTGCTCGCTCAAATTTACAACTGCTTTTACTAAACATTTGAAAACAATTTTATACAGCAAGAGTTTATGGCCATAAATATTAGAATCATAACAGTATTGTTACATCGGGTTACGATATAAACAAAATATGTGCGAACAAAAGTCACAACACATAGCGTTGCATTTCTTATGCTCGATACTGTATATAAAAATAAAAATTAATGAACTTTTTATTTTTATGCTCTTCACAAACAGCAATAACAACTGGTGCAAATAACAAGACAACACTACATAAATATGATGTTAAACCGAGAATGCGAGTCCATAGACAACAAGAAACCACAAAAACATATAAAATATTAAAAATACTTGCATTTTGTTTTATACAAAATACAGATAGAAAGAGAGAAAAAAAAACTTTCAAAATAAATTTATATACTCCTATAGAAATATTTTTACTGTCACCCAAACTCACACATACTTATACATAACAAATAGAGAAAAAGAATAAAATTCAAGCAACAATATTTTATTGCCCATGGCTACAACACAGCAATCATAAAAACAAAAATATCCGTTTAAAACTTGAAATTGATGGTTAAATAAAATTCTTTTTTAAAATTCTGCTTGGTTTTTGTGAGTTTTTTTTCTCTTATGAATATATAGCCTCATATACCTTTACGCATACATTCATACTAAATTTAAAACTTCAAAGGCAAGTTTTTTTTAAATGCTAAATGCACTTGTTGTAAATGGCTTTAGGCCTGATTGTCAATGGTTGAGAGTAAAAGTATTTTTTAGAAAAATGATAAACATTTTTAAATTGTTCAGTTTTTATAAATTCATTCATTGTAGTTTTTGCATAAATATTTTAGATTTTTTTGAGTAAAAAACTTTCGATAAAGTAAATCACGATCTCCTATTGCTCAAATTGGATAAACTCGCATTTTCTCCTGTTTTCCTTAAATAGATTTCCACATATCTTAAAAATAGATGTCATGTATATTATTTAGAGAATGTATATCAAAAACAATTTCTGTTTTATCCGGTGTTCCACAAGGTAGTCATCTCGGCCCCTTATTATTCATAACATTTATTAATGATTTACCAGCTTGCTTTAACAATTCTAGAATATTAATGTATGCTGATGATATAAAGTTGTTCCATAGCTTTAACTCTTCCTTTATGATTGGTCTATGATGAATGTAATGGATCTGAATTTAAGAAAGTGTAAGATGTTCTACAGAAGAAGTCCAGTACTCTGTAGATACGCAATAAATGAATATCAACTTGATCTAGTCGAAGAATTTTTTGATCTGGGTGTGTTGCTTGATTGTAAACTATCCTTTAATTCCCACGTTTCGCAAATCGTAAGGCCAAAGGAGTTCTAGGTTTCCTCAAGTGCTGGGGAAGAGAGTTTAATGATCCTTACGTTTCCAAACAGTTATTCATATCTCTTGCAAGACCAATCCTAGAATATACTTCCGTGGTCTGGGATCCTCAATACGAATCGATCCAGAAACAATTTCTCTTATTCTGTCTTCGTAATCTTCTATGGAATCCTAATATTAATTTACCATCATATGAAAGTCGATTACAGCTCATTCATCACCCTACTCTTGAAAGTAGGAGTAAATATATGAATATTTCATTTATAATTAATTTAGCAAATGTTTCAATTAATTCTGACTTCCTTTTTCGTAAGATCGAATTCGTAATCCCAAATCGACCAACTAGAAATTATACTACTTTAAGAATAAAATATTTTCGAACCAATTATGCCAACTTTGATCCCATGAGACGTATATGCAATCAATTCAATAGTTTTTATCCATATATTGATCTCTTATTAAATTCAATACGGAGGAGTATTTTTAACTTAGTTAGATAATAAGTTTTTGTTATTGAATGATTATGAAAAATATTTTATTGTAAATAGCTTTAAGGATAATATATATACTATTAATATATATATATATATATATATATATATATATATATATATATGCTATTAAATAAATAAATATAAATATATAAATATAAATACAAATATAAATATACGAATTTATGATAAATATATGAATATATGAATTTATGATGTTTGTAACGCACATAAAATATCATCCAACACCACCTTATAGTATACCAAACGACTCAGAATCTCTTTTTGAGTCGATGTAACGATGTCTGGCTGGCTAGATGGCTGTCTGGCTGTCTATGTAAACATTGTGCACAAAGTACAGGTCGCAATTTTGAAGATAGTACAATAAAATTTGGCACGTAGGACTTTCATGACACAAGGAAGAAGCCTATTGAAATTGGTTTTGATCGGTCCATTATTTCACCTAGCCCCCATACAAATGTCCTTCCGGAATAGGGGTTTAACGATCATAAATGCCTTAAATATAGCACACAAAAAAATAGCAAATATATAGGAGGGTGGATCAATAACTCCGTGACTTTTCGAACTTTCCTCGTAGTTATATGAAATGCAACACTATTCCCATCAAGTACCACCTGTTAATAGACTACTGTCAAATTTTGAGCAAGTATTGTTATTTACTCTGCGCAACAAATAGGATTTTTCGAGGTCCTTAAATTAGGCATTTTTTTGGTCAACAATTTCATCGTTGGAGCTGAATCTCTTTCCACCGTACTATTTCTTTAGGTTTGGAAATTTGAATTAGTTACGAGGGGCTAAATCCGGAGAATAAGAAGGATGAGGTATCTTGATGAAAAAGAACTTTTTTCTTGGCCATATGGGGTCGTTTTCTTTTTAAATCCTCATTATATCGGTCTAATAAGTTAGCATAATATTCGCCGTTTATTGTTTTTCCCTTTTGAAGGTAATCGATATGTATTATCCTGCGTGCATCCCAAAAAACTGTTGCCATCACCCTATTGGCTGATAAACTTACCTTGGCCTTCTTCGGAGCAGGTTCACCCGGAAAAACCCATTGTTTAGACTGCTGCTTTACAAAACGCTGCAGAAACTCATTCGGATTGCGGTTAAACAACTCCAAACAATGCTTTGAAGTTGTCACACGTTTACGTTTATGGTCAATTGATAGCAAACGCGGCACCCATCTTGCAGACAACTTTCTTAAACCCAGCTGATCATTTAAAATCGAAACCACACTGACATATGAAATTCCTATGGCATCAACAATCTCACGCACTTTTAGTCTTCGGTCGGCCAACACCATATCGTGGATATTTTTGACATTTTCGGGTGTACTGACCTCAATTGGCCGTCCAGAACGTTCAGCGTTCAAAATTTTACAGTAGTCTATTAACAGGTAGTACTTGATGAGAATAGTGTTATATTTCATGTACCTATGAGGGAAGTTCGGAAAGTCACGGACTTGTTGATCCGCCCTCGTACATGAAGATCGGTTCATAATTGACCATAAGTGCCATATAAAACTTTTTCCGAAAATCACTTTAACGTACATAAATCACATACACATGTTAGTATCAAGTTTATATTCTACACAAATAAGTTTTATATAAGTAAAAACCATAGTGTTATGAGTATCGCTCCATAATTTACCATAGCTCCCATATAAGCCCACTTTCGGGAATCACTCTAAAGTGCGTAAATTCATATAAATGTTAGTTTTAACATAATATTCTGTATTCGTATATTTTATTTTACACTTAGCAAAAGTATCGGTCCATAATTGTCCATATGTCTAATATAAGACCCCTCCACGAATATATCTTTCTTACTGGTTAAGTTAAGTTAAAAATTTTGTTAGGTTTATATAATAGCAAATTAAGAGCTCTCATCTAACTAAAATTTACTATTTTTATCTAATTAATTTTAACTATTTTTTTTTGTTTATTTTCAGTAATGTCGGCGTATAAACGGTTTAATATAAGAAATTTTACAAGTATGTATTTATATTTTTTGTTCCAAACTTTTTTAAAAAAATATTATTATTATTTATTAACAGATATTGAAAAGTTTTTATAAATTTTTTTTATATTAATAACATCTTGTATTCATTTATCTATATTTGGCATAACTTAAAGTACTTATTTAATTAATTTTAACAATATTTAAAATTATATCAAAACTACATTTTAATAGAAAATTATCACATTTACTGTCTGTTAATAATTAGCTTACGATATTTAGAAGATTGTACTGTATATTTTTACAGGAAGTAAAGACTGTTACCATTAAGGATGCTAAGCATTTCATTAACACAAATATGACTCTTGGCTTTTCTATCCTTTTCTAATATAATAGTAAATCGCTCAAATTCCTAAGAAATGATAGATAGTCTCAATTTTATTTAGGTTACAAATTGTACATAAAGTTGTTGTATTGTTTGTAAAAGATTTACCAATTTAATCTAGTAAACCTTCCCTAACTTGAATAAGTAGTCAAGTAATATGTGACGAATAATTTACAGCCAATATAGGAATGATTTTATAATTAAGTAGAATATACGAGTACATAACGTGATGTTGTGAACTTGTTACATTTAGTGTATATTCTTCAATAAATTAGTTATCTTTTTTCCATTCGGTGCAAAGCGAACGATTGCTAATGGGAAAGAAATTCAATTTTTGATAAATATATTTCCATTCTTTTGCCCAGAATACGTTTTTTGATAGAACAGATTCAGCTGGAACTCGTGGTAGTCGTTAAGGATTCATATTTAGAACTTTGTTTATGTAGCAGAAGTGAAGTTTTAATGTTGATAAGAATAAAGAATTCATACCAATTTCAAGGTGAAACATATATTTTGGTGTTGTGGATGCCAAATATAGCATTGTTTTTTAATAAAACACTTTAACAATTTTTCAACTATATTCTATTTTGCATAGCCCCACATCAGAGCAAGATAGAACATTATGGAACGAGAAACAGTATGGAAGATTTTTAGTTTATAATGGCAATTATTAAGTAATCTAGAAAATCTTGTACCTGAACGAAATATCATTATTTTTGATTTGCTTAAAATATAATTTGCAAAGTCGCCCATAGCACTCCAAAGCCTATGGCCTGATTTCGGCATTTTCTTATACACAACGCGAATGTTAACGAAGCTAAATAATTGAGTATGAATCAGTGTTTTTGTTCAAAAAATGACGATTTCACGAAATGTTCACAAAACGCCAAAGAATTATAAAAAGTTTAAACTTTTACTTCGAACTTTGTTTGCAATTTAACCAGTATTGGTGAAACAAAATTTTTGTGTGAAAAGAAAAATATCATTTTATATACATATAAATGTAAGTGAAATAGTTTTGATCATAGATAAAAGAGTTTAAGAATGTGTTAAGTAGTGAAAAAATTAATATAAATTAAAAACAAAACTAATAAATATGATTTTTTGAGTAAATTTTTTCAATTGATTAAATTTGGTTCACCAGCCCACTTGATTTCTAAAAAAATATTTACAAGTAGTATTTACTTTTAATTGTGATTAAAGAAATGTAAATAGATTTCTAAAGTTTCGATATGTTTTTCTTAATATCTTTGTTAATACATATACGATTTAAATTATATTAATATTGTTCAAATACCTTTTGAATGATATATAATGTAACCATATTCATTAAATCCTTGAGAAGATTTATACAATTTTCATTTTTTATTGATATACCGAAACTTGAAAAATAAATTGTTACGAAATTTTACTTAAATTCAAATATGACGGTTTGTCCATTAAGAACATTGTAGAAAGAGATGGAGCTTTCGAGAAGTATCTAGATGTCAGTGAAGATAAAGTAAAGACAAATTAACTGCCTTGGCTGTATATTCTTGTATATTATTAAAGTGTGTTGTATAAAGTGTGTAATTTAAGTGTGTGTGTATATTAGAACACAAGTGGCTATTTAAACTGTTGTTGTACATTTGAAATAAAATAAAAAGTCGTTACAACTTTTAAATTACTAAACTGCTTTTATTTGCAATCAAAGTATACGGGTTATTTAAATTAAATAAACCATATTTTTTAAAATGTAAAAACGTAAAAATATTGTTATTTGTAAAGAAATGTTTAATCGGTGAATAAATATAGAAGAAAGTTCCTGAGTCCGGTCACGGAAAAACATTTATTAACGTTAAAAATAAAATATTTTTATTTTAAATGGGCCGGTAATCTTAATTTGTTTCCATTTTTCAAATAGTTTCAAAACTTAATATTATTTTTTTTTAAATATGAACATAAATAGATTTTTTGACGATTTCAAAAATATTATGCCGATTTTGGCTATTTTTCATCAAATTTTGATTTTATACCATAATTATCTGGAAAGAGTGGTATGAATATAAAACAATTATTTGGTAGCTTTCAATAAAGCAAGATTATGTCGCATGGTTACATAACAAAGAGCGAAGAAAAAAAATATTTTTTGTGTTCTAGATATAAGAAACACATACGCAACAAAGAGGGTAAACAAATAAAACACACAAACACATTCTAATTTTTATGCCCCTCTTTCTGCTTTTCGCTGATGTAGAGTATCAATTATTTTTTATAATTTAGTTGCAGAATCCGATAGGACAACTAACTATATCATCAGCGTACAGAAGATTTTTAATTCTCTTACCAGCCTGGTAGTTCACTTGCAGTCATTCTTTTATAATGAAAATAAGAGTGGACTTAAGATACATTTTTGTTTGACAGCGACATCAAATATGAAAAGGCCCGAAGAAGTGGTACCATCCCAAAAACGACATACGAATTCCGAATCATATTATATTGGAGGATAATCCTATACAGGAGAGTTTATAGGAAAGACAGCTTCTTGAAATGTTGTCAAAAGCACAGGAAAAGTTGGTAAAAATGCATAAATATTGTTTCCAACCAGCTTTTTAAGTTTTACATTGTTTAGCAAATTGAATATGTTGTCCACGGTTGAATAATTCCTTGTGAAGCCAGCTTGAACGCAGAGGGAAAGGAAAAGGGTGTAAACTTATATATATATATATATATATATATATATATATATATATATATATATATAAATTTTGAAAAGCGATATCGGAATATGATTTAGGAATTCAAATAAATTATTTTTCTGTTTCAAATCTTCGGACCTTATTTTAAAAATGTGTTGTCACTGTTTATGTAAATTTTGTTTTCGAAATATATATATATATATATATATATATATATATATATATATGACTTAATATAGAAATACGCCTTGTATTTCGACTTTTCGTGAAAAAACGAAATAAAACATAAGAAAATTTACACGAAAACAAAATTAGTAATTAGTTTTAATTCGAAAAAATAGTGAAATTAATAAAATATTTTATTTCTGGACTTTTATACTTCTTAGATAGGGCTTTTACATGAAAATAGATGTAAAGTTAGGGCTTTTTCAATAATTAAAAATCGGAATAAACTAATGCTATAATTGATGTTTTAATTAACAAAAGTGAATTTTTCGACAGATTACTTCAAAAAACAACAAAAATTATATTTTATAATTCCGGTGGCAGGATTGTTTTTAGTTCTTGCATATCATCTCACTTTAAGCCTATTTTTTCTTTAAAAATAAGATCAGTTGAGATATAACAGTAGTAGATTTCGATCATTTGGCAGTAACTAATATTCATCAGTTATATTAGTTATGAAATAAATTATTCTTGATGACTCATATCCTAAGGCTCATTTGTATGGGGGCTAGGTGAAATAATGAGTGGATTATAACCAATTTTAATAGGCTTTGTCTCTGGACTATATAAGAAAATTGCATTACAAAGTTTACATGGATAGACAGACGGATATTGTTAAATTGACTCAAAAAATGATTCTAAGCCGTTTGGTATACATTAAGGTGGGTCATAGACCAATGGTTTTGCGTGTTGCAAACATCAAAACATACGCATAATAGCCCAACCAAATTAAATAAATAGAAATACTAAATTTATCGCAGTTTAAGCTATCAAATATATTTTAAAGTGTTCCAAAAAAATGTTGTCGTACTATACTTAAAGTAGGAATTACTTGAAATTTAAATTCAATGACTTCAAAAATGGTTTTATTGTATTTGCATGCTTGAAATCTCAATAAACTGCAAACTAAATTTTTACATTTGTTATAATAAAGTAAAAAAGTTAAAACCATAAAACTTTGATATTTAAAACTGGACATTTCTGGCAACTTATGTTTGGATTATTTTAAACAAAAAGTAATCGAATATTATGCCAAAATTATTTTCCATCATTTGATATCCATATCGCTCTATAATAATAATTATAAAGTGGCTTAATAAAAAATTAACCTTGCGCATCCTTCAGAATGAGTTTATATTTTTACATGTATATGGTTGTTATTAAATGTGAGAAAAATATTTAATTTTTTTTGTATGGTGTAAACATCTTATACATAAATAGAAAATAAAAAAATAAAAAATAATAATAAAAAAAAAAAAATACCTTTCATATTCGTACTCATCACTATGTACGAAAACATACAAATATTTCTTACATTCCTGTTTTATACACATTTATTGCAAATAATACTTAAACTACTTAGAAAAAGCTACTTAAAAACTGCATACACGTGCTAACATACTAATACTTAGAGAGCTTACATGCTTGCATATGTATACGAAAATATTATTATGCACACATATATAAGAAGGTTTTTCTATTTTGTTTTATTAAGGACTATGAAATAGAAAACTAGTATTGGAAAAAAATTACCAAAATAAAAAATACAAAATTAAAATAGTTATATATTTAAAAATGTCTTTAAAACTTCTATAAATATACAGAAAGCATTTTTTTAATTAAAACCCGAATATTTAAAAAAAGAAAAAGAAAGATTTTTTCGAAAAAATTGGGTCGCTATACAAAATAGAAATAAAGAAAATTAGAAAAGAAATAAATAAAACCAGAATTTTCATTAAAAAACCAGGTAAAGTTTTGCGCAAAAAAATATAAAAATAAAAAACAAAAAATAAATGTTACTTCTACCAAATATATACCAAAAATTTTCGTAAAAATCTAATTTTCACTAAAAAACAATTTGTCACTAAAAATTAAATTTTTTATACAAAATCTGTATTTTCGCAAAAAAAAAATGGTTTTTATAAAAAATTCAAAGAGTGGAGTTTTCAAAAAAAAAAAAAAAAAAAAAAAAAAAAAAAAAATCGCGCTTTTCACCAAAAATCCGGTTTTTTCACAAATTTAATTATCACTAAAAGAAACTGGAAAAGTTTTCTTTTTTTATAATTTTGGTTCATGTTTATTTATTTATAATATATTTGGTGAAAAATGACAAATATATATATATATATATATATAGATATATATTTATATATATATAGGAATTTTTTCACCAAAAAACCGAAAAGTTATAAAAAATAGAATTTTCTTTCATTACTGATTTGGTGACCTTTATGCTATAAGTAAAAAACGAATTTTATCAAAAACATTATAGAAAAAAATATTAAAAAAAATGTTTTTCACCAAAACCATAATTCTCAAAAATTAAAAATTCAAATTTTTAACTAATATTTCTAATTAAAAAGAAGTACGAAAGATATAGTCGGACAAGTCCGACCATGTGATACGCCACACCATTGTGCATATTCATCAAAATTCGTGGGGGGGGGGTCTTATATTAGACATGTGGACAAATGTGGACCGATACTTTTACTAAGTGTGAAATAAAATATATGAATACAGAATATTACGTTAATACTAACATTTATATGAATTTATGCACTTTAGGGTGACTCCAGAAAGCGGGCTTATGGGAGCTATGGTAAATTATGAACTGATCCTTATAAAATTTGTCACTGTGATTTCTACTTATACAAAACTTATTTGTGTCGAATATAAACTTGATACTAACATGTGTACGTGATTTATGCACATTAAAGTGATTTTTGGAAGAGTGTTTTATATGGGAGCTATAGTAAATTATGGACCTATCTTCATAAAATTTGGCACAAGTTTATAAAAAACTCCCTTACACCGAATTTCATTAAAATATTGCTATATTTAAGGCATTTATGATCGTTAAATCTCTTTGCCGTGAGCACATTTATATGGGGGCTAGGTGAAATAATGGACCGATCATAACAAATTTCATGGGAGTTCTACGTGCCAAATTTCATTGAATTATCTTCTACCTAGACGGACGGACGGACACCATTAGATTGACTAAAAAAGTGATTCTGAATCGATTGATATACTTTTGGGGTGGGTGTTGCATGATTTATTCTGTGTGTTACAAACATTAGTATAAACGCATAATACACCAACCACATATGGTGGTGTGGGGTACAAATATATATTCAGTGGAAACCGTCTTTAGAAACCCAAAAACTGATTTTCTTTAAAAACCAGTTAAAAAAGTTAACGAATAAAATTGGGTTCTCGCATTAATAAGGAGGTAGATTTTAGATGAATTTAGTACATACGAATATAGCTATTGTTTTTGTTCATATTTAATTACTGATATGTTATTATGTGTTTGTGTAAATCATGTTTTTCTAAAGGAAATACTATATGATATTCATCCAGTATACTTATCACTATGTTACATATTTCGGTAAAAAAAAAATTAAATACAAAATAAACTGTAGCTTAAGGCAAGATCTAAAAAAATTAATTTCATTTGATATTATTTAAAAATTATAACCTATAATGCCATAGTGGGGAGGGTATTACGCGTTTGTAGTGATATTTGTATTGCCCAATAATATTATACCTAAGAGTATACTAAACAACTCAGAATCACTAACAGAATCGATTTAATCGCGTCCGTATATGTAGGTCATGTAATCAAACTACAGATCGTAAATTATTTATTATTTATTAGTCCAATATGAACACATTTCTACAAAATTTAGAAAACATTTTTTTTCAAACTCTAAAACAACCTATTTCAGTAGCATCGCTCCGTAACACTTTTTCGTCCTTTAAACAAAAATTAGTGGCTTAGATCGAATTCGACGTGCTAAAGAAGAATATGCTTTCAGTTTTTTATTATGACGTATTCACTTTTTTAATGAACATGACTATTAGGCGGCTACAATAGTATAACTTAAATAAGTAAAACGGCCATAGATGTCGACTAAAATTGTATTCAAGTTATCTTAATATTATTTTTTTATTTTTTTTTTTAATTTTCGCATTTTTTTTTTTGCAAATTAATAGCTAAAAAAAGCAATTTTTAAAAATTTTATTGCTTAAAAATTACTAAGAAGTTAAAAAAGGCTAATTGTAATATTTTATCATAAAGCTATAATTAAAATAAACCATAAAGCATGAAAATTGATGAACAAATAATGGTTTTATTGACAATGAAGTAAAGTCATCTATATAAAGAAATGTTTCATATACTTGATAATATGTATATTAAATATTATAAATATTATATGTTCGTAAATAATTTGAATGAAATGTGTTATATAAGTGTCTTCAGTTAAGTTAATTGTTTGCGAAGCTGTTCTCACTCCTCTAATGATTTACAATTTTTTTCTTTCTCTATACATATTTCATAAGCGTTTTTTATGAGCATGCATCAGCACATTTTATAAACACGTAGCTACGTGTTTAGTTTATGGATAAAATACACATATTCACATACAACAACAAACAAATTATTTGGCTTAACAAGAATGCTTTAGCCACTAAAATAAACCATCTATTTTTTTTTAATTTTTTAATAAAACTTACAGGAAGTCATGGTGCTAAAATGAATGTACGATACCAGATGCAATGTCAGAGAGAAAAAAGAGAAAAATTTTAATTTAACATTACGAACAAATATGAAAATTAGACTGCTCCAAAAAATCGGATTGAGAATTTCGACCGTAAATCCCACTAGGATTGTTCTTTTTTATTTTAAAAATACAGCCGTATTAAAAAAAATAAATAATTTATATTTAAAGCCCAATCTAGCTAATACACAATTTAGCTCTTAAAGTCTTTATTAGAAAGTCATATTCAAAAAACTGTTTGCAAATCTATATTAACTAACAACGCTGTTTATATCCCACACCACCATAGGTCCGTCCGTCCGTCCGTCTGTCTGTCTGGCTGGACGGCTGGCTGGCTGTACATGAAAACCTTGTGCACAAAGTACAGGTCGCCATTTTTAAGATAATTCAATGAAATTTGGAACGTAGGATTTTCATGTTACAAGGACAAAGCCTATTGAAATTGGTTATGATCGGTATATTATTTCACCTAACCCCCATACAAATGTCCTCCCAGAATAGGGGTTTAACGACCATAATGACTTAACTATAGCAATATTTTAATGAAATTCGGTGTAAGGAAGTTCTGTGTAAGTATCAATCTTTGTGTCAAATTTCATGAATATCGGTCCATAATTGATCATAGCTCCTATATAAAAACTTCTTCTGAAAATCACTTTAACGTACATAAATCACATACAAATGTTAGTATCAGATTTATATTCGAAACAAATAAGTTTCATATAAGTAGAAATCAGAGTGACAAATTTTATGAGGATCGCTCCATAATTTACCATAGCTCCCATATAAGCCCATTTTTGGGCGTGTACAAGGTTTACATGGGCAACCATCCAGCCAGACGGACGGACATCGTTAGATCGATTCAAAAGGTAATTCTAAGGTATACTTTAAGGTGGGTACAAACATCAGCACAAATACATAATACCCCAACCACCTAAGGTGGTGTAGGTTATAAAATGCGCCGATATAGCTATTTATAAACATATAAGCTGAATTCCGGGATAGGATTATATTTTCTGCACATATTTTAAATTTAAGCTATTTTGTAATAAAATCAAATATATCGCTTCTCCAAAACAGAATAAATAACCTTTTTTCTGTTTTGGAATAATATGTCAAAAATACCGCTGGCCGCATATCAACCAAATGTTCACTACCATCATATACGTACGACTTTTTCGTTGTGTGCTATTTCCTCGTAATTCTAAATTGTACTTTAATAAGTACAAGTCCTAGATTAAGATGCCATCAATCTAATGTATCAATTAAGCATTTTAGCAGAAAAAATTATTAAAATGGTTAAATTTTAACAAAATTTCAACAAAAATAATGTAAGCAAAACCAAATATGAAATAGTGGTGTTGATTTTATTACAGAATATTCGTTATTCTTATACAGCAAAAATTAAATGAGAGTATTTTATTTATACATAATTATATTTATATGAACTAAATAATGATTTTTTCCCAAAATAAAAAACTTATTTATCATCGAAAACATACTAAAACATAAAAAATAATTATGGAATAAAACAGTTAACGAATAATTTATTCGAACTATTCACAAAACTGACAATCTAAATAAAAGAGAAACTGAGAAGAGTTGCTTACATAAACAAAATAAGTAAGAAAGATATAATCGGTTAAGCCAGATCATGTGATACCCCACACCATTGTGTATGTTCATCAAAATTCGTGGAGGCATCTTATATTAGACATGTGGACAATTGTGAACCGATACTTTTACTAAGTGTAAAATTTATATTTTATTTTACACGTAATACGTAATACAGAATACTAAGTTAATACCAACATTTATATGAATAATGTATGCACTTTAGAATAATCGTGACGTGCCTCAATGACCCTGAAATTTGCAAGGTGCATTTGCATGGGAAAATTTTGACTTTTTCATAGTTTTTTAAAACATTTTGCTAATATTAATTCTTTGTTGCAATTAATGTAATGCAAAAGAGTTGTAATTTAGATATAATTATCTGTTAAAGCAGAAAAAAAAATTTTAAATCAATTAGAAAATATTAAAGTTATTAGAATTTCTTCAGACCATTAACGTGTTGTTGAACTCTTGTGTAAACAAATTACAGAGAAATTTTTATTTTTTTAGAAATGTTGAAATAAAATAGTATTTTTAGTGACATTTGAACCATAATTACTAAAAAATAAACTTTGACTCCTACAGGATAATATAATCCCTTTGTTATGCTTTATTAAAAAACATTGACTTCTATTGTGGCTCTTTCAAAGCTCAAATATAATTTTTTCCAAAATTTTGTTAAACAAATTTCAAAAAAAGTTATAATAAAACAATGCTGTTTTATACACAATCTGACATAAAGTAAAAATAAGAAAGAATTTGGTTTATATCTTTTACAAACTCATTTTGCTTTAGATTTGGATAGATTTCGGCAAAAAGCCTTTCTTTGGAGATTTTTTTTGTGAAGAATTAATTTTTTGGTACTTGTATACAGATTAATGAAAATTATAACATAATAAAATAATATAGATTGTGGAAAATTTATTTCGCAATTTTTAAAAAATTTGAATAATGTTAACCTTTAAAGCAAACGTAAAATTTTGGAACATTTTAGATTTTTAACGAAAATATAACTCAAAATAATTAATTTTTATCTAGATTTGAAAGCAATGATTTCTATAAAAATTTTGTTTTATAAGAATAATTTTATCTGGCAAATTGAGTTTAATATTTATCTTTGCTTATAATCAAAAAGGTGGGTGTTTCAAAAAATGTTCAAGTTCAGTTGAAGGTTAAATTTATGGTTTTTGTTGTATATATCATCTATTGTCTTTTGGTTATACCTTTGAAAAATTACAGTAAAATTAAGCTAAAAATAAATAAATTTGAGTTATACTTTCTTTAAAAATCTCAAATATTCCTAAATTTGACCTTTGAGCTTTCAAAAAATGTTGACACCAAGTTCAGTTGAGGATTAAATTAATATTTTTTGTTGCATACATCATCTATTGCCTTTTGGTTATATTTTTAGAAAACAAAACCAAAAATCCCAAATATTCCTAAATGTGACTTTTGACTTTTCAAAAAGTCTTGACCCCAAGTTTAGTTGAGGATTAAATTTATATTTTTTGCTGCACATATTGCTCTTTGGTTATATTTAATTAAAATTACACTACAATTAAGCTAAAAATAAATATTTTTGAGTTACATTTTCGTTAAAAATCTAATATATTCTTAAATTTGACTTTTGACCTTCTGGCTTTAAATAAATAAACTGGGAAAAAGTCAAAATTTCTAGAAATACATCCCTCAAACTTCGGGATCGTTTTGGCGACATCAGATCACTCTAATATTAATGGTGGGAGTTGTGGTTGAAATCCCAAAGTCGAAGTTTTTTTTTTTGGGGCAGTCTAACTCACATGTAGTTTGCATTTTTTAATTTTTATGCACTCACACGTGCATAAATGTGTGTAGTATTAAAATGTGTATATGTTCATATGAGAGTGTCTGAATGTTAATTTAATATTCACATATATATGATGTAGATGAAATTTTAAATGAATTTTGGAAATATGTATTATAAGATATACAAATATATGCACTAAACCTAGATATAGATGTGTGTTTAGTGACCTATAAAGTATTTCAATGTTGTTGTTTAAATTCTAAGCTATTTCTAAAAATTTATTTAATTTTATATCTATAAGATGAATACTATTTTCTTCAAAAAAAAAAAAAAAAAAAAAAAAAACAAAAATTATTATTATTTTATTTTAAATAAATCTCTATAAATTATTTAATATTTATTCCAGCTATTTCTTTAGCCAAAACAATTTAAAAAAGGACATATTTTATATTTAACGAAAATAGCAAAATCACTTTCACAGATATTTTATACATCTAAAAATTTTTCTGAAAATATATTTGTATTCATCGCTTAATAGCACTTATATATATATATATATAAGTAAAAAAGCAAGAATATATAGCAGACAAAAATCGAGAAATGTCTCCCAAAAGTAAAATTAATCAGTACATTAAAAATACACTCTTAGCAACAACAAAAATTGTAAAGAAATAGGAAGAAAAAAAATCACTGTGTGTACTTGAAAACAGGAAAATGACTTGAGATGTGTCGTAATCATTTTATAAAAAAATAAACCTACATACATATAAATCTATATTTATTTGATATAACCCAGGGGTGGATAATGGCTTATTTTTTTATTGTACCAACCATTAAAATAAAATGTACTTTTTGTGACCATAATGGTACCAATTTTGTCAATATATTTTAATTACAAAAATGTGCATAGAAATTTAATAGATTTGATTTTTTTAATAATTATGGTAAAATTATTAATTGCAATTTGCAGCAAGAAATTTGCTGAGTTCAAAATAAGATTTTTATCCCGTGAATTCCCAGGCGAATTTGCTAATTGTTCATGATTTTTTGTCGGGAATCCTTTGAATTAAAAACTACAAAAAATTTAAATTTTTAACATTTTTAAAAATAAAAAATTTAATTAAAATCCTTAATTTGTCATAGTCAAATTCTATTAAAAATGATATACACTAGTGGAAGGAATTATGTATTGAGGGTATGTTTATGTTCATTCAAGAGTAATATAAAGAAACTGATGATTTTTCTTAAGTCTCGAAAGGGCTATACTGTCAAATTCTGTTATTTTTTTTACTAAAATAGATTTGCGTTGCAATAATATCGCTCATATCATGTTTCATATTATTTCTGTACCTATTATGTTAATTTTTATTAAAACTCAATCAATTTTGTGTCAGACAGGTGATTGATTCAATTATAAGTACCTCTTGTTGTATTGAACCATTAATAAAAATATCAATTATTCGCAATATCTCTCATGTGACTGCCCAGGTTCTGGAAGATATTCTTATATTGAGTCATAATTTTAGGCCACAGCAGACAACACACTATCGGTAGATAGAATTGATAAAAACGTGGACAGTACCTGCGAAAACCACATAAGTTGGCATTCTTTTTGTAATTTGTATAATATTCGCCTGGAATCCCTATATTTGAAATAACGATGTCCGTCTGCTCATCCGTATCGTTTAAAATCAACTTTTTTTTAAGTTGAGTTAATGTTCATTTTATCCACCATCCGAATAACATACCGAAATATTCATCTAAGAATAAAAATAAAAAATCTGAAGATTCACTTAATTCCTAAAATTTCATCAAAAAAATCGAAATTAAAAAAAAAAAAAAAAAATTAACTCTAAAAATTAACTAACAAAAAGAATTTGCGAACTAAGAAATACTGAAATAATAAAACTACTTAAAACTTGGAAAATTTTTACTACTAAAACACGAAACATAAATCTCGCCAATGTTAGCTGAAGGCATCACGACACAGTTTTGTAAGACATCGATTTTTTGTTTTGACCTTCACTTTCAAAAATTTTTATATATTAGTTTATTAGGCATTTTTTAATATTTAAACTCTATTTCTTGTGGACATTTGTATGGGGGCTAGGTGAAGTAATGAACCGATCACAACCAATTTCGATGGGCTTCGTCCCTGCATCATAAAAGTTCCGTGTTCCAAATTTCATTGAATTATCCTTAAAATTGCGACCCGTACTGTGTGCACAAAGTTTACATGGACGGGCGGATATCGTTAAATCGATTTAAAAAGTGATTCTGAATCGATTGATATACTCTAAGGTGGATGTTGGATAACTTTTTCTATGCGTTATAAACATCAGCATAAACGCATAATACCTTAACCACCTATGGTGGTGTAGGGTATAAAAATTTTCTTATTTATGGTTTCTTAAAAAGTGTTATGTGACTGTGATAAAAGTTATCCAGGATTCTTTCTTTAAGTTTTTATTGTCGATTAAATATTGTTCTAAAATAATATTGCATTTATTCCGAATATCCGGAAATTCTCGGGAATGCTTTAAATAAAATCCCGTTTCCTGGGAGTTGAAAAAGGTCGGGAAAATAAAAACCTCAGTTTAACACGACAATATTTTAGTAGGAGGCTTTAGCTAACGAATGTGAAATAGATAGAAATCCTAAAATCACTCCCGATATGTCTGGAAACAAAAATTTAATAAGTAAATTTTTCATCGGCGATACTTCGACCACATATAATAAATTTTTGAGTCTTTGTTCCTCCACATGGCTCAGTGCTGTATTAAACATTTACTAACTAAACATTTGTTTTCTTATTTGTATAAATATTTTACAAAATGGAAACAATTGTATAAGTTTTTTTCAAGATTATATTTTCCGGAAATATTTTGTATCCAAGGACACCTACCATTTTAAAGTATTGCAACATTTTAAAATTCCCGTCAACTAGCTGCTAATATTATTTGTTGCAACTATCTACATACCACAAAAAATGTCTTCAATGGAAACATTATTTTACGAAAGATTTATGGTAACACATCACATCACATTGTTCTTGAAGTGGAGAGTTTTGTCTTGATAGAAATTCGTGCATTTTACATCATCCAGTTAAGTTTTATATTTTTATATTTTTTTTATTAATAAGTTTTTCTTTTTTCTGTATATCTTTTAAAAATCTGTCGATTTTTGTCACAAACCTTTAAACAAATTACAAAGTTAATCATATTAATTAATAATGTAATTAAATTTTAAAATTAAATGAATTAATAATTTAATTAGAAAATTATTTGGAATAATTTTTTTTGTGTATTTAAATAAAAAATATGTAAATAACATCAAATCAAATTATACTGAATGTGTGGTGGTAGTATCGTGGTACTAGTAGATATAAAAATGTATCAAAAAATGTACAATTGTACCATGCTTGCCATCCGTGATATAACAGTTTCTATTCTAAGTATTTATATATGTATGTGTATAGTTAGTTATTGTGTTGTATTAGATGTACTAAACCGAGCAAAGCATTCAAGTAGAAAAGTGTTTTTCAATTTTTTACTTTTTTTGTTTGTTCTTGTTCTTTATGTTGTTTTGTTTTTTATGAAGTAGAACTAAATAATATTACTGGAACGGAAAAAGAAATATAAATATATATATACATACATACTTACATACACACATACATATATATATATATATATATATATATATATATATATTTATACCAGGGTTTAACACTAAATGCCACTATTTCCTCCACCATATTTATTGAGCTACGTAAAATTTTGTGGAAATAAAAATAAAAAAATCTATCCCTTTTTCAAATAGACAATTTTTCTTATTACATTTTTTTTCTTTTACCTAAAAGTGAAGAACATCTACACCATCACATCTTGGGTAAGATATTGAAAGGGACAGATAGCTTTTTATTTTATTTTTATTTTTGTATTTTGAGAGCAATGTTTGGTTTTTTATGGGTTATTTATACGAGGGTAGAGTAATAAATAAAAATGCCTTTTCGAAAAGAAACCATTTAAGCAAAATGTTGTTATTATATGTGTGGAGTCTCAGGGAAACTCAAAAACTATTTAAAAAATTAACAAAATTAAACACATTTTTCATAACAATACACACTGGTCTTTTGAACAAAAACTAATAATAATTCTGTATCTTCTAAACTGCTGAACCAATTTTAAGACATGGAAAAAAAGGCCTTATGCTTTTAGAATATTGTTAGCTAGCCAAAGTTAACCACCTCGAATGCAAAACACATATTCTAACTTTTACAAATTTTAACCGATTACATTATCTCTCATGGTTTTAAAGGTATTTGTTTTCAAAAATTTAATTTCTCAGTTTTGGCCTTGAGTTTTTTGCGCTTTTGCCCTATACTTTTTACAAAAAAAAAAAAAAAAAATTGAAACTGTTTTAAAAAATTCTGGAAAAATTTGTACTAATTTTTTTTAATTATGCAAAAGAAGAAAAGAAAAAAAATTATCTCAATTCGTTAAATGAAAAAATATTGAATTCAAAATTTTAAAACAGTTCTCATAAATTTAATATTTTTGCCCAAAAAAGCATCTTCATATTTTTGCAATTTATGAAAAAAAAAATTGTTAAAAAGTTTCAATGTTTTTTGACATTTTCTGAAAGATTAGATATCAAAAAACTTTTTAGTGTAACATAAAATTTCGAACGTGCATTATACATCTAGCAAAGGCCAAAAATGATAATTTTTTTTAAAAAAGGTTTAAATTTTTGAGTCTGTAAATATACTTTGATTATTGATTGAAGAACTAAGTAAGTAAGTAAGTAAGTTTTTTTTAAGTTTTTGCCAAAAATTGTGACAAACTGTCGCACAATATCTACTTAACTACTGGCCGAATCGAATTGAAATGTATGGAAGAGTTTTAGAGAAGGATGTAGGCTTTCAAAAAAAATCATCTTGTAGTCACCCTGTAATACAAGTAATACAAGATAATCTACAGGGTATTAAATCTGATCAAGTTTCAAAAAATCGTAACTTTTACATATCAAGTCCAATTTTAAAGATTTAAAAATCTTTGTAACAAACTTAATGAGATGAAAAAATATAATCACTCACCTATATATATTCGGAAATATCGTTTTTGGCCTTGACTTCTTTTTGATTTTGGTCAAATAATTTCAAATTTTGTTTAAATTGTCCTAAGATTCCAAATGGATACCAAAATTATGTGCAGAAAGTTTTTCTGAATATTAAAGTCAAGTACGAGAAATTCAAAAAAGTGGTCTGGTACTTAATTTTTTTTTCTCAAAATTTATTTATTATTTATTATTTTTTATATATTTCAAATGATATAGCTTTAAGAATGGATAATAAAGACATTTTTATTATATATATATAATCAAATAAAAGTGGCTTTAATATCCATTACTGAAGCTATATCATTTAAAATATGTAAAAAAAAAATGAATTTTCTTTTCTAAATACATTTTGAGAAAAATTTAAGTCCCAGACTTAAATTTACGTGTATCCAAATTGACTGAGAAAATTGTGCTAAAGTAACAAATTTTCATTTTGTCGATCTGTTTTATCAAAAAATTAAATGTTTTATGAGAACATCATTTTCAAGAAGACACAATTTTCTTTAAAATTATCTAATATATATATATATATATATATATATATATATATATATTTTTTGTATTTGAAACAGCCACCTTTTGCAAATTCTTGTTATGTAAAAATTAAATATTGTATAACTTCGAGGAATATCATGCAGCTATTCTATTTCGTTAACAAATGTTAAAGCAATCTTTTTACATTACAAGCAAATTTACTTAAAGTGTTTTTTTTTATTATTATTTTTCATCTGCACAACCTCGACTGTCACCAAAACTTTTTCAAAAGTATTACATAAAATGACTGTCATTTATTGTTATGAAAAATAAAGTCACATAAACATCTGACGTGCTAACTGACTAGCTAACAAACGACAAATATTACAAGAAAATAAGAAACTTGTACTTATTTAAGTAAATGCTTTTAGTTTTAGTTGCAATGTCAAGTTGCCATTAAATAATTTTCAAGAATCTTGCGTTAATATGAAGAAATCTTTCATGAGATAAGTTTTATTGTGAGATTAGATAGAATAATGTTTGTTCTATTAATCGACAAATTAAAATCAAATATTTGTTCGATTAAGTTAAAATCAATGATTTCGAGTAAAAATTTATTCGAGTAAACTATGCTGATTAATCGAATAATTGGTGCAAAAAATATTTAAAGAATTTTCTTTTATAACTAGTTGTAAAGATGTTTTCAATATTAGTTTTTTTTTTTAGCAAATATTACTTTAAAACAAGTCTGCAAAACAGTTGTTGTTGATGCCAAGTTATCACGCAGAGAAAAAATATAGTTGTAGTTACCATAATCTAAAAGAAACATATTACGATTGGAACATATTATATACAAGTTTTTCATATAATTATACCATCTTACTGCATTATTATCCCATTCTAATAGATTATGATTTAATTTTATTATAGTTTTATTCTATCTTATCATTCTATTATCCCATTCTATCATATTATTCCATTTTATCATACTATTATCCCATTTTACCATATTATTATCCAATCTATCATGTTATGATCCCATTTTATCATATTATTATTATTAATATTATTATTATTATTATTCTTATTATTATTATTATTATTACATCTTATCACGTATTCAAATTTTTTTCTTTTATTGAGTCAATTACATTTCTTTCAAAATAATAGATAAAAGTGTTTATTAATAACAAAAAAATATTTACGTATTATTTGCTGTGCAAAATAATACAAGATATTTTTTATTAACTAAATCCTGTAATATCATATATTGCTTGAATCACACCGCATATAACAAAACCTTGTTTGTCAAGTACTTGTCTACTAAGTGAGAATTATAATGAAGGTGGAAAGTCAACGTTAACAACAAAATATATTCAAAAACGAACAAATTATGATTTTTTCAACCATATTTGTAAAAAGCATATTTATTTGTAATATTTTATTGTTATGAAAATAATAATGAAAACAAAATATGGTTTAAGAAAGAGGAAAACGATTGGCAATATTTAACGGTCAACTGTATTAAACATTAAATGATAAAATTGAAACAAAACCATTGTTATCATGAACAAAGTATTATTAAAATTAATAAAAATGAACAATGAGAATATAATATTGTTGCAGTGACAATGCCTTAACCATGTTTTTTTTATTTGCGTGATACCACGATTTTAATTTGAATTTCACAAATTTTATTCGGTTTAATTTACCGAATATGTGTCTGAAATACAACACCTAATTAAAGCCTAAGGTCGTTTTTCAAACATATTTTACATTTCAAAACTATAATGTAAAAAAAAATTCACCTTTTTATATAAAATTTTCCGTAAGAAACAAATTGCAAGATTTTGAACTTGATTTGAAAAGACATATTCTTCTTCTACGAATAGTTGTAAGTCGTTAGTTGTAAGTATGTAGTTGATGTACCAATAATGATAAATTGGATGAAATTATGATACAGAACGGATTTGGATTTTAAATTTAGTTAAATAGTAAATTCATACTTTATATTAAGAATCCCTACACTTATTCTTCTTCTTTTTTTTTATTTCATAAATATGCCATCAGATTTTATTTACTCGATTTAAGGACAATAATATTCGAACATTAACGTTTTGTTGATACTCGTAGGCCTATTGAAATATTAAGTAAATATAGAGACATTTGACATTTCAATATTTTGTATATTTTATTAAAATTAATTGTTAAGATAGTTTTTTTACTATTTTTAATGAAAGACTAAAACAACAAAGAATGCTTCTTTTGTGTGTTGATAAGCATTGAAAAAACGAGCAAAAAACTTAAAAACTTTACTCGATTAATCGAATAATGAAAAAGTCAAGTAAAATGAATAGCCTAGTAGATATTAAACTATTTTTATATACATATATTACATACATAGATATTTTTGACAGACTATGTCTTGTCATTAAGCTTGAACATTTATTAAATAGGATGTTGCCAAAAAAAAAAAAAAAAAAAACATACTCTACCTTTAATAAGAATTTCTTTCTTTTTATTTTGGTAAATACCGACATAATATGTATGGATAATTTGGTGTACACATTAATATATATATATATATATATATGTATATATATATATATATATATATGAAGGCAGTTTGAAAAGATTTATTTAAAGTGAAAAAGTGTTTGAAAAAACTAAAGTATGTGTGTAAAAATTTTTAAAAACTTTTCGATTTTTATTAGCTTTCAATAACTTTTTAGCCTAACTCCTGTTACAAAAATCCACAGAAATTTAGCAAAACACCTTCTGCGTATAAGTGAGTATGTGTTAAAGTGCCTTGGGTAAAATGGTGAAACAATAAAAAGCATTTACTCATGAGATTTGTTATGAAACGAACAATACCAATTAAATATCAGGGGTTCTCACAAGCTCTTGCTTCGTGACTCACTTTCATCATTACAACTTGATAAAGAATCACCGAAATTTTGTATTTTGTGTTTCACAAAATACTTTCAAACTAGTTATTTGAGTTTTAGGTTTGTATTCAAATTTAATATCAAGTGATATTCTTAAATATTCATAAACCTAAAAAGAAATTCGTACTCAAAAGAAAAAAATATTTAAAATGATATTTTTTCAATTTGTTGTCAAATGTTATTGTTATATCTAGCTTAATTTAAGAAAATGTACTTTGTTCAAGGTTAATTGAAGCTTCATTAAGAGATATCCGCTTTAAATATATATTTTTTTAGTTGAGTCCACAAATTCCACAACAAGAATTTTGAAATACATTTGAGAATCGTATTTGAAATAGTTTAGTAATAAATGCATTAGTTAGTTTGAGAAAGCTTTTGTTCTCCATTTATTTTGCAAAACGCTTGAGATTATTGAAAACATTTGCTTTAAAATTTAAAAAAAAAATTAAAAAATTATAAAAATTTTAAATTTGAGATAAACCCTTCGTGTTTAAATAATATCTGGAAAGAAATCTATTAACGTTCTTGAGTAGAATATTTGATGAAATATTATTATGAATCGGTAGAGTCTTTGACATTAAAAGATTTGATAAGAGAACAGGATGTTAGTAAAATTCGAAAACATAAATAAACCTCAATAATTTGAAGTATTCGTCTTTATTGCATTTCATAAGTATGAAGAAATAAATACTAATCGAAAAATACATTAAATTTTATATTCAAAAAAGTTTTCGCGACCCCTCTATAACGTTCGTACGGACCACCGTTTGAGAACCGTTGTTCTATATATATATACTAATGAATTATGTTTGTACCTTATAAACAACTAAACCGCTGAACCGATTTTCTTGAAATTTTCACAGTAATATTCTGTGAGTTAAAATAGGCTATTTTATTTTTCGATAGGAGCAGGGATAGTGTAACCCTCCATAAAATGAAAATATTAATTATCGCTTAAATTCAAAAATTATTTCTGCAAAAGTTTTGCAATTTTGATAAAATAACATCCTTACCATCCTTTATAATTGAGATGAAAATGGAAAGGATAGGACCAGGATTATTAATACCCCCCATAAAAAGAAAATACTAATTACCGGATAACTGAAATACTATTACAGCAAAAGTTTTAATATTTTAAGAAAATATCTTTCTCATCAATATCCATAATTAGAATTAAAAAGTAACGAATAGGACCAGGGGACATGGTATCCCATGCAGTGAAAATATTGAATATTGTATATCTTAGGAACTTGTACAGTAAAAGTCTTAAGATTTTATGGGAATAATTTTCTCAACAACTTCCATAACTTAGGATGAAAATGGGATGGATACGATCAGGGGAAATTATATCCCGCAACAGAGAAAATATTCATAATGGGATATCTAAGAAACTATTATAGTGAGAGCCCTAATTAATTTTTGCATATCTAAAGGAATATTACAGTGATTCTTAGAAATTTTTAGAAATAATTTTCATATTAAATTTCGAACAGGAGGCAGCGAAGCCACCGAAAAAAGCTATTATACTATAATATGTACATATGTATATACATTAGGGGGCCCCAAAATGGAAAGTAATGATGTTCCAGCTCAAATGAAAATTTATATCATTCTAAGATACAGTTTCTCAAAATTTTCATTTGATATTAACCTTTAGTGAGCTTTCGGATTTTTTTTCATATTTGTGCCAAAGGAACAAATGAAATTTAATATGGCAAGAAGGGTTTTTGGGATGCGTATCTAATGATAAAACAAAAATTAGGGAGCAGTTCCAAATGAGTCCGAAATTTTGCAAATTTTCGAAAGAAATTTTAATATTTGAATTTTTTACATACATATTTTAAAAAATAAGACCAAAATAATACAATATAATTCTCTAGCATTTATACCGAAATAGGTTTTTTTTGTTTTTTCAAAATTCGAATTTTTCATAAAATATTGTTACACACAAATATTTCTATGTGTGGAGCAATTAAGTAATGATTAAATGATGAAAAAAAAAATCCGAAAAAGGATATTTTTCCATTTTGATCCTTCTAAAATAAAGTAAATTTTCATTTGAGGTGTGAACACCGGTATCTTATTTTTTCACCATACAAAAAGAGGCCACGTTAATATACATATATCTCTTATTGTGGGAGTGCATACATATGTATATACCTGTTTGTTTATATCAAAACATATGTATCTGTATGTGTGTGCGCGTTTGTTCATATCCTTATATTTTTAAAAACACAGTAATATCTCATATATTATTACAGTTGTTTGTATGATGTAACTTGTTTTCTTTTTTTCTTTTTTTAATGTTGTGTAAGAATTTCTACTAAATTTTATTACATTTGTAATATTCGCTACTGACTTATGTAAGATCACGTACATGTCTATTTGTTCGTATGCATTATATAAGAGAGTGTCAATAATTTTTGAAATATAAGCTTTTATTGTTAGAGGTCTTGACACCTTTTAAGTATTTCTTACAGACAGTTAGACGCTTGTGGCCCGAAATAAATAAATAAATAACTTGACAACTTTGTTTTTATTTGTGGACTATATATATATATATATATATATATATATATATATATATATATATATATATATATATATATACATATATACATACCTTTACCTTTTTTGTAAGGATATTCCTTGAAAATGTTTACAGTTTTTTTATATATTGCAAATGTGTTCTTTGGAAATAATTTGAAAGGCTTTTTGTGATTACAAGTATATGCATTTCTAAATTAAAAAATATATAGTGGAAAGTGGGGTATCCTGGCGTATGGGGTATTGAAGAAAATATTAGTTTCTTCGCTTATTTTTAATCTTTTAATGTTTTTTAATCCTGGTAAATACTTGCCATTACACTACTACATTTCTAAATCATATTTCATCCATTAAAACTCTGATTTTATTGCTTTTCGAGCGCAAGCTCTAGTGCTGATGTTTCTGAGGAATCATCTTTATATCGGTGAATACAAAATTGAATAATTTATTTCCCATATATTTCAACTGCAAAAAAAGTTTTGTTCCAAAGACATAATCAGATTTCTACTTGACGTAAAAATTATGAAATTGGGGTATTATGGTTGAAATATATTAGGGCAAAGTTAAATGTATAATTTACCATATTTTACATATATTTTTTTAATTATTCTCAAATGATAGCAAATAATTGGTTTAAGCACCAATAATATGAGAATATGTAAGACTGAAAATTCATAGAACCAACATGAACCAATACATTAGCTTATTAAAGGAAGAAAATCTGGATTTAAAAATGACGGAAATAGTTTATGCTGTAAAAATACATACTTGTTATAATAAAACTCATGCGAATGGTCTGCATTACACTTATGATTATTCCAAATACAAGGAAATACTGTTTATTTTTAAAAATATTATCTTATTAGTTTTATCATTTGTTAAGTATCTGTTTTCATCACTTATTAGGCCTCGTAAACACAAAAATCGTTTAAACATACACCAAATATCTAAATATCTTTAAAATTGTAATTTTTAATACCTTCTACTTTACCCCAACATTTCCCTTTTTAACCAAAAGTAGTTGTCTTGAAAAAAAAAAAATACGATGGAAAATAGTACCAAAACACAAAATAATCTTAGTATTTTTATGAAAAATATTAGACAATAATCTATTCTATATAACAGTTCCATTATAGGGTTCGAAAGATTATTGGTTGGTATATTATTGAAGTTTGATTAAAGTATGCTCCATTTTACCCCAATCTCCCATATTTATTAATCATGAAAAACTTTAGTTATAGTGAATGATATTGACAGAAATGTCTTATATAAAATCTTGAAATTCTTTGTTCTTTAGTAGAATAACTTAAATTTATTTCTACCTATTTACGTTAAGCTAATTTTCTAAGTATTTTATGTAACATTCGTTGTTCAAGAGTGTGATGTTTGTTTCCAATATGTGCTTTTCACGATCTACATTTTATTCGGGCGAAATTTAATATCAAAAGAAATTTTCAAAGAATATTCTTTAGCGACTTTAATTTTTCATAAATTTTTAATCCGCTTCCTAAAAGTATGCATTAAAATGAAATAGGAAATATAAACTGTATTCTAAGGCATTCATCGGCATAAAGAGAAAATGTTAAAATTTTAATTATTGATGAGTATAAAATTAAATCAATTTAAAACAATTTTTATTTTCTTATACACTTTGCTAATTGATGTTCTTTCCTATGGTGTTTATGTGTAAATGCCGAACGACTCTTTGTCCCTGAAGCGCCGATCAATGTAATATAAACATTTATTTCAAAAAAAAAAAAAAAAAAAAAAAAAAAAAAAATACAAATTTAAAATGTGCAACCGGTTTTAAATAAGTATATTGTTTTAAAATTAAAAAAAAGTAAGATTCAAAATGAGTTTGTTCTCTTTTGGAGTTTCACAAAATTTTGAGTGGATTTTAAAAATTTTGAAAATGTGAAAAACGTGCATTTTTGCACCAGAGTCAGTTACGGAAAACGAAATTTTAAAATTTTAAAAAGACTGTAAAGATTGTAGTTTATTTTGAACATAAAAGTTTTGTTTGCAGTTGGGTTAAAGAAGAATTGTTTCTAAATAAGTATACTTTAGATAATTTTTTTATTGTCTAAAAAATGAAAAATAAGAAATATGCAGAACGTAAAGTGATGATACTCGTAATTAAAATTTATCGATGTGATAATTGATGTCCATTTGATAATTACACTGGGCAACACTAATTCTGCGGCACATAATTTCTCACTCAATTTGTATTAATGGAGCTCTAAGCCTATAAATGACTTGCGACTTTTCTGATTTGAATCAATAAAATGGAAAAAAAATTTACTGCACGAGAATTGAGAACGACAAAATCTTAGTATCATGTTGATGTTGTTGTATGATGTTTTCTCATTATTTCCTAATATTCCAGTAAATTTAGTAATACGGACAATTGAAAAGAAATAAAGTTTGTTAAAGGAAGATACGAAGATTCCCAAAGAACTTGTTATGGAATTATTGACGAACAAAAAAGGGAATGCCAATGGGATCCCCTGCATCTCCCATGATAGCTGACAATATTATGAAGGAATTACTTGATTCTACATTGGAACAACTTGAACATAAACCCAGAAATATGACAAAATGTTTTGACGAACTTTTTGGGAATTTGAAAAACGACCAAATAGAAAAGACATTAAAAACCCTAAACACATTTAGAAAAATACAATTTACACTGGAAAAGGAAATTGACGGAAGATTGTCTTATTTAGACGCCATAATTATTCGCAAAGATAACATGTTGAAAGTAGACTGGTACCAGAAATCTATTGCATCTGGGAGACTGACTAACTTTTATTTTAAACATCCCAAAATGATAATTATGAATACAGCAACAAACTTCATTATAAGAGTACTGGACAATAGCAATAAGGACTTCCATAGATATAACATGAAGAAATTCAAAAGTATTCTCCGCAAAAATTACTTCCTTCATAACAAGATAAACGAATTGATTAAATATTTAACAAATAAGGAAACGCCAATGGACAACAAGGATACGGATAAACCACAGAAAATTTATAAATCAATTGAATATATTTCTGGACTTTCGGATAAAGAAAATTACATATTGGCGATGAAAATGAATAGCACAACAAATAAACTACTTAGCAATATGAAATCGAGAATTGACAATCTGGACAAGTCTGAAGTAGTTTATGAGATAAAATACAATGGTGACGACACTGACATATGCCAAAAAGTATATGCTGATACAATAAGAACATTTAAGATGAGCAACAAAGTTGGTCGAAACATTGGATGATAAAAATTAATATAATAAATTTAAATGAGAAAGAAAGATATAGTCGGTCAAGACCGACTATATGATATTCTACACCATTATGTACGATCACAAAAATTCACGAAGGGGGCTTATATTACACCTGTGACCAATTTTACTAAATGTAAAATAAAATATACAAATACAGAATAATGCGTTGCTACTAACATTTAGAAGATTTTATGCACTTTAGGGCGATTTTTGGAAGAGGAGTTTATATGGGAGCTATGGTAAATTATTCTCATAAAATTTGGCAATGTTGTTTCTATCTACATAAAACTTACTTGTGTCGAATATTAACTTGATACTAACATTCGTATGGGATTTATTGATACTTATACAGAATTTCTTTGCATTGAATTTCATTAAAATATTTTTATTTTTAAGGAATTTTTGAGTGTTTAAATTCTATTCCGGGGGACACTTGTATGGGCGCTAGGTGAAATAATGGACCGAACATAACCATTTTCAACAGGCTTCGTCCTTGCATCATAGAAGTTTCACGTGTCAAATTTCATTAAACTATCTTTAGAAATGCAACCATGTCTATATTATTTTTTAATCTGCTCAATAGTTTTGGAAATATTGAAAGAATTTCTAACCAAATTAAAAAATAAATTTTTAAAAATATCGTAAAAATTTAGAATTACAACAATAGTATTTTCTACTATATCATAAAACTGTATATGTTATATTCTGGGCCCAAAAATATGTTGTAAAAAAGAGTCTTATGCGCATAAAAAATGCTCTTAAAATTGGAAAATATGCCATTAATATATGTATATACATATATATGTAACGGCATATTTTATATATGCTCTTTAAATATTATTTTTCTTGCTTAACTTTCGCTTAGAAATTGTAACAAAAAAATATTTTCTTTTCGCACTTAAAAACATTCAAATACATTGCACAGAGGGGTTTCCCGAATAGTTTTCTGGCAGAAAGTCTCATTTTAGAAGTTTGAATTTTGCAAAACTAAAATATCATATTCAATATTTAACAATGTGCTGAACTTTAATCAAAACTTATTATTATTTTTTTTTTGTATGCCTTTAGTTAAACTAAGTGAGCGCCCCCAAAGTCAAAGTTTTTTCAGATATTATTTTATTTTTTTAAATTACTGGAATACAACATCGACTTTAAATGCAGAAATTATATGTATGGTAACGTTTTCAGTTTGTTTTCTCTTATATAAAAAATTATTGATATCTTGAAATACAAAATCAAATATTTTTAATTGTCGTTTTTTAACTAGACAATGACTAATGTTCATTTTAAAATTAATATTTTTTATCCAAAAAAATGTGCAAATTTTAAATTTGAAGGTATAAAAATTACATAAGGCGTAAGTTGTAGATCATAAATTCATATGAAAATATAAAACTATAATAAAATTGTTCCGCCCTGGTATATAATTTTTAATGAAATTTTTGGATTTTAACTATTGTTAGAAAAAAACTAAAACAATAGTATGGTGTAAATGATCATTTATATGTTTACAATAACCGATCTTAAAAGTTGAAACACCAGATCTTTATAAGAGTTTTCCATAGTAGAATGAGATATAATTTACAGGAAATTTGATCTTGATACTGGCATCGATATATAATATATGCGCGCCTGATTTTCTAAAAGCTATTTTCAATGGAGACCTATACACTTGGAGAAAAATCGAACACATACGTGTTAATAACGATACCATTCAGTGTCAATAGTGAATCTTGCCTGTATGTGTACGAAATCGTGTTTAAATCATTAACAAAAATTGACACTACTTCAGTATCGAATTATTAAATAATATTATGTTTACTTAAAATTTGTAAACGAACGGTATGAAAAAGCCTATACCTTAAATTCAATAGTAAAATTATATACTTTTTACTATACGTCATTAACCGTAGAAACTATTTATGAATATAATTTTTAGAAAATTCTTTTAAAAGCAAAAAATCATATTATAATGGACTTACAGTTTAAAAGTTACGAAAAATCATTTCAAAACATTGGATTGTTTTTCATATGAAATATAACACAAATTTGTATGCAAATATTTTGGGCGATTTTTCATTTGTCATTTTGCTGGCTCCAATTATGCTATTGAGTTTTTATTTTCATATTCTCTATGTCACTTGCAATTATTTGGATTTGTGTATGTGATAACCACAATTTATTACGTTATCTAACTCAAAAATTGTTATTATGTAAGTCGATATTAGTCGATTCAAATGCCAAAGCAGTCATTTATTATTTTCATATCGTTTCGATGGTACAAAAGCAAAAAAAAAAAAAAAAAAAAATTGTGTTTTGTTTAATGATTTTAGTATAAATATGATATATTTTTTCTTAAAAAAATTATGTAGCAATGTTCTGTTCAACAATAGGACTGCGTAATATCAAAACGGTTTCTAGAAGTATTTTTTTTACCTGTATGTGAATTAAAGAGATTTGGACTTATCCCACTAAAATTTGAGCACATTTATATGAGTGCTGTGTTCAGCTATGATCCGAAAAAAATGAGCTTACAAAAGCAATTTTTGTCACTGAAAATAAAAAGTAAATGTTAGTTTACTAAATGGTGATGGTGGAAAAGGACGTTCTATTTCAGCTATAACGAAGGTCGGGTAAAAACAAAAAAACTTTCTTCCTATCCGAAGGCCACATAGAACTCATTTACTAAGCGGAGCATCTGTTCGAAAAAGATGCAGTAGAAGTGAAATCTGTTTGCGACATATCTGAAAAACACAAAAAAATAAATGTTCATTCATGAAGCGTTTGATTTTTTTTAAATATTTTTTTTTTTTTTTTTTATAATTTGAATTCAACGTTTTTGTTTTCCTCAAGCCCATCAGCACTCTTCAACCTTGAAAATGACCGAAATAAAATAAAAATTTTAAATTATTGCAAAGTCGTTATTTTTTATCTTTAATATAAATTATATATTTTTTATTTTTTATAATTTATAATTGTCATATTATTATAATCAGTCCTCACATTCAAAGAAATTTAAAATTGTGGGAAAAAATTCAATTAATAATATTTTCAATTTATAATGTTTTTAATATTATAAATTTATTATGTTATAAATTTAATTTATAAATTTATTATAATATACGTAAAAAAAAAATATTAAAAACGAATGAGAAGGAAAAAAAATTTTTTGTAAATAAAAAAAAAAATAGTTTAACTTTTTCTTGACCTTATTTTTTGTGGCATTTAGCCTCACTTCCTGGCAACACTATATTTAATATTTTTAAAAATTTTAAGATATTGAAATCTTTCTCATTTTAACGATACCAATATCTTGCTATAAAAACTTACAATTCTATTAATGCCGCGAAACCCCCTTTTTTGCAACAATGTGCATTATATCAGGAAGTTACAAAATTTCTATCAATTTAGAGGAAGAATCAGATTTGAAAAATATATGTAATAGCAAAATTAATGCAAAGTTTTTTCCTTAAATGTAAAATATGCCAAATTATGCTCTTTATAGAAACATATGCAAAATTATGCTCTTAAGTATAAAATATGAAAAAATACTCCATTTAATTGCTAAAAATATGCTCCAAAATAAAGACTTGGCATGAAAATATGACAAAATATGCCGCATAGCCCAAAATATGCAAAAATATGCCGTAACAAATCGATGCCAAAATTCTTAAAATTATCTGAAATAGATGAATAACTAACAATTTGGTTCATTTGAAGCTAAGGAAAAAATATTATTTTGCATATTTTTGGTTGCCCTTGTTAAATTTTTACGTAATAAATAATTTTATTCTAATTAAATTTTTTCCTTCTATATTAAATCTTGCAAAAATTTCTGAAAACATTAAAAAGGCATAAATAAGGACAAAATATTATGTAAAATTTAACTATTTCTATGCCTAACTCGATTTTTATTGTCAAATGCCATTTTAAAAATAAAGGATTCTGTAGAAATCACAAATTCTATGCAGTGTTTGACGAATCGTACTAAAACTATATAAAATATTCTATAATACTCGAGCTTTTTTGAGAATTTGTTATCACTGTGTTCTTCTTAAAATACTTCAATCAAAAATTAAAGAAAAAAAATAAATGTCTTTACTAAATGTTAAAGTTCATTACATTTTATTGAATAATATTTTATATAAAGAATGTAAAAAAAAATAAAAAAAAAAAAAAATCATCTGTATCCTGTAGTAGCTTAACCTTAGAAAATTTTTTTGTCTATTTCTATTAACTTTTTTTTGCTCATTCCTTCATATTTTCGTCTATTTTTTTCCTTTGTTATTCTAGTTATTTTTCATAGATTTATCTATATCTTACAAAAAAAAAAAAAAAAAAAAATTGTTTATAATGTTATATGAAGATGTGGGAGTAGGTAATATATAGAAATTTTGTTGAGTTACAAAAAGAAAGCTTTACTTTTGTTTTTTAATTTTTGCCAATATATATATATATATATATATATATAAATATATATATATATATATATATATATATATATATATATATATATATATATATATATACCTATAAGGGTATATAAGAATATTTGCTACACCGTCGTCTCATTTTGTTTGTTTTTGGTAATTTCACTTGAATTGCAATGTTCGAGATAGAAATCAAATTTAAAGGTATGAAGAAGAATCGAGCTGCCTACTTGCTTCCTTCTTGTATTATTATTTAGGTGGGCGTAAAATAGTAAAAATGATGATATTGATAATGTGTCATTATCAAAATTACATATTTCTTTGTCTTAAGTTTGCAGTAACAGCTGTAATTTAAAAAACACAAAAAAAACAAACGAGAATGATATATTCGGCTTGGACGAATCTATATACCCACCATCTGCAACTTTTTAAAACTTCATCTGATGTGAGAGGCGGGAGGTGAATTGAGCAATAAAGTGGGCAGAGCACGCCTATTTTTTGTTTCCGAGTTCACATTGGTCCTTAAACTATTTGTACAGAATTTCGTTGATGTTTCATCTTATATGGGAGGGGGACGGTAAAGTAGGCAGATCACTTCCATTATTGGTTTACGAGTTTATATTAATCCTCGAACTATCTGTTTTGAATGAATTTAATAAAGTTTTAAATAAAATAAGTTAGAGTGCTATATTCGGCTGTGCCTAATCTTATGTACCTTTAATTCGTGTTGAGATGTTATATAAAAAATTAATATATTTTAAAGTTGATGATACAACAACAATATCAAATGACAACATTAATTAAAAATAAAATGAAGATTTATGGATCGACTAGATTGATTTCGAGAAAAATATTTGTGAAAGATCTGAGCAAGAATGAAGTCCGTGACTTATATGGGATCTTCAAAGATCTAAAAACGCATTTTAATAGATCGATTAAATTCATTTCTTCAGAACGAAAATTCTGAAAAAATCCCGATTTTTGGTTAAAGAACGAAGGGTCTAGCTTATATGGGGGCTTCAAAAAGTTTAAAAATTCAAATATGATATAAATTGATCTATATAAGAACGAAGCTCATAGCTTGTATAGGAGCTTAAAAAAGTCTATAAATTCATATTTACCGATACATCGGATACTAATGGAACGATTTTGCTAATTTCTTCCGCAAAAAATTCTAAAAAATATTTCGAATTTTCTGTGCAAGAACAAAGTCGCTGGCCTTAGAAAAGTTGAAAACAAATACGTTTTTTTGAGGTATATTCGATTTTTTGACAATATCTCGGCTATTTGCGAATCGATTTTGCTGATTTTTATTAGCGTTCATCTAAGGGAAATTCTCTGTAAATTGATGTATAAAACATACGTGTCTGATATCTGGGACTTTCTAAAAACTGGTTTCAACAAACAGATAGACAGATGTATAGGTGGATATCGTTATATCTACTTCCCTACCAACAAGGATCCAGAATATATATAATTTTTGTGGTTCTTGCCATAAGAATATATGGTTATAATCAACGTTGCCAGTTTAGCCTTTTTAAGGCTAAATCTAGCCTTTTCAATTTTCTTTTAGCTTCAAAATTTTCATTTTAGCTACTAGCTTTTTTTTTAGCCTTTTTTGATTCTTATGATTGCCTTAAAAAGGCTAAAATGTTAGTATTTTAATAACGAAGAAAATAAATTCTTATTTGCTATTACTAATTTTATTTTTATTTAAACATTTTTGTGTATTCATTAGCACGAAAATCGAAATTATTTATATTTAACAAAAATTTTCGCCTGCGACACTTCATTCTCTAAATAAAAGCTAACTTAACTGACTTTATGGACTTATTAAATCGATTACTATTATTATTTTTATTTTTTTTATATATATTTCAATAACTATGAAAACAATTTAAGAATATAATTTTGTAAAAATTCTTAAAAGCAAAAAATTACCCAAAAATTTTAAAATGCATAATCGAAAAGGAATTTGTTCAAAAATGATGAAAAATCACTTCAAAAAATTAAGTTATTTTTCATATGAACAAAATTCTAATTATTGATATAATCCAAATTTGTATGGGAATTTTTTGGGTGATTTTTCTTTGGGTCATTTTGCTGGCACACATTCTATGTTTTATTCATAAATTTAGTACATCTTTAAAAAAAAATATCAAAAACTAATTGGAAGGAGAAGAAAGTAAAAAAAAAATTTACTTTTTCTGGCTTTAGTTTTTGGGGTATTTAACCTTTTTTAAAGTTTAATTTAGCCTCCTGTTCTCTTACCTCCTGGCAGCACTGGTTATAGTGTTACTTCCTAGAACTGTAGCTTTGATTTTTCGTATCAAGAATTAAGTTTTCTTAAACAATTTCATTTGTTATGCTTTTAAAATGACAAATTAAACAAATTCTGTATTTATTACTCTTTTAATAAGTCATTTATATTTTTTCCCCCTGGAAAGTATTTTACTTATTTCCATAAATCTTTTTGTAAGTTAGAAATTCTCATAAATTTTTTTTGCGTTGTTATATTGTATTATTAATAAAAATTAATTTTAAATTCTAAAAAATTCCCTTTATACTCCAAAGCTTGTAGGAAAACAAACTGGGAATCTTTCTATTTAACTTGTGTTTATTTAGATACTTTAGCATCATGTGTCAACTTCTAGAAAATTTTAAATATTTTATTTGCAAAAAAAAAAAAAAAAATTAAGTAACTGTTTAAAAGTACCTAAAAAAACATGTTGAAGATATTTTAACAAATAATTTTTGTTAACAAAATAAAGAATTTATTTTGAATTCATATAAATTACAGACAATTAAAAAGTTTTCGTAATACTACTTCTCTGTATTAAACAACTGAGTACATGTGCTGCATTTTTTAATGAGTTTTTCTAGTTATTATTACCCTATATTAATACATATGGTGAAATAAGTTTATCATACTGTATGTATCACAAAGAAACATATTTAAAGATCTTATGTGGTATAACTACATGTGAAATTATTAGTTTATTCAGCTATGTCCTCCTGTATGTTTGTCTGTCCTGTATGTCTCACGTTGACACCAGACATGAAATTTAGTTGGATTGTTTGCTGTTTATCTAAGTAGTTTGCTATTTAAAATCAGCTAAATCAATTTAGTGGAACAAAAGTTATGGAACAACACCTGAAACATCACCTGAAAAAATTTGTTTTAACATAATCCATCTGAAGTTTAGCTGTAAGATTAATACTTAAATCGAATTTCGATGTAATAATGAGCTAATTACTTTAACAAAATTTAAAAAAGGCAATTCACCCCACTGTGCGACGCTATGGAGGTCTAAACTTTCGTTATACATGTAATGTAGAATCAAAAGCTTAGAAAGCACTGTGTGCTTAAGATAGGGTACTTATAGTTCGGTGAAACTGAATATGTCCTTTATTTTTATTTTATTTTTATGTACATTTGAGTTTGAGTACCAAGTAAAATTCTTTTTAATTTTTATTTTGTACAAATTATTATCTTTTAAATACATGACAAACATGTGGAAATTTATATTAATTATAGAAGAGATATTTTTGGTAAAAATATACTTATGAACATTTACTGATATTAAAATATTTTATGAACTCGAAAACAAAATGCTATACAGAGAAAACAAGTTTAATTGTGACGAAATCGTAAGCTTGTGTTTCCACAGTTTCGCCGAATTGTGTAATAGTTGTTGAAAAATTTCCTTAGTATGAACAAAAATTCATATGTTACCTATAAATGAAAAATATTCTATAGTTACCATATCGCTCATTTACTTCAGGAATGTCATAATTTCAAAATCTTGGTTTTTGTAGAAATACGCGTTACATCAAGCTTTATCTTTTATAAAAATATCGTGTACATTAAGCTAATAACTTTTTACACATATCTAAAATATAATAGCAAGATCTCGGGTAGCATGAAAGAAATATGATATTAATTTTTCGTTATCTCACGTTGTGGTAAAATATGTCAAAAGTGAGAATTAACTGAATTTTGAAAATTAACTTTTCATAACAAAAATGGGTACCGAATAAAAATGTACAAAATTATGTATCAAATTATGTATCAGTAGTAAAAAAAATCATTGTCCGCAGCATTACCATTGGGAATTCTTAAAAGGTGTCTAAAAAGGGGATTTAAAAAAAAGGATCCAACTGCTTCAATACCTAAAAAAAATCCTTAAAATTTAAAATTTATTTGATAAAAAAATTGTATTTCAAGAAAAAGCTCTAAATTCAATATTATTAATAACAAAATAATTTATTTATAAGAACTTTTATTATTGAAAAAATAAAATTAACATAATTTTTTTTTTATAATTAAACTTCCTTACTTTGTAAGAGGCCTTCACTCGGACTCCAGTCTTCCAAATTCCAAATTGAAAGAACAAATTATATTTGATTTAAGTGCACCTTTTTTAAATAAAAAGTTTCTTAAAGTTAAATTTTAAAATGATATCATCAACTTCAGGTATTTTAGTGTGGTTTTTGAAAATTTAGTTTTCCTTTTTTCAAAACATTTTTTTTATTTTCTTGAAAATTGTTCTAAAATATACTAATTTTGAATTTTGATGCAATGGAACTGAACTGAAAATGTTACAGAATATTTTTTCTCATATTTTTCTGAAAAATACTACATATATTCTCTTTTTGAATATTCTGAAAAAAATCATGCTCATATATAGCCCGATTTGAGAAATTAAAATTTTTCTGAATAAACTGAAAAAAACACCTTAAAAGCATTTTAAGATATTCTTCATTGCTTTATCGAATAAAGCAGAGTTGAGTAAAGCTTTAAGCTTGGAAGTAGGACCTTACATACATCTCAGGAGTAGAGCTCAAAATAGGGCACCTCTGACGTAGAAAATTTTTAACCACTAGCTAAATTTTTATTTCTTACACAATTTCAAGGATTTTTATATCACCTTAAACCTCTTGATATGAACTTTGAAAAATATGCTTGCATGTTTTTATGTCTCTCATATATTTTTTGATATATATGCATTTAAAATTTTAACTATTTCAATTTTCCAAGATCTTGATCAAGTTTTTTCAATATATAGCCCAACATTTTCTACCTTTTTTATCATATTTTTTGAGTCCAAAATTAAACGAGTTTGAATTTCAAATTTGCAAAAATTAAGAAGCTGACGGACAGACATCAGAATTCTCTCAAAAGAATCTTAAATTGTACAAAAATTTATTTTTCTACTTATTGATCATTTTTTTTTCTATAAATATGTACTTGTACAGAATTGCTCACACATTTTTGTTCTATTATAATCATAAAAAGGTTCTCATTTTAAGAGGGGGAATGAACTATAATTATTACAAAACTACTTTGCAATATTTCACTAAAAAATTTAATTTTTATATAATTGCAAAAAATATATCGGATTTATTCCCATGATATAATAAAATAACAGCTCTTGGACTAACATTTTTGCAATCATTTTTTGATATTTTTTTTTGTATAACTAACTAAAAATTACGAACTATTTGACACCATTTTGAAAGAACTCAGATTTTCTTACCTGGCTCTTGATTTTCCATACCTTGTAGGGAACTGAAAATTAATTTTTATTTTTTTATTATTATTATATTTCCTGTATTCAGCTCATCAATGCGAATTGTTTAAGTGGTTTGCCTACAAAATATTGTTCAACGGGACAGTCTAATGAACTGGGATGACTGGTGGTTCTAGCAGGATAGCGCTAGGTGCCACACAGCGAATGTTGTAATTGCATGAACAATTTATGGGCATGGTTGTTTGATTGTGCTATACTTTTTCCTGTTAGGGTTTTCTAAAGCCACATAACTATGCTAACAATTTTTTATTTTTTATTTGATTTATATTAAGCCTTATCAGAGATCGCACCAAACGAGTTTTTGTGCCGTACTTTCAATTCTATTTACTTTTTTGCGGATGACAATGTTGGTCATAGTAGAAAATCATGATGAAATAGAATACAACTCTTATGTATAGACTGAGTGTTCAAAGTATTTTCCTTCTCGACCGCCTACAGGAGATATTGGTTACAGTATTAAATTGTTCACTGTTAACAGAAACATTTTTGGCTAAAATTTTTCTAAATAAATCATTATTTGGATTTAAATTAAATTTAATAAAAAATAATATTTGGTTTTAATATTCTATTTTATTGCACAGAAAAAATTATGACTAGTATTTTTTAAATTAATTATTTAACTTTAAATAAAATTTTATAAAAAAATTTGTTTGATTTTAATAGTTTATTTTATTGCTTGTAAATTCATTCTAAAATAATATGAAAAACAATAACAATTTCTTGTTTTTTTGATAATTAAAAATATAAAAATAAATAAAATTATAAAAATGTTGACACAAAAAAGTATAAACTCCATACATCATTTAGGATTCCAAAGGTAAGTTACCTTAATTTTCGTATATATTTAATTACCAAATATGTATAGTGATTTATTTTTGTGTATCTTCTATGAAATATGAGGGCGGATCAATAAGTCCATGACTTTGCGAACTTTCCTCGTAGTTATATGAAATGCAAGTACCACCTGTTAACAGACTATTGTCAAATTTTGAGCAAGTGTTGTCATTTACTTTGCGCAACAAATAGGATTTTTCGAGGTCCTTAAAATAGGCATTTGTTTGGTCAATAATTTCATCGTTGGAGCTGAATCTCTTTCCACCGAGCCATTTCTTTAGGTTTGGAAATAGGAAGTAGTCACTAGGGGATAAATTCGGAGAATATGGTGGATGAGGTCCCAATTCGTAGTCCAATTCATAGAGTTTTGCCATTGAGACTGCACACGTGTGCACCCGTGCATTATCATGATGAAAAAGAACTTTTTTCTTGGCTATTTGGGGTCGTTTTCTTTTGAAATCCTCATTAAATTGGTCTAATAAGTTGCCATAATATTCGCCGTTTATTACTTTTCCCTTTTGAAGTTAATCGACGTGGATTATCCATCACCTTATTGGCCGAGAAACTTACCTTGGCCTTCTTCGGAGGAGGTTCATCCAGAGAAACCCATTGTTTAGACTGCTGCTTGGTCTCCGGAGTACAGTAATGGATCCATGTTTTATCCACAGTTACAAAACGCCGCAAAAACTCATTCGGATTGCGGTTAAACAACTCCAAACAATGCTTAGAAGTTGTCACACGTTTACGTTTATGGTCAATTGAGAGCAAACGCGGCACCCATCTTGCAGACAACTCTCTTAAAACTAGCTGCACACACACTGCCATATGAAATGCCTATTCCATCAACAATCTCACGCACTTTTACTCTTCGGTCGGCCAACACCATATCGTGGATTTTTTCGACATTTTCGGATGTACTGACGTCAATTGGCCGTCCAGAACGTTCAGCTTCGTATGTACTTCTGCGACCACAGCGAAAGTCAGTAAACCACTTTTTTACCATTGAAATCGATGGTGCAGAGCCCAGTAGTATTTATCGAGCTTTTCCTTAGTTTAATTGACGGTTTTTTTTTCGCAAAAAATAATGTTTAATGAGCACTCGAAATTCACTTTTTTCCATTTTTAGAATTGGAAAAAAGTGAAAAAGTGAAAAGAGGTTGTATGTTTTGAACAGCTGTTAAACGCAAAGTAAATTACGACACTTGTTCAAAATTTGACAGTAATCTATTAACAGCTGGTACTTGATGGGAATAGTGTTGTATTTCATATAACTATGAGGGAAGTTTGAAAATTCACGGACTTATTGATCCGCCCTCGTATGCATGTATGCAGCAATATATCGCATAAATGTTGGGGTCTATTGTATATTGCTGTATAATCCTCAAGTCGATTAAACTATGTCCTTTTAATTGTGCGCCTGAACATGTAGCTCCCTCTCGTGATACTCGTATAATTATGCAAAATTAAGTGGACTTCTGGAAGATAATTTAGTGTGTTTTAATTTTTGTATTTCAAATCATTTAAAAGTATTTTGCAAAAATGGTCTTTAGCGGAAGTGGTCCTTAACAAAATGATACATGTTTGCAATCATTAATTGTCCTGTCATACGGTTTTGGCGGTACCAAATCAGAGTTTGTTTGCGCATTTGTTATATCCTATCTATTTTGGTTTCATTTAAACTTAGATATTTCACTCCGTTAAAAGGTATGTAAGTTGAATTCATTTAGAAAATGCTTCAGTTGACCACTAATGAAATTTGGAAATGTTGTCGTGCCTTCTTTTATTTCATATATATCTTTTTATTCATATATCTATATTTTATATACTACTAAACATGAATACATAAGCTATTAGTTTTGTCACCATTATTTTTCACCAGCATAATTACAAATTATCTACAACTTGTGTGCTACCATTAAACTATATTTCATCTAAAAAGTCTCCTTTAATTAGTTAGTATTATATAAAAGTTTCACTTCTCTACACCAAATTTTCATACATACTTACATGTTAAAATACAATACTAAGAATCGATCCGAATTATTGTATATATTATAGAAAATGTAAAAAAAATATACATTAAATAAAAAATAAAAATTGTTTGAAAATCTGCAAAAAATTTAATATTATTTTTATTGATTTTAATAAACCATATTATTGAATTTCTTAAGAATTTTCAAGTACTCAAATTTATAAATAGTAAAAATATTTTAATAAGAAAAAAATTAAAATTTTTTCAATAAAATATCTACGGATTTAAATATTTGATTTTACTAATTCAGTGATAGGTCCGATTTCAGTAAAAAATATAATTGGTTTTATGGATTTAGTAATAGAATACGAAATTTAATATTTTCTGTGTTCTGTCGTTACAGCAATGGAGTCTTAGAGTGTTTGTTCCTGATATGCGTTTATTTTTATGAAATACATTCACTCAATGCATCGGATAATACATTATAGAAAAGCACAGCTGCACTTTTGAATGCGAAATAAACTCCCTGGAGAGTAATAATAATATCTCGAAACAATACTTCCTCTAAAAAATAAGCTGCCCTCAAAGTTAACAAAAATTAGACCATTTGCTGAAAAGTAGCTGAAGCTATCGATCCAAATTAGATCTCTCGAGTCCATGCGAACGAGCAAAACAACAAAATAAATTTTCTCAATACCAAACATCCTTATTGGAAAATCCTTGATAAATATTATATAGTCCATATTTTAGAATAGTGTTCATAAAAAGTATCATCAAATGGTCTACTTTTGACTATACTTTATTACATGTTTGCCTCCAAAGTAATAAAAACTTTTTAAGAAAAAATGTTTGCTGTTTCATTTATTATTTTTTTTTTTTTTACAGCCGCCTTGAAATGTTACACTTGATTTTATTTGCACGTTGGAGTGTTCATGTTATTGACATTATTCTTGAGGGTGTACGTTTTATGAAGAATAAAATTGAACTAAAAAAAAAATAATAATAATGAAAAACTTGATAAAAAAAAAAACGCTACATGACTGCCTCGAATACTCAAGCTGTGAAATTTTAAATTATGAAGCCACACTTAAACCATACAAACGCAACAAAATACATTGTTATTAAGGTGTATGTACATATACATACACCTTAATGATGAAAATACTAAAGATGGAAGGACTGAGTTTTTAATAAGTATGTTTGTATGTATAAGTGTTTTAAAAATGTAAAACAGTTATTCAACCATATAAAACAACATCCATGTTATACAGCATGTTTGTTATATGATGTATAACATATAGCAAGCATTATTACCTGGTGTATAACATCGTATATGTATTTGTTTACATGATTATGTGATTTTTTTTATATTAAAACTCTCATACTTACATAGGACTACATAGGACTAATATAGCCATATGAGTGTTTAAATAGGTGGCTTAAATACACTTCATATATGTATGTGTGTTCTTGTCTACTGCTACCAGGATATTTATAATGATGAAAAAAGTGCAAAATTTTCTTTTTTTCTTGGTAATATTAAAGTAGCAAATAGCGTTAACATGTTTAGACATAAAATTTTATTAAATGAAAAATTTGATATGTATAAATTTTGCTTAAAATGCTTTCAGTTTATATGTATGTTTGTAAAAATCTAGATAAATTTTTTAAATGAAAGTTTTTTTTTTTTTTGCCAAAGTCCTTGAAATTTGTTATATACTGATTACTATTCAAGGTTAAATTCTGTCGACTTTTACAAAAGCTGAGACAACACTTTCATTAAAGCGACAATGTTAATGTTGGTATTTTTGTTTTTCTAAATTAATTTGAAAGCTTCAGTTGTTTAGAGAATTTTTATTGGCAGCTTATAGAAATTGTGATGATAAGAACTTGTGTTTATAACGTAAGAAAATTGTAGACATAAGATTTCGAATATTTTATACCCTACATTCTAATATATTTTAATTTAAATTTACTATATTTATAGTAGATAACTTGTCTTTAACTATAATTAGGGTAAAAATACATACGCATTTAATTTCAATTTTTTACGCACCTTACATATGTACACACTCTAAAAAATGCATGTAAAATTACTACTATTAAGTTAGTTAGTAATTTCATTTAAATTTACTGAAAATGCGTAAATGTGAGTACAAGTATGTTTATTAAAGTTAATAATATAATTTTATTTGTATAAATACATTCAAAACAATGTATTTCAAGTGTTGGTAAACATGTTTATAAAATATTAAATATTTTAACTTTAAAACAAGTAAGAAAGATATAGTAGGTCAAGCCCGACCATATGATAACCCACACCATTGTGCAGGGGTCTTATATTTCGTAGACATGTGCACAATTGTAGACCGATACTTTTACTAAGTGTAAAATAAAATATATGAATACAGAATATTATGTTAATACTAACATTTATATGAATTTATGCACTTTAGGGTGATTCCCGAAAGTGGGCTTATATGGGAGCTATGGTAAATTATGTAGCGATCCTCATAAAATTTGTCACTATGATTTCTATTTATACAAAACTTATTTGTGTCGAATATAAATCTGATACTAACATTTGTATGTTATTTATGCACGTTAAAGTGATTTTCGGAAGAGGGTTTTATATGGTAGCTATGGTCAATTATGGACCGATCTACATGAAATTTGGTACAAAGATTGAAACTTATACAAAACTTTCTTACACAGAATCTCATTAAAATATTGATATATTTAATGTATTTATGATCATCAAACGTCTATTCCGGGAGGTCATTTGTGTGGGGGCTGCGTAAAATAATGGACCGATCATCATCAATTCCAATAGGCTTCGTCCTTGTGTCATGAATTGAATTGAATTATCTTCAAATTCCAACCTGTACTTTGTGCCAGCTGTCCAGCCAGCCAGCCAGACGGACGGACATCATTAGATCGATTCAAAAAGTGATTCTGAGTCGACTGGTATACTTTAAAGTGGGTGTTGGATAATTTTTTTTTTTTTTGATCGTTACAAACATCAGCACAAACGCATAATACCCTAACCACCTACATATGGCGTTGTGGAGTATAATTAAATATGCTGTGCTTGAAATATTTACTTCTACTCGTTTTTTAAATACGTAAATGGTTAAATATAAACATTTTGTTTATACTTTTAATATATAATATATGTATTAAAGCACAATATGTATTTTTACCAAAATTATAGTAGGAAACCAGACTCCTACTATAAATATAGTAAAATTGGTTACAAATTTATTAGAGTGTAGAAAATATAGAAAATATAGTGCGTAAAATTACCCATTTTTCTGTGTAAAGATGTTCTGCAACATTAATACTTTTATTGAAATTTAAATATTTTGTGTCTAAAAATGTAAAATACAAATAAAATGTTTAAAACTACAAATGAAAAATGTCCTAGCTACACATTTATAAAAACTAACTAAAATACTTTTGAATTATCTTCATTTAATTATAGAATGTTTTTTTGCACGTTCTTTTAAAAATAATAAACTTAATTTGGCCTGTATTGCATTTTCTCCTCTTACCCTAGAAACATTTGAAGATGTCTTCTTGGAAGAAATTTACATAATATCTTATTTTTATTAATTGGATGAAAACCATCAAAGCAATAATTTTATAATATTGAATTTTCATTATTATATTATTATCAGTTTAAAGAAAATTAGGCAATAAACAACAAAAAATATATAAAATTAAATTTTTTTTTATTATTTGTGTCCTCAAAATATCGCCATTTTTTCAGTAAGGTGATTATCACCTCCGTAAAAAATTGATGATTCCATTGAGATCATTTGGAAGAAATTAATGGAATACTTTTATTTTTCAGTAATAATTTCTTTAGCTGTCGAAAAATTGTTCAAAAATGAAACAAATATTGGAGAAATTTAATTGTGTTTTAGCAAAAAATGTATATGTTATGTGAGCATTTCAGTTTTAATGTTTTAGGAAGTTAAGATTTATGTGCATACATTCTTTACAAGATATAAAAGTTTTCTTTGTTATATTATTACAAGATTTATTTAGTGATAACTTTTTTATATATTTATTGGATCATTAAAGAGGTTATCTGGAGATATTATCTATAGATATATGTATTTTTTTTTCTTCTTTTTTTGACATTCAATGTTACTAATTACGATTACATACTTTGTTTCCAAACATATATTTTATGCTCCATATTTGTATTTATAAAGTTTAAATGCTTATTTTATTGTAAACATATTTACAAAAATTCAATATACTACATTTTGCATGTATTTTTGCATACAAAATATGTAACTAACTTTAATAAACATAACATGCCTAAATTTAAACATTTTCAGTAATTTCACATAAAAACCTACTCTATAGAAGTAATTCTATTATGAAGAAAAACTTCTTGATTTACTTCACGATCTCAAAGAATTCGAAAAAGGTGATATAAGGATATTTATTTAAAAAACCTCACAAGAAAATGTGTATTGGGGTCATATATGATAACCAACTCAAGTCACCTCAGTAAGAGATAACCATAGCCTTCAATCGTTAATGCAGAATCTTCATTCAGGCATTTGCTAGGTTTTTGTTTAACTCGGAATTAAATTTTTTAGTTAGCATGTCATTGTTAAAGGCTTCATCCAAAAGTAAGCCTCATTGGTAAAATTGGTTTTTGACCAAAATTTTACCAAATTTTTTGCTTTTATCGGTAAAGGTCAAGTCCCAGTGCTAAATTTACCAAGCAGAAATCTGCAAAAGTTTGAGTTGTTGTGTAGTTCTAGCAGCGCCCTCTCGTTCTCTAGCATATTTTCTCGGAAATTGGCTATGTTTTCGGCTGAACTGGCTTTCGAAGTGATGCTTCACAGTATGACCGACAGCCACAATATTTGGAGATAAATAATCCTAAATTTGGAGATAAATAATCCTAAAACGATGCAGATATTTGTGATATGTTTGTTACTTTCATCTCATCTGCCCACACTGAAAAAGAATTATATCAACTTTACAATTATCCATATCTAAACTCGGATTTTTTACTGTTTTCTTTAAAGTAATTCTTTAATGTATATATATATATATATATATATATATATATATATATATATATATATATATATATATATATATATTTACCACTAAATATTGATATGTAGAATAAGTAGGTTATTAGAGATATAAGAAAATGTAAACATTTTGTAAAAACAAAGCTTAGAACACCTTCAGGTCCACATTTATCAGAATATTTTAGATTCTGTACAGCTGTCAAATTTGCATCGTTTTTCGTCAGTTACATTTTCGGAAAATCGGTTTTTCGTTTGTATCGAGTTTTTTTCTTTTTTGGCCCATGAAAATATTTTTTTGCAAAAATTTTAAAGACTATTTGAAAATATAGTAAATTTTTCATTTACTATAGTTTAGATATTTTTTAATCTATCAAAATAAATCAGTTTTGGCGAAAAACGAGATACTTTTGTCTAAACGCATTTTGCCCCGACTTAAAAACTATCAGAATGTAGCTCTATAGAAAGGTTTTCTAAAGATTTATTGCAAAATCGAGAGCGCCCTGAAAAATTTTGAAGTTTGTAGGTTTGATGAACAAAAATGCATTTTCGAAATGTCAGAAATGATGACGTTATAAAGTGATTTTTAAATCAGTTTATTGAGTGATATCAATATTTTCTGGTTATCTTTCTATAGTTTGATACAAAGATAGTTTAAATAATAAGAAATTTGCCGTATTTCGTGCAGAACCTAAAAATGAGGCTCAACGTTCGTCATAGCATCATACAAATATCTTGGAATAAAAATTCTTATTGAAGGTTTTTGGTTGGCAATTTAGCTATCCAAATCATATTTACGATATCAAAAAAAAAAAGAACAAATTCCAGAAGAAAAACTATCGCAATCAAGTTAAAAAAATCATATTTTATTTATTAAAAAAAATGTTTAGTAGATATGATATTGCTAAAGTATGATATACCATAATTTAACACCAACATTTTATTTTAAAATTTGTTACCATATAAATATTTGCGACAAATATATAAATAATTGCAACACTAATATGGTTGTATTTGCCGCAATCATATTATAGCTACTCAAATGTGTGTTAGATCTATGAAAACATAATACGGTTGTAGCAACCATATTACGAATATTCTGTGACCATAATATTATAGAATTATTTTAACTATATTTTCAAAATTGTCTACGACCATAGGCAAAAGAGTTTTTTTCCTGTGTGTGCTTTTTGTGAGAAAAAAAGTCCGAAATAAATGTTAGTTGTATGTTAAAAGTTTTGTGTTTTTGCCCATATATGTATGTAATTATTAAAACTATTTTTAATATTTGAAAAATATCGCGTGACATTTTTTTGTAGCCCGATGAACTTGAAATTTAATTCAAAATTTCATTATTTTCAAGCAGTACTGGACGTTGTGTGCAACTCTCAATCAAATACAAATTTTCTTATTGTTGTTGCAGTCTTTTATTTTGAAATATTTAAAAGAAATATTTTTTTTTAATAAATTTTGAGAGAAAAGTGAAAGGATCGACCTATTTTTTTTTTTTTTTTGTGTAAAAAACAGCAGTTAGTTGGAATTTAATTTAAAGTTTTGACTTTGATAATTTTTTACGGCTGGACGAAATGAGATATTTCCAAATAAATAAATACATTATTTTGGTGTATAGGAATCTTATGAAGTATTTTTCCCCATATATTTAATTATTAAACTATTTTTAAGATTTGAAAAATCACACGTGACATTTATTTCTAGCCCAATGAATTTGAAATTTCGTTGAAAATTTTATTAATTAAAATGGTAAATGTGTAACATTCAATCAAATAAAAATTCCCTTATTATTCTTGCAGTCTTGTATTTTCAAATATGTATAGAAATATTTTTTTATTAAATAAATTTTTGGAGAAAAGTAAAAGGATGAGACTACTTTTTGGTAAAAAAAGCAGTAATTTAAGGTCTTGACTTTGATAATTTTTTACTACGAATTGAGACATTTCACAAAGAATTTTTGGATATTTTTAATTAAATTTCCAAATTTAAGCGGAAATATCTTTTTAATCATAAAATATATTTTAGGGTAAGTAAGCATACTTTTTCTTCATCTTTTGAATTTTTGAAATCGAAAAGTTTCGAGTTTTTGAAACTTTTTCATACTCGAATTGGTCAACTTTGACATGTAGCTTATTTGGTATTATTACAGGTTGACTACAAGACGATTTTTCTAAAATCTTAGGTCGTTCCCTACTCTCCCATATATTTCAATAAAAAAATTATTAACAAAAGTTTTGCGATCAGCCACACCCTGTATTGATACTTCTAAATAAGCTATTGTCCATCATTTTGACATTTTTTATATGTATTTGCTCTTTTGGTTAAATATAAAAAAAACGAAACTTTGTTTTACCAAGAGGTCGAGTTAGTTAATTTTTCATAAGTTCATAAAGGTTTCAGCAACAAAATCATTTCTATTACCCTAAATTTTCTTTAAAATCTATATGCTACTAAAAGTCAGAAAAATGTCATAAATTTATATAAATCTCTGCCAACAATACATTTAATGCTTAGCGCTCCTTTATTTATAATTAAAGGCTTTTTGCCATTACCCTGTAAAAAATTTTAAAATTTTTATATTATATTCTATTCCCTTCCCATTTTTCATCATTTATTAATTTATTATTAAAAGCGCAAAAAGGATGCTCAATTAAAAAATCATAAAAATATTTAAAAATTATAAATAGATTCTTTTAAAAAACCTTTTTATTTATTTATGTGCAATAAAAGTACTTGATGAATATTTATTTCATACTTAAATTGTTCGTACATATTTCAAAATTTTATTATTATAAATATTTTAAACAAAAAATTTAAATGTTCTAAAAACATTTGTCACAAATAAAGCAACATACATACGTATGAGATAAGAAATTTTTAGATGGTTTAGCTGGATTCCTTGGAGAGTTAGTAAATAAAATTCATATCAGTTGTATTTACTTCTATCGAATAAAACACAAAAATAACATTTCTTAACTTTAACATATAAATTCGAAATGGCCATAGAGAGATAGAGAGAGAGAGAGAGAAAGAGAAAAACCTCAAATAAATATTTGTATGAAAGTAGGAGTTTGTGATTTTGTTGGTAAGTGAATGAATAAATAAAATAAATAAATGAACAACTGAACATTTTATGTTGGTTGACGTTTAATGATAAAAACCATCTGCTGACGTCAAACATTAAACTAATGTCTTTAAAAACAAAAACAACAACAGTCAAACAGAACTCATAAAATAAAATGAAAAAAAGTTAAGTTTTCAGTAGATGAAGAAAAAAAAAAAAAAAAAATAAACAGAAGTTGTTAAATGAATAGCAGGGCTGTTTAAGGAAAAAAAATAAATAGAAAACTTTTTCTTTAACGTTAAAGAAAAAAAAAAAATACATATTGAAGTTTACACAAAAGGAATGTAATAAAACAAAAGTATCTTAAAAACGGAAAAATATTTCAAGAACACATCTCATATTAAAAAAAAGGAATGAAAACATAATAAAAGGAAAGAAGAAAAACAAGACAAAAAAAAAATTCTTACAAAAGACAATTTCTATAAATGTATGCGACTATTGATAAACCTAAGGAAAGACATGTCTACCTTAGATAATGTGCTGAAGGACAGTGGTACTTTATGACATGGAAAATTATAAAAATTGTTTTATCAGGTTGAGTTTTTAAAAAATAATTATATAAGATTTATATACAATATTATTCAGTTATAATTCACATGTAGTTTAGTCCTAGTACAGTTTCAGTTCAGTTATAAATACGAGCAGCAAAGTTCTAGTGCAGTTTTAGTTCAGTTCTAATTAAGTTCTAGTTCAATTCTAGTTAAATTTTAGTTTAGTTCTGGTGCAATTCTAGTTCAGTTTTAATTCAGTTCTGGTTCAGTTTTTGTTCGGTTTTAGTTCAGTTATAGTCTGCGTAACCGTTTAGCGATTTTTGCACCTTTTTCAGCCATCTGGCCACTTTTTTGGCTCCTTTTTTAAAATTGTACTAAATGGCTATATTTTAAATAACGAGCAACTAAGTTGTTGGAAATTTTATATATTAAGTCCAATGAAGAAACTTATTATTTTGAGATTATTTCACAATACACTGATGTATAAAAAGGTTCAGAAACATTTATAAATAAACTAACTGATAGTATATGAACAACTATTTAAAACATAAAATGCCGCATCTTTTAGACGAGATTGTATAAAATTAAAAATATATTTAATATATACTTATATCATAATTTATATTTTTACTTTGGCTCTTAGCATTACCTCGGCGGAATCTATTTTTTTTTCTAAACTATCACTAATGAAAAATAATTTGTTCAATAGACTCGAGATCAATACTTGTGAATCATTGCATTCAGTTCTAAATTTGTTAGATGGGGATTTGTAAGACTAAGTACCATTGAAAATTTTGTTCATAAGTACAGAAATTTAATTAATAAAAAGAGAATTTTATGTAACTATTTTTATGAATAAATCTTTATTTTTGCAATAATATTTTTATAAAGTATTATAATATTAATAAAATTGAATTTAGTAGTTTTTCTTAAAACACATTTTTTTGTTTTTGTTGTTATTAAATAATCAAATTTTAAAAGGCTTTTTTGGGTATTGAAGCAGTTGCCCCCTTAAAAAAAAATCCCTTTTTTTTGTAATTTTTTTTCCCAATGGTAACACTGGTTATTTTAGAGTTCTAATTCAGTTCTAGTTTAGTTATATTTTAGTTCTAATTTAAATCTAGTTATACTTCTGACTTACCTATTGTTTTTAAAAGTTTTGCATTGTTCGCTCTAATTTTTCAAGTTTTTAAGCTACTTTTCATTTCAATTTATTTCCCTATCGTCCCACTGCGTATTATGATGATATGATGTTGATTGCTACTGTGTATTCCTTTAGCCTGCAAGAAATTTATAAACATATATATATATATATATATATACTGCCTGCCACTTGATAAGGAATCATAACTTTTTTAATTTTAATTAAGTATATCTCTTAAACTAAAGTTCAGAAAAAAATAATTTTTGGCGCAACGAAATTTCAAAGTGTTGGCTTTAGTTATATGCGTATATATATATATATATATATATATATATATATATACTTGCAAATATAAAAGTACGATAATTGTATGTTGTACCTATGACTAAATATATAAACACGAATGCATTATAAATGCTACACACGTCAACAATATAACAGAATTACTTCAAACATCATAACCAAAATACAATAACGACAACAATAAATATTTATGACGAATATGATGACGAACATATTTGTGTATGTATGCATGTATGTATGTATGTTTGTATGTATGTCTTATTTACCCAGCAGTAAATAAGTGTTAGTAAAAAATTTTAAAACTTATTACATTTCAAAGACACCATCTTGTAAATGTTTCGAAACTTTAAACTAACTACTCTTCAGATTACCTTAGTACCGTAAAGTAGCTACATTCATGTCAAAAGTTTTTCAAAAACTTACCATCAACAGAACTGTAGGTTATATTGTTGAGATTGTATATGCCTGTGTGAGAGTGTGTAAAGAATTTCATTCTATCTGCTGTTTAACTTTCTTTCATTCATTTGGCTTCTTTCTTGTATTATCCTATATATTCAATATGAGTCTGTGGTTTAAGTGTGTGTGCGTATATTACCTAAAGGAATCAAGCGCGACACGCATGAATGCAAAATTGATATGACAATTTTTTTTCTTCACGCTGCTTTTAACATTGTTAAGGGAGCAAATAAATTCTGCATAAATAAAATATATTGGGGAAAGATTTTCTTTTGAATCCATTACATTAACAAAATAATACAGAGCTTTAGGGTCAAAATTAACATTTTTATGGTGTGTTTATAAAATTGGGAAGATTTTAATTAAAGGAATATGTTGATAAAATCATTGAGTTTAAAGCTATTAAATTTTTAAAGTTTAAATAAAAGTAGGAAAGTTTTAACACAAATTCAAAGATCTTTTGAATTAGTATAGAATTTAAATCTAAAATATCTATATATTAGCCTAAAGTTTTATTCGGAAACGAACTACTATTGACCGCAAAAATTAGTATCTCAAATTTTCGTTAGTATAAAGACGAAAAACTTTGCTATTAAAGAACTAATTGTCAAAAAATTAAGTCGGTTGTTAAAAACCTAACTTATGCAACAACAAACTATATGTAGTCAAATGTGTTTTGTTGTAGCTAAAAAAATAAAAACACATTTTTTTCTAAAGAAAACTATTTTTTTTTACAATTGTCAATCTAATATTTCGTCTCTACTTATCCAGGAAAAAAGAAACTGAAAAAAAGCTGAAAAGTTCATAATTTTCAAATTGTGTTGTCATTGGAAGGAAGTACTTAGCACAGAAAAAGGGCTGAATAAATTCTTTTTTAACCCATGATTGTCATTTGTAAGATGTTCTTCTTTTGCGCTTCTTGTTCATTACTTTTGAAATACTCTTCTTAAAACTATATTTATAAAATTTTTGTATAAAACTTCTGTTTTAGCCTTATTAAATGATAATAAAAGTATCTAAAAATTTGTGAATTTTTAATTTTCTTAGGAATTATAAAATTTTTTTATTATTAAAAATACATTTACTTTTATTTTCACTTCTTTGGAAGTAATTATTTATAATTTCCACAAAAGCATAAAATATGTTCTACATTTGAAGTAGTGAAAATATTCGTTTGTTGGAAGAACTTGATCGTTTTTTTGCTGGGTATGTGTATGCTCTCTAGTTGCAGCTTCCACAAAGGAAAAAAAAATACAGTTTTTAAAACTTAGTTTTTTTTAATTTAAAATTTTGCTCTCAGTCAATCATTTCTTAAATTGACCAACAATAAATTTAAAATAACCCTAAATAGTGTAAAATATATTTTATATTTAAATATATTTTCCTTTTATTAAAAACATCCTTAAAAATAAATGCAATTTCTATAGCAATTATATCTTCAACAAGCATTTATTATTCTTAACAAATTTTGAAAATAAATTAAATTAAATCATAAACCAATTTTATACCATATATAAACAAGCAATATATACATATGTATTATCATGGCAAATAGTTTTCTTTTTCTATCCTTTTAAATAAGAAAACATAACACTCATACATAAACATTGCTATAGAAACAAAATATCTTACTCAACCACTCTCTCACCCATGCAGTAACGAACATACTAAGAACAATATCCTTTTAACCTCCTTTTGTGTACGTAATTGCTGTTGTTGTTTATAACAATTGATTTACAAAAAAAAAAAAAAAAAATCTGATAGTCATAAATAATAGAGACGATGAGACCCTATTTATGAAATACAAAATACTGTTTTAAATACTTTACTTTCGATTTTTAAATCTTTTAAAAACATACATATATCTCTCATTTATATTTGTATGTATATAGGTTTGATATAAATACATACATTCATACATACATATGTATAAATTCATGTTGTAGACGAGTATGAAATATAAAATATATAATAGTCGTATTAACAGTCTTTATAATCTTTGCCAAATACATTGTATAGCAGTGTCTACTCCCTCGTTTTCTCTCGAACTAAATTTTATGCATAAAAACTATAATAACAAATATTATGATAAGCACAGAGATGGTAAATCCTAGGAGCAACAGATTTAGAAAAAGCATTTTGTGGTCCTTCTGGTTTCCTCTTTTTTTTTTGATTTATTGAAAAACAAAAATGTTTAAAATTTGCATGAAAATTTATTTTATTTTTCAAAATTCTTTTAATATATTACATGATAACAAGAAAACATTTCCCCAATAATTCCAATGCAAAATAAAAGCATATCAACAGTCTAACAAAATCTATAAAGAGTTTTTGAAAGTTAGTTCGAATCTCGGTTTTATGCACTCTTGAAGTTTGAAATTTTGGGAGTCCATTTTTAGAAATTAATAGGCAATAAAAAACATTTAAATAATTTGATCTAAACGTAATTATTTGTCTTTGTTATTTTATAGAGTACTGCCATTTTTATACTAGATTTTAGTTGGATGTTCCACCCTTTTTGCGCCTAATTTGGTCACACTTTTGTAGTATTGACTGGATGCCACGTCTAACTTTTTTAAAAAGGGTTAATTTGCATTTTAATAAACAAATTTCAAGGGTTATTATTATTTTTATGACTGTGATAAAAAATGTGATGAAAGTGGAAAAATGAGGTGTGATATCCATACAGAAAAATATCTTATATTCCTTGTGTATGACAAATTTTATGTGATTTATGTTAGTAGCATCAGGAAAGTAGCAAAATTTATTTTTACTGAAATTGGTCTTAAAACTATGCGAGTCATCCAACTTATATTCTAGTTCATAGTTATCTCCAAAATATACTTTTTATATGTGTAAAATTTCATTTAAACTTCCAAAAATTCAATTGTTTACACAAATGTGAACTTGGAATTTGTATTAATATTATATTCTATATTTTCATTCCTTACGTGAGCTTTTCTTAGACCAGTACTACTGATTCACAAAACAAAAAGTCCGCATTTTTATACTAAATGTTATAAAAAATTAAAAGTTCAACTTCAGCCTTAAATTTCTCGACAACTGCTGAACCCATTTTAATGAAGTTAAAACTGGAAAATGATTCAAGAAAATTTTTCTCCATCAAGAAGTAATTTACGTTAAAATTGGTTATAATCGAGCCTTGATTTCTCTGAGCTTCCATATAAAACTTTTTCCGAAAATGGGTCAAACGCTTATATATGTTGGCATTTTCATAAATATGGGTGTAGTCTAAATTATACCTATAAATTTCGTGAGAATCAGTTCAAAATTGACCATAGCTTCCGTATAAAACCCCTCCCGAAAATCACTTTTTCGCACATAATTCATTTATAAATCTTCGTACAAATATAAAATTATGTACAAATAAAATATATTACAGTCAAATTTCACTAGGATCGAACCATAATTAACCATGGCTTACACGTCGATGCCAACACAAAATTTTTTTTGTGCATTAAATTGATTTAGTAAGTAGTGTTGCCAGTTTATCATTTTTAAGCATAAATCTAGCCTTTTTATTTTGCTTTCAGCCTCAAAATTTTCGTTTTAGCTTCTGGCCTTTTTTCTAGCCTTTTTTGCCTTAAAATGGCTAAAATGTTAGAGTTTTAACAACGAAGAAAATAATTACTTATTTATTCATTTAGATTTAGATTTTTTTTATTCACACAAAAATCAAGATTATTTACATTTGATAAAAAATTTCGCCTTCGGCGCTTCATTCTCTAAATCAAAACTAACAACTAATTTTATGGACTTACTGTATTGATTAATAGAATTATTTTCTAATATACTTTATTAATCATAGAAACAATTTACGAATATAATTAGAAAAATAAAGAATCTTATATATGTGAAGAATCACATAAAAATTTGGAAATGCTTAATCAAAATGGAATTATAGTTCAAAAGTGACGAAAAAAAATTCAAAATATTGAACATTCTTTCATATGAAATATAATCAGAGCTTGTGTTGAAAATTTTTGGCCGATTTTTTATTGGATTATTTTGCTGGCTATCGTTTTATGGTTTATTTATAAAGTTATTACAATATCTTAAAAAAAATATATGAAAAACTAATTAGAAGGAGAAAAAGTTATTTTTTAAAATTAAAAAAAAAATGCGAACTTTCTCTGGCCTCATTCTTTGAGTACTTAGCCTTTTTGGCCTTTTTTAAAGCTAATTTTAGCCTCTTTTTTCTCACCTACTGGCAACACTTCTCAATATCTTTGCAAATTTCTATATAAATCTCTTTTTATATAAAACAAATAAATAAGTTAAATAAACTTTAATTTTAAATATATAATAACTTCATTTTTTTCAGAAAACTAGACCGAATTTTTAAAAATATATTAAAAATATCTCTAAATTTTTTTTAACAAAAAAAATACCTAATCATGCTTCTAATATCTATACTTAACAACTTCGTTGTAAAAAACTTCTTGAAAAACCAGAAAAAGTTCGATTTTCAGTTTTTATCACTGTGATTTAAAATTGCAAAAAAATCTGTGACTTTGACGGCGCACGGCGGCTCAGAAATTAATTTCACTGGCCAAAAGTTTAACTTTTTGTTAACACCGCTTTTCAAAATTTTAATTTTAATTTAATTAATTTAATTAATTTAATTTTTTTTTTAATTAAATAGTAAAATTATTAAAACTAAGATGGCCAAAAAATTAGTTCAAAATATTAATAATTGTAGGCGTGGAATGTTGTTAAAGACAAATATTTTATATTATTTTAAATTTTAATTAAAATTTAATTATAAATGTGTACATTTAATCAGAAGTAAATTATCATTACTCACAAACTATTATCGATAATTTGCTGCCTTTGTTTTCCATGTTGGTGGGATAATAGTCTTTATGGTATGATGTGTCACCGTACCTATTACACCTTTTGTATTATTAGATGTCTTCTCAGGTACTATATTTTAGTCAAATTTGAATTTTAGTGGAATAGAACTTTTGAGAGTCAAAAGAGTTAAACAAATTTTACTACCAGAAGAAAGACAAAAGTGTCCTCTTTAAACCAATATATACTTGTCTGGACCCGTCTGTAGAAAGAACACCTTTTCCGTTTGAATGAAATTACTCGCAAGATTTTTTCATGGAACACATACTAAAAATCAGGTATGATTTTGATTTTAAATCTACAGGATCAATAAGAAAGAATGACACCAATAAAATGTTAAGGAGTTTAAAAAAGAAACATGTTCAGGACCAATTTCTCAAATATGGGTTGATTATAGATCAACTAAAACAAGAATCTGGCAATGTGAATCATGGCAACACAGCAAGAAGGTTCTTTTCAGGTTCAGAGAATGCATCTGGAATAATAGGTGTTATTTCAAGATTTAGAACAATTATCGCTGTATGAACAAATTGATGCTAGAAAATTTGGTGACAACCAAATACGAGATTTATGGAGAAATATGTCTGCAACAATTCATAAAATCCTTTATCATGGAAAAGATCTACTTATTCGTCATTTAGTACCACTTAAAATCTATCAGAGGAAGCCCACGAAAGAAGCAATAAGGATTATAGATTCTATAGAGAGCACAATACCAGAAAAATGTTATGAAATTCTATAAATGAAGATCTATTTAATATATTACTGGCAACGTCAGATCCGCTCATCTCTAGCATTCGAAGTTAATGGAAAGTAGAACATCGGGACTTAGATGAAGAAGCAAAAGGGCTGCTACATGACAGAAATAATATAGATCTAAATATGGAATATTTGTAGACTATTTTTTAAGCGAATGAATAATAATTATAATTTTCTTTTATTGTTATTTAAGTAAAAAATAAAATAAATATTAAAAAACTTTCAATTATTATAAAAAATAAAAATTTTTGTCCCTAATGATGTTTAAATAAAAAACAAAATAAGCACTAAAAAAATCGTATTTTTTTTTGTCTAGAAGCAACCGATTCTAGTGCAACCTATCCTATAATTGATAAACTGGGAACCAGTTCACAAAATTACCCTGGGTATTATAAAAATGTTTTTTTTAATCTGCTTATATTTTTTTTTTTTATAAGTCAGGCATTTTTATACTAAATGCTATAAAAAATGAAAAGTTCATCTTTAGGCTTAAACAACTGCCTAAAGATGAACTTTTCAAGAAGAAATTTTTAATTTGTTTCTATCGATTCAAAAGGTATAGAGTTTTAGCCGCTGAAAACGTTTCTGAGCCACTGTGCGGTGCACACTGTGGAGAGAGAAAAAAATTAAAGAATTCTTTTAACAGATAATGATGCTTTATATTATCTCTTTTTACCTAGAATTAATTACTTTACCAAAATATAAATTTTAAATTTCCAATTAATCGCCATTTGTCTCAGTTTCACCGCTCTGTGGAACGTAAAGAGGTGGGGTATGTGATAAAAATTTTACATACTCGTAATATCTAAAATTTGCATTATATTATATAAAAAAAGAAATACCTGTAAAAACATTGAAACTTTATGATTGAAATTTCTTAGAGTTTTAAATTACACAGAACCAATTTTGTACATAAATAAAATTATTTCGTTTCATTAACTTTAATTTATAATATTTGAAATTAATTTCCTAACTATTAAAAATGTTTTAATATTTTTTTTCAAATGAAATATACACAGAATCAATTTTGTACATAAATAAAATTATTTCAATTCATTGATTTTAGTTCATAGTATTTAAATCGAATTTCCTAAATATTAAAAATGTTTTCATATTTACTAGAAATGAAATATAATTCCAGCAAAAATAAATAAAAGAAATTTTTAGGGAAGTACTTTTTCATTACTTCCAAAGATTTAGTAAGTGTACTTTTTCTTGAGCTTAAGAAGTAATATAAATATCATCCAAAGATGTTACTAAAAAGCGATTCAGATAATTCTATTCTGAGAATTTGAGAATTTACAAATACTTGTTACTTTTTAAATTAAAAATATTGTTATGCATATTTTTTTTATAAAAATTATTTGGTTTATATAAAAATTAAAAAAGTAATTTTTTTGAATTGATAAAAAAAAAAAAAATAAAAAAAACAATTTCACATGACAACGTGGACATGACTTCCTACTCATTGAATATGTATCAAAAAAGAAAATATCTTCCAATGACAAGCTCGTGTTATATTCACTGGAAATAATCCGAATTTACACTATTTCTGGAGTTCTTGTTGATCTTGTTGACTTCTTTGTATGTTCTTTTTTTGCTGGGATCAAGAATTTTGTTTAAAATTATTTCAAATTTAATTTATATATATTTTTAATTTTTGAAAAAATATTTTAAAATGTCAACTTTTAATATTAAATGATTTTCAGCCACACATTAGAGACGTAATAATGATTTTTCAGCTATTTTCTGAAAATAATGTACTTATGTGCTGTCCAATTGTTGCAAAATTACGAAGAATTTTAGACAGATTTTTACTGGAAAATTAACATTTTAATAGGTTTATTGTTAATATATATATGTATATAACTATTCTTATTTAGTTTCTGCAATTAAATCCAATAAAAATGAACCAAAATTTTTGCCAAATTCCTAAAATTAACGTTATATACAATTTTATAATATTTATGAAAATTATTTTATTTTGTATGAAAAAAATAAATTTGTGTGTTCAATTCATATGTTAAAGGACAGATATAATTTTAATTATGAACACTTTTTTGTTTTTTTTTTTTTTTGTGTGGGTATACAATTGTAACGTTTAAAGATTCTGCTAACCACCAAATGTCCCTTTTTTTGTCTCTTGATTTGTAAGATATCATAAATTTAAACACAAATGAAAAAAATGAAAATGAAAATGAAAAAATGAAAAAAAGAACTATCTACCATAACTTCGGGAATATTGGGGTTAAAAAATTTATTTTTAAGTAAGAGATTTAGTAAAAATTATATTAACAAATTGTAGAAGATCGGATTGCAAAATGTTGCAAAATTATTGAAAGAAACAGTTTTTATGCTCCACTGAAAAATTGGGGTTTTATAAATAGCCCTTTTTGAATAAAAGGGCTCTATATGTAGGTTGTTCGTAACTGCAATGGCCACGTACAATATTCACATAAATTGATATACAAAAAATCACAAAAAAAGATAGATAAAACAAAATCATAATAAATGAAAACAAAACTAAAATCATTCATACGGATACGGGTAATACATACATAAAAGATAAAATAATATTAAATATGTATATCGTTCATTCCACGAGAGATTTATAAAAAAAATTACATTTTTTTTCGACGGAGGTTCATCAGATTTTGTTTATATTTGGAGCCGTTTAGTTTTTCTCATTATTATATTTTACAATTAAAAGAAAAAAATGCGAATTTATTTAGGATTTTAATTTTTATGCAACTACACTGTCTGCCACTTGAATAAGGAATCACATTTTTTTAAATTTAATCTCCTAAACTAAAGTTCAGAAAAAAATAATTTTTTACGCAACCAAATTTCAAAGTGTTGGCTTTAGCTTCCTGAAGAACTAAAAGATATACATATTTTATTATACTAAAATTTTGCATTTATTTAAAGACATGTATTTCTGTGGTACTATTTCGTGTGTCCCTTGAATAAGGAATTCTTTTAATATTAATCAGGAGGGCTATGATTTGATTTTCTTTCAATATAAACGGCTAGAGAATTTTTAATTTGATAGTTTTTAAATAGTTTTTATTCAAAATGGGACGTGGTAAGGCTCTTAATAACTCTGAAAAAGAAAAAATTCTGATTTTGAAATCTCAGGGTCAGAATTCGGTCCAAATAGCCAAAAACATTAATAGAGGAAAGACAGTTGTGTACAATTATTTAAATAACATGGAAAGATATGGAAAAAACATGAAAGGGCGGAATAAAATGGTAACAACTCCAAAAAAAAGAAGGCAAAAAATTCTGCCATGTCGCTATCAAAAATACGTGAAAAAAGTGGAGTCGGTGCCAGTCTAAGAACAGGGCACCGTATTTTAAAGTCGGGCCCGTACATAGTCCGAAGAAAACTGCAAAAAAACCACCAGTTAATGAAAAACGAAAATCGCAACGTCTACAGATTGCCAAAAATACAATGACATGGTCCGACAAATGGTTTAAAGTTGTATTTTCCGATTAAAAAAAGGTTTAATATTGATGGTCCCGACGGGTATAACTATTACTTCCATGACCTGAATAAGGAGGAATTATTTTTGAGCCGCAGACACAGCCGAGAGGGCTGAATAACGATATGGGTGCCATTTCGTATTTTGGTACCATAGAATTGGTTTTTTTTATCCAACAAAATGATTGCAACATTCTGGATGAAGCATTTCCAAAATTTAATGATTTCTTTGGACCCATACCTTGGACGTACCAACACGACAACGTTTTACCGCCAGAGCAGTAAAACAATGGATTAATCAACAAGGTGTTCAACTTTTGGATTGGCACCCATATTCATCAAATCTGAATCCAATGGAAAATGTCTGGGGTTGGCTTGCAAGAAATGATTATGAAGGAGGAAAATAATTTGAGATGATAGAATCCTTAAAGGATGCAATAACGGAAGCATAGAGTTCAATTTCGCTAAATTACTTAGAGTCATTATACAAGTCGATGCCAAATCGCATTTTTGAGGTTATTTCTAAATATGGTGGCAGTACTCATTACTAATTGAATGCTAGACGATAATAACTTTCATTTTTATAACCTAAAATTTAAAAATAAATTACAGTTTGCTGAGTTTTAAAATATTCCTTATTCAAGTGACACACGAAAAAGTACCACAGAGATACATGTCTTTAAATAAATGCATAATTTTAGTATAACAAAATATGTATATATTTTATTTCTTCAGGAAACTAAAGCCAACACTTTGAAATTTTGTTGCGCAAAAATTTATTTTTTCTGAACTTTAGTTTAGAAGATATACTTCATTAAAGTTAAAAAAAATGTGATTCCTTATTCAAGTGGAAGGTAATTTATGTAACTAAATGCTAATATCTCTTTACGATGTAGACGGATTTTAATGATTTCCAATTGAGACCTCTTTGAAGGCAATAATTCAGAGGTAAATTCCTTATTTAATGTAATTTTAGTCTCACAATGCATCTTTGACAAATTTCTATTCCTTCGATTTTAATTTTATTTTAATATGTTTAAAAGTGATACCTTTATCATAAAATGCAATAATAATTGTTCCGGTTCAGGGTGACCTAATATTTTCAAAATTCTTTTAGAAAAAAGGCCACCACTTTTTTCATACAAAATTTTAATTTTTTTTTATAATAAGGGTACTCATTTAAATGCTTCCCATTTGTTCAATTGTGCAAATTTATGTGACATATTTCATGAACCCCTTTTTTAAATGTTGTGCAATATTAAGGATAAGAAAATAAAAATCGTTGTAAATAACTAAAAAAAAAAAAATATTAAATTCAGTGATATAATGCAATGCTTTTATTATAATTAACGTAGCTATAACTTTTTATATCGCAGTTGTTAACAACGTTTAAATATAAACAAAAGACAGCTGATTTATAAATGCATAATTAAACAGCTCAAGTTTGTGAAGCTAAATAGTTGCGCAAACTTAAAAGTATTGTGCAAATGATTTTCTATAAAAATTTTGGCAGTTAATTTTCGTGTGTGCAAATCTGCACATATTGCACAGTTTGCGAGGGTTTTATACGTTTTCGTGAGGACCCTTAATATTTTTGTCTTTTACTTATTTATTTTTTTTGGTTATTCTCAGTTAATAATATGTAACTAAGTGTTTATAATTCTATAATTATAAGATTTATTACAATAAATATTGTAAATGATATTTTATAATGAACAAATAATGTTTTCGCTAAAGATACACTCACCAAAAGAGTGTAATTTTCACTTACATTTTTTAAGAAATTTCTACCTTTTTGATCTTAAATATAATATAAGGGTTAAATTGTCAATGTTAGTAGTTTTAAAGTGGCGTATAGAAATGTTATTATTATTTAATAAATTTCAAAGAAACATTTTTATTTAATTAAAAATATATTTGACGGTTCCTTAATCTGATATTTTAAAATTTTAGTTTTTGTTTTAAGATAAAATATAAGACAATTCTTCGAAGTCTTGGCCAAGGATCTAATTCAGGACCTAAAGTCTTTCAGCCACAAACCGAAGCGATATGCCACATCGATATGTTGAAATTTACTATCTTTGTTTCTTATATGAAAAGCTTAAAGCGCAACTAAAATCTCAATAATACTTTTTTTTATAAAAATTTTGTCAAATTATTATTTTTTTAATAATGAAAATTTTTATATATATATTTTTTTTAGGAAAACAGAAATTTATAAGCAGTCCCAGGGAAACGAACTCAAGTTTAACGTTTTTTAGTCTTCAACACTTGTTTTAGACTCTTCAATCTCATAACTTTCAAATAGAAAAACATTTATATATTATTGTATGTGAAATAGAAAGTATTGTTAAATTTGGGCAAAGAAAATTGGAAAATTTTTGAAGCTGTTCTAGAAAATCCTTTATAACTCTGTCATTCCTAAACTGATTTCGTTGAATTTCAATACCGAGATTTTGGAGACTACATGCCAAAATGTATTTATTGGTCTATGAGCTTCAACAAATACATTTCAACACACAAACGGATAGATAAACATATATTTTCAAAAGTTATTTTTAAGCATAACAGTCACAAATATTTTTCAATTTGAGGCGCTAGATATATATAAAAGGCTTTCGTATAAAATAACAAATTTATATATACCCTTCATTAAAAAATAATAATAAATAAAAAAAAAATATATATAAAAAAATAAAAACAAAAATATGAAAAAATCTGTAGGAATATTTTTTTTTTAATTTCTTTCAAATAGTGTGATATTATAAAAATTATAATTTTGGGCATTTTTTCATGGAATGAATAATATATATTATTGGTAAAGCTGTAGTTCTTATTATATTTTCAATACAAGTAGTTGTTGTTATTGTTGTATTTATCATATATATTTGCGATGCTTTCAAAGATAACCTTCAAGTTGCCTTGTGAGCTCATTATGCCTTTGTATTTTTTATAAAAGCAACAAAAATAATACACAGGGAATAAAAGCTACAACAGCAGCAGTAGCAACAATAACAAACGGATGCCATTGTAGAGCTGAGAAAATAAAATAAAGTTAAGTTTTCTTTTTATCTTATTATCACGATTGTATAATCAAAAGAACGTTATAAATAACTACTTACTTATACATGCAGACATACATTTACCCTATAAATATGCACTCCTTTTTCATATAATATTTATCTTTACATATCCATATAAATTTCGTAGATGTATTATTCTTAAATGTTTAGGTTGTAGCAAAAGGAAAAATAATATACATAGTCGGAAAAAGGGATATGTGTTTTATGCTTGTTACAATACATACAAAGAAATAAAATGCCTTGCAAGTGTGGTAAACTAGAAAAAAGGGACAATTGTATAGCCTAAAAAAAGGAGTAAACTAACAAAGGATATACTTTTATGCATATGTATGTATATAAGAAAAGTTATAATAAAAATAAATTTAAAATACAAGTAAAATAAATTAACTTTTCTTTTTTTTATTTGTGTGTGTGTGTGTGTAACAATTGAAATTAATTTTTAACCTTAGAGACCTAAAGGAAAAATTTTGAAATTTTAAAAGAAATTGTTTTAGAGCAAAGTTTAGCAAGATAGGAAATTCGACACAAAAAACGTAACTTAAAATACTTTTTTTTTAAATAAATGTTTTTTATTTAAATTCCAGCATTTTTTGCTTAAAATTGGTCCTAACAAGACTTATAATTGGGTCTTATATTAAGAGCTTTGCTTTTCATTATCATTTTACTATCTGAAAAGAGGGTTAAATTGGATATTAATTATACATACGATCTTTGGTCTATTGAAAACTAAATTGAGATCTAAAATAGATATTAAATTAACCAAAAAAAAATTTTAATGAAGTCTAAAATTAGGATCTAAAACACCAAAAATTTAGGCTTAAGTTTTACTATGAAAACACAAAACGAAAATTATATTAATTATGTTAAATTATGTTATGTATTGAATTCTCACAGCCTTGGTTTGTGAAAAGAGAGAAATGTAATTGTGAAAAAGAAAGTCACTTTCTCTTCTTATTATTCTTTGTTCTGTGTTTCTTAATTTGGAGCTACTTGCTAGATTGTGTAGCTTTTAAAGAAATTAATAAGAAAGTTTATAAGAGGGAAATTTTAAAAAATTTTGTATTTGAATTTGCTACTCTAACATATAAAGGAACTCAATTTTAAAGAAAAATTAGTGCTATTAGAAAATCCACTCTTATTGGGATTGTATTTGGAAATATAAAAGAAACCATGCTAAATTCTAGACTAATACATAAATAGACATTTTTACTAAACAGATTTACGTTTGTAATATGAAAGGATTCACAGTTAAAAGGAAATATTAAATATAAAGGAATATAAAATATAAAAGAAAATTTAAAGAACTAACTGCCTTCTTAAGGTTTATATATTTTGACTATAGACTCTTGATTAAAGAAAAACTCACGCTTAGCTCACGCTTAACGGTATGGTGCCTAAAAGTTACACGAATTATCGGGTTGGGTCAAATAGACCCGGACACTTTAATTTAATTTAATTTATTCTAATTTAATTAAGACTCTTAATTAAATATTATTGACTCTTAATTTTTTAGATTTAATAAAAGTATTGATGCGTTTTAGTTGAATGATACCTCTGACACTTATTTATGTAATGTTAGGAACTGTTAATATTATTTTTTGCTTTTTATTTAATTATTAAATAAAAGACTAAGCAAACATCTTCAGATTAAGTAAAATAAAATGTAAAAACTTTTTGTGCTAAATCTAACATTTTAGTATAGAGTAATAAGAGGACTTTCAAATTTTATACAAAATACTTATAAAAAATCCTATAACTTAATCTGAATGTTGAATGTTCATTGTAGTGAGAAACTGTTACACTGAGGTCATAAAAACTAGTTGCATTTTGTATATTTATAAGTAAAGTTATTATATTTTTTTAGCTGAGCAAATTTGACACCTTTTTCGGTAAGTTTTCACTACCTCGATATTAACCTCTAAACATTCATCTGAGTTCCTTTCTCCCGAAAATTATATATGTTTTCTGAATGACGTTTGCATTATATAGCTATAATTCTCAATAGGTAATAAAACAAAAAATAAAAAAATAACATCATAACAGTTATTTTACTTGTCACGAAATCATAACAAGGGCAGCCAGGTTGAGGCTTTTTGTTGTTGCTCAAATATCTCCAAGAGCAGCCGCACTATAATGAAACTGACAATATAGACAAGAGGTACGTATTCTTAACTCTAACTGTTGTAAAAATTAGCAATGTCATATTATTTGTTGCAAAATTAAATGCCAACTAAATTTGTCTGGGTCAAATTGACCTAACCTGGCTGACGCCGGGTTAAACAACAATATTAGAAAATATACACTGCCTGCCAATTGAATAAGGAATCACATTTTTTTTAACTTTAATTAAGTATATCTCCTAAACTAAAGTTCAGAAAAAGATATTTTTTTTTGCGCAACCAAATTTCAAAGTTTTGGCTTTAGTTTTCTGAAGAAATAAAAAATATACATATTTTGTTATACTAAAATTATGCATTTATTTAAAGACATGTATTTCTGTGGTACTTTTTCGTGTGTCACTTGAGTAAGGAATATTTTAAAACTAAGCAAACTGTAATTTATTTTTAAATTTTAGGTTATAAAAATGAAAGTTATTATCGTCTAGCATCCAATTAGTAATGAGTACTGTCACCATATTTAGAAATAACCTCAAAAATGCGATTTGGCATCGACTTGTATAATGACTCTAAGTAATTTAGCGAAATTGAACTCTATGCTTCCGTTATTGCATCCTTTAAGGATTCTATCGTCTCAAATTATTTTCCTCCTTCATAATCATTTCTTGCAAGCCAACCCCAGACATTTTCCATTAGATTCAGATCTGATGAATATGGGGACCAATCCAAAAGTTGAACACCTTGTTGATTAATCCATTGTTTTACTGCTCTGGCGGTAAAACGTTGTCGTGTTGGTACGTCCAAGGTATGGGTCCAAAGAAATCATTACATTTTGGAAATGCTTCCTCCAGAATGTTTTAGTAAGTAGTTGAAGTCATTTTCCTATTTAGGTCATGGAAGTAATAGTTATACCCATCGGGACCATCAATATTAAAACTTTTTTTAATCGGAACATACAACTTTAAACCATTTGTCGGACCATGTCATTGTATTTTTGGCAAATTGTAGACGGTTTGATTTTCGTTTTTCATTAAGTGGTAATTTTTTTTTTGCAGTTTCCGTCGGACTATGTATGGACACGACTTTAAAATACGATGCACTGTTCTTAGACTGGCACTGAATCCACTTTTTTCATGTATTTTTGATACCGACATGGCAGAATTTGATGCAATTCTAAGAATTTTTTTCTTTTTTTTTTTTGGAGTTGTTGCCATTTTCTTCCGCCCTTTTATGTTTTTTCCATATCTTTCTACGTTATTTAAATAATTGTACACAACTGCCTTTCCTCTATTAACGTTTTTGGCTATTTGGACCGGATTCTGACCCTGAGATTTCAAAATCATTTTGAATAAAAACTATTTAAAAATTATGAAAATAAAAATTCTCTAGCCGTTTATATTGAAAGAAATTCAAATCATAGCCTTCCTGATTAATATTAAAAGAATTCCTTATTCAAGTGACACACGAAAAAGTACCACCGAAATACATGTCTTTAAATAAATGCAAAATTTTAGTATAACAAAATATGTATATTTTTTATTTCCTCAGGAAGCTAAAGCCAACACTTTGAAATTTGGTTGCGTAAAAAATTATTTTTTTCTGAACTTTAGTTTAGGAGATATACTTAATTAAATTAAAAAAAAAAATGTGATTCCTTATTCAAGTGGCAGGCAGTTTACTTGAAATATTTAAATGAAGATTAGTAAAATTATAATCGTTAATAGTTTTCATGGTTGGTAAAATATGTTAAAAAATAATTATGGGTAATTTCATGTCAAAACTTTTCCATTTCCAATGAATTTATGATGATATTAACTGATATTGCTTATTGAGAATATCTCTCAAATTAACTTTTGGACTCATGGAATTACCCTTTTAATCAGTTCAGTAAGTCTATTGAATAAGTTTATTTATTTTTGATTTCGAATAAAAAAAAGTTAGTGTTAAGATATCATTATATCTTTCAAGTAGTTACAAATTTTTAAAAATGTTTTGTTTTTTTATTTATTTTTGATGTCAAATTAGAGTGACATCAAAAGCATTCAGTATTACTATTAGCAAAGAGTAATCTTCAATAAAAAATTAACATAACTGCGATAAAACATTTTAAAATAAATAAAGTATATTTATAATTTTTAGTTGAAGAAAAATATTTTGAAAATGGAGACCACACTATTTTAAATACACAAAAGCTTAAAGATTTTTTTACTTAAGTTTACTTAATTTTTTACTTAAGTATACACTAATTGAACAGTATAAAACTGGGCCTTAGACTCACGGAATCACCCTTATAATAAATTTACTAAGGCCCAGTTTTATACTGTTCCCTTAGTGTATACTTAAGTGCAAACTCAGTTAAGAAAAATTTAAGTAAAATCTCACGCTCAAGTAACATTTCCTTTTACAGTTAAAACTTAAGTTGACAAAAAAATAAAAAAAGCTTTAAGCTTTTATGTATTTACAATAAAATGGTCCCAAATTTCCGAAATTTTTTCTTCAAATAAAAATCACAGATATATTTTATTTATCCTAAAATATTTTATCCTAGCTAAATTAATTTTTTATTGAATATCTTTTAATTTAGATTACTATTTGCTAATAGTAATGCCAAAATTCATTAAAGATATCAAACTTACTTTTTCGGACAAAATTTTTTTTGATGTGGTACCAAAGTTAAATAAATAACCAATGATTAAAAGAAAAAAAAATAAATAACGAAAGATTTGAAGATATCTTAAACTTATTGGCTGTAAATTAAAAAGGTGTTGATGCAAAATATAAAACCACAAAGAAAATATAAATTTGAAGCGTATTTCGAAATCTTAAATAATTTTATTATATTTTGTATTTTTATTTATTTTGTTTATTTTCAATAAATATTTTTTAAGAAGTTAAACAATTTCCAAACATAGGAAAAACTTAAGGGGTGGAAAAAGAATATATAAGTTTTCAATCATAAAACAATTTTTAGAACTTAAGTAAAATTTCGCTGCTAAAGGAGAAGTATAATAACGAGAATAAGTCTATAAAATTAGTAGAGTTATTTTTGATTTCAAAAATGTGTCTTAAGTATAAAAAATTTCGGGATTTTTTTGTACGAATGAATACGAAAAAATGATGATTTTGTAAAAATAATATAAGCAATAGGAAATGGGAAACTTTTCCTTTATGAAATATTTTCGCCTTTTTAAGGCAATAAAAAAAACCCAGCAGTTAAAATGAAATTTTTGAGGCTGAGGGTAAAATAAAGAGGATGAGTTTAACCGGAAAAAGGTTAAACCGGCAACACTGGTCATATGTATGTTTAAGCATAGTCATGCCTACCACAATATTTTCCCCGCTTTTAAAGCACGTATTTTCTTTTGCTTATCATTATTTTTCTTTTAATAATTAAAATGCATTATACATATGCAAATAAAGTTTTAATAAATACAAGCACGAGTATAGTATAATCAAAGAAACTTGGAAACGGACTAATAAAAGAAGACTTATTTTTATTTCTTGTTCAGTCATTATTTTTACAATACATCTATAGAAACTAGAAGAGTAATAGAGAGAAAAAAAAAACACGTGAAACATGTATGCGAACGGAAATTATAACATTAAATGCTTTTCCTGCAGAAATAATTAGACTTCCGCTAAGTAAGAGAAAAAATAACAAATGCACATATACATATGGAAATAGAGTGCAAAAAATGATATCAACATTTAAATGCAAATGAAAACTTTATAATAATGAAACTAATTTGTATAGTTAAGAAAAAACAAAAAAAAAAAAAAAATCTGCTAAATATGTCCAGCAAAAACTTTGCTTTCCTGGTAAGGTAGCAGGTATAATTGGAAACAAAAATAAACTAATTATTTTTTGCCTGAATAGCTATAATTATTATTGTTTGAGTTGTCCACTAATTCTTGTAGTTACTTTTTGACTCTAGGTGTACTCAAAAATATGTACCTAAACGAAAATAAAAATAAAACAAAAAATTTGCCGTCAGTGAGTTTTGAACTTGGACACAAATTAACCATTCGTTTTTAGTGACTAACCCCTTACTCAGTACACCATGTCGTACTTAATTTTTAAGTGATAGAAACCTTTTTTAGTATAAAATATCTTTTTAGACATTTTGTTAAAAAAATTAACAGCGTCAGAATGGGGTTGAACCAACGCTCTAGCCAACTGATCCATGTAATTGCAGTATTACTGTGCTATTATACTATTGAGTACTTATTTATGTAACATAGAGTAGGTAAATAATAATGATGCCTATTTACCAAGAAACTACTTTAATAAGTAGTTGTCATTATCCAGAAAAAGTTTTTGCTGGATAGATATAAATTTATATTATTTTTAAAAATATTTTTTTTTTTGTTTCTTTTTAATTAAAGAAATTTTAGTTTTTATAGAATAAATAAATTAAAAAAATAAAAAAAGAAAAATGAAATGCAGTCATAGTCATGATAGAAAGGAATAGAGGTAGAGCCGTTCTCAACTTTTGTCGCCATACGCCTGACGTTTGAGCGATATATTATTTATCTGTGCTACCATATCTTCTTAAAAAATCTTCGTAATAAATCCGATTTTTTGCTTTAATTTAATTTCAAACGAGTTATATTTCCAATCAATTAATACTTTAATTGAAATAAAAGAAAGAAAACACATTTCAGTTTACGGTTTTTGTGGATAATAAAAATTATTTACACAAATTATCCTTTTTATAGTCTATTACTTTATCCTTCATTATACGATGTTTGAAGGACTTAGTAGTAATTATTTTAGCAATACGTTCATCGCTTTATATTCCCAAATTTAAAAGGTTAAATAAAATAATAATAAATATTTCTACTGTAACATGTTAAATACTTTTGTTTAAGGTAACACAAAGATCAAAATTCCATTAATAATATTTTAAACATTTATAAACTTTTTAAGATATATTTGCTGTAAGTTAATAGGTTAGCTAGCGGAAGAAATATACAAGACACAATTTTTTTATTAAAACAAATTGCGCAGATTTTATAACAATTTATTAAAAATACTATTTTCCTCTGTTGTAATGTGGCAACGATTTTTTCGCTTGTTTATAGAAAAATGTATGTCAAAAAATTTTTATACTTCAAAAAATTTTTTTTCTGAGAGAGAATTAATAACTAGATATTTATGTGAGAGGAAGAAATCTGATTTAATTGTTAAAAACCTAATTTATGCAACAACAAAATGCATTTGGTCACATATATATATTTTGTTTTTTTTGTTTTGAAAAAATTAGCAATTTTTTTTTGAAAATTTAGTTCGAAGTGTATCTCACATAAACTTCTAATTGTATTCTATGGTTCTTAGATTCATAAATAGATAGATATGTTAGAGAAAAATCCTAATTCAATGTACAAAATAAAAGTTTATACTTTTTAGTTTATTTTTTTATGTTTTATTTAAGTATGTCGTATAATATTTTAAAAGTGTTTTAGTGTATAATAAAGTTGATAATAAATTCTTTATTTTTTTTAAGAGTTTATTGCTTATTTTGGTTACAATTGTTTTAGTTTTTATTTTTAGTTTTGCTACTGTATAGTTCCAACTCATCTGATAAATATTCTCCAATGGCAATTCAAAATTTTTGATAGAAACATTAAATATATATATATATATATATATATATATATAGGTTAAATGAAAAATATATAATAAAAACAAAAATTAGAAATAAAAATAAAAATATTTGAAAGAAAATTGCAGAAAATGCAATGCCACTTGACTCGATTATGATTTATAATTCCACAAAAATTGCATGCGATAAGGTTATATTAACATTTATGTAGAACTTGTGACTTTTAAAATAACTTTCGTAGCTACAAGAGATCTTTAGTCATTGCTCTCATATTTGAGCAATGACCAAATTGTGGTAAAATTTGGCATACTGAATAATTCTTAAGTATAATTAGTTTTAAAAGTCTATTGCGGGAGGAAATTTTTTAGGGCCTAGGAGAAATAATAACAATAAAAATAACTTCAATTTGTACTACTTGTTTTTTGTGGTCATAGATTCTGTATCAATTTTAATGTGAATGTGAATAATATGTTTACATCCCTTTAAGAACCAAATCTATGGCAATAAGTTGGTTATTGAAAATTTTAATTCTCCTCTAACGCGTCAACAAGCGAATGTATAATGCCATACATGAACCTTTCATTTAAAAAGAAATTTCCTAATGTCTTTTACATATCTTTTTTTATTTTGTTTCTTTTTGTTTGAAAATATTTTGCAATTTATTTAAATTTAGGTTGTCAAAATTCTATTTTGAATTTGTTCTGTGTGTTGAATTAACATAGTACCCGTATGTGCAAAGAGAGTAATTATTTTAATGAAATGGTTCTCTCACATAATATTCTGGTTTTATTCTATGGTTATTACCTTGTTTCATTATATCATGGTCATAGCCATAGAAAACAACTAGAAGTCCAACTCTTTTAATTCGCTCAGCAAAAAAAAAAAAAAGAAATATATTTCTTCACTCGTATAAATTAGTTCTGAAGAACACATATAAAGAGTTCGGTGTTTTTGACAGCTGCGTTAGGTTTTTTTAGAGCAAGTTGGACTTCCAATTGTTTTCTATGGTCATAGTCATATATATTTATTTTGAAAATATTCACAAAATTGATGAGAAAAAACTTTTAGATTCAAAATGAAATTTAAATTAAGATTTAAAGCGGTACATCATCGCTAAATGTGTAATATACTATGGAAATGATTAAAAACACATTTAATCGTTAATAAAAAGAATCTCTTATATGAAAATAGAAAATTATAGAAGAGAAATTAGCGAAAATATGTCATAAAAATTGAACGTCCTTTAAAATATTTGCAGTTCTCAGTAGTTATCTCTTTCTTCTGCTAGAAGGTATAATTTTTAAAAAAGGCTATGATACTCGCATTATAAAAATTGTAATTCATTAGTTCTATAATTGTTTTTCTGTAGCAAAACTAGCGATTTTACAAAAAAAAAAAATAAATACAAAAATTTGTTTTATTTAATATTTATAATAAATTAAATTAATATATTTAAATTATTAATAATGTAGCCTAATAATATTTAATAATGCAGAACAGTTTGCAAAAATTAAGCAAATATTATATGATCCTTTAACTATTTCCATTCCCTTTTACAAATCATAATAACGATGTATCATTTTAAATCTTCATTTAAATCTTATCTTGGCTCTAAAGGGTTTCATTTAATCATTTCTGACAATATTCTTACATTTTTGCGATTTATTAAAGTTGCGTTCGTATCACAAGACTTCATATTATGTTAAAGACGAGATTTTAGACCATCCTTGGCAATTATTAAATGTAAATAATTGATTTTTGAAGCTATTCGTGAGTAAATAATTTTGAAATATAAAAAATTTGTGTAAATATAAAGTGAAAAATGGATAAGATCTTTTCTTTTAATATCGGAAATAAGTACCTTACTTTAACGGAAATTACTATAATCTACTCTAGACATTTCAATAATTACAACAACAAAATAAGTTTTTTCAAAATATTTAGAAAAATAATAGCAATATTAGAATTCTTTTTAAAATGTTTAAAAATTTTAAATATTACTATGACTATATAATTAAGGTTTTGTTTATAATGACACAACTTATTGAGATTAGAAAGTAAATTTAAATAATTTATTAATATGAAAAGAAAGAACTAATTTTATACTTTTTAAATAATTTCCTAGAATTTGTACATAAATTATTTCTATTTATTTTGTACTTAAACTGAAAAGAAAAATAATTATAATTTTAACTAATGCCATTATTTATTTCATATGCATTTCATGTGCAATTAGTATAAATATGAATTTAATCAAAAACCATAAATTTATGTCAAAAACATTTTCTAATCATTATCGAAAATAGATACAGCAAATTATTATATAAAACAATAAAATTTATAAATTTGTCTTATTATGATTAAATAAAAATATAATATATATGGAAAAGTTCGAGGTTATATACCAAGATGTAAAAGCAAATAAAAATATTAATTAGAGCCTAAAAATCATAGATTAATAACTAGATATTTATGTGAAAAAAAACCTGATTCAATTGTTAAAAATCTAATTCATGCACCAACATGTAGCCCAAATTTTCTCTTAACTATGTATTTACTTATATCCCAAATATTTCTTTAAACTTAGATTCAATAATAGTCTAAAAATTGCTTTAAACTGCATCTGCTTATACTTATTGTTATCTTTTATCTATACTTATCAAAGTTATTTTTATCTCTACTACCAGATTTCCTTTACAAAAAACCTTAAGGTCTTTAAGACCATTTATTTAAAAAAGCCAACACATTCAATGTTACATATTTGTATTTGACAAATATGTACATATGTTTGTATGCACCAAAATATTTTATTATTTATGTAAAATGTGAAATTGTATTATTTGACAATCGGATTAATAACACTTGTCAATAAAACGGTTCGAAACACCAGCCTAAACACTTTCATTTTTTACCTCTCAATCTCGCTCTGTCTCCTTTGTTATCTCTCTCAAACTTTTCTTCAAATAAATCTTTATACAATAACATTCTAAACAAGGAAAAGGAAAGACAAAATGCTATTGAACAAGAATAACAAGAACATAAAAAAGGATAAATAGGAGTCAACCTAAATCCTTAACTAAAACATACATAAACAAATAAATACATACAAGCCACGAAAAGTATTCTTTTAAGTATTTTCTTTAAAAGCCACTCAAGTAGGAAATTAAGTATATTAAAAAAAATAGAATTTATGATAGAAACTTAAGGGAAAATTAAGTGGTTAAATAAATAAAAAAGTGCAGGCTGCATATTAAACTTTGGTCTTTATTTTAGAAATTTATACAATTTATTTTCTTATAAAGATCCTAAATTATAAAACTATTGTTAAGTACATTTGTATTTATATTTATTTTGTTATAATTAATATTTTTAGCATAGAATACAACTAGAAGTTTATGTGAGAGACATTTCAGACTCAAAAATTTCAAAACAATTTCAATTTTTTTTTTTTTTTAAACACAAAAACAAAATGTATGTTCATATTTATGTTCATATTTTATGTATGTAAAGTAATTTATTAATTGTGAATTATATTCTTTCAATTCATATTTTATAATTTATATTTTATTCGTTGTACTTTATAATGAATACTTTATACGTTATACTATATACTTTATACTTTTACTTTATGTTTTATACTTTATACCTTATTCTTTATACTTTATCCTTTATACTTTGTACTTTATACTTTATGCTTTATACTTTATACTTTATACTTTATACTTTATACTTTATACTTTATACTTTATACTTTATACTTTATACTTTATACTTTATACTTTATACTTTATACTTTATACTTTATACTTCATACTTTATACTTTATATACTTATGCTTTAGAACTTATAACTTATAACTTTTACCTTATACAAAGTATAAGTATAGAGTATAAATACTTATACTTTGCACTTCATACAGTAAATAGGCTCGCAGTTATACAAAATTTTTATCGTAAAAAGAATCTCCCTTTAAAGAAAAAAAAAACAATAGACGCATGAAATTTGGGATATAGTTTAGACTGGGTCAATTATTTTTGTAAAAAATCGTGAAGACAAAAGTAATTCCAAGAAAGCTTCTTTAAGAAGCTATGGGAGCTAAATTCTGAAAAATTTTAAAATATTTTTTTGTAGCAAGTTCGAAATTACGATTTTTTGTGACTCATTTCGGGAAAAAAAATCAAAATTTTCTCTTTGCCTAAATATATGCCTATAACTTTCCAATCGCTAACAGGGAACTTGGATTTAATTTTAAACCCCTAGCTTCTTAGGGTTATATTCTTAGAATTTTGCTTAGTTTTCATTTCTGCTATATGCCTTTTCGTACTCCAACAATTTGGTACACTATAATGTACATATATATAAAATAAAGGAATATTTGTTTAAGCCTAGAGAACTATATAGACTATAAATTGCAACTAATACTTATAATGCTATTTCATATTTTAAACATACTTTTTTGAACAAATTGCTCTAACGAATATATAAGTTTAACAAATTGCTATTAACTATTTAAACTATAAGTTCAGGGCTTAATTGTATAGTATTTACTAGCACAATTTTTCCACAAAATAGTTTAATTCAAAAATAATTTTAACTTATGTTTTACAACTAAAGACAGAAGAGAAAAACTTGCTATCACTAATTATAAATTTTTGTTTAAACGTTTCTCTCATTTACAGCATTCAAAAATGTTTTCTAACTTCAAGGATAATAAAACACAAAACCTCAACTACAACAAAGTAACCAATACTTAATTTTAGTGGAATTTGGTGTTTTAATTTTTTTTTTCTGGGTAATGACACATAATGGCTGGTAGCCTTCAAAGGCCACCCTTCAAAATTATTATTCCTTTAATTAAATATAATACATCTAAATGTAAATCAATAATAAAATACCAAAAACTACGTTTATTACGTACAAAAAGGAGACACCATCATAATAGCGAAAAAATCAGCAGAAACAGCAGCTATCATAACTTTCGACTATTACAGCAACTGCTAAAACAGTTGAAATATTGTCAAAGTTTGTCGTGGAATAAGTTGCTCTTGTTGTTGCCCTCGTCGTTGTCAGCATCATCAGCATTATTTTCTAATGACAGTTGTTGGACAGCAACTGAAAACAAAAAGTATCATAAAATTTTAGCAGCAGCAGCAACAGCAATAAACTATGTACAACAACAAGTACAACAACAGAAGCAGCAACAACATCAACAACTACAACAGCAGCAGCAACAACACCACAAAAAACAATTGCAACTACAACTATTACAAATTCTCAACAAAGTTCTTAAATCATCAAAGTTTTGTAAAAATTTGCTAAATCGTGAAAAACTACAACAGTTACAATTAAGAGAACAATTAAGAGAATACGAAAACGTTTTGATTTATTTCGTTAATTGTTTCTTAGTTTTTTCCCCTTCGGAAGCCAACTAAAAAAATATATATAATATAATAAAATCATTAATGTGTCCTCAACAAATGCCTGATGTTCTTTTGGAGATATCAAATAATTAAATCGCATGCAAAGCAGACGATCGATCAGTCTTTGAGAAAACAATGTGAACAAGTACAACGATCTAAGAAGCTTTTTTTTAGCAAAAAGTTTATTTACCGAAGACAAATAAAAAAAAACTTTATAGATTAAAAAAAAAATAAATAAATCGAAGGGAGAGGAGAGATTCCATAGCGACAACTTTTTACTTTAATTGAGAAGATCAACTAGAAATTTTGATTACAAATTGAAGCAAAAGGGGAAAAATGAAACATTGTGAGTATGAATTTTAGTCTAGTTAGATGTAACTCATATTTTTCAATAATAGATTATAGAATCTTAAGACCGTGGATCTCTTTTTACTACAAATTTTCCAATATGTAAGAATTTATTTTAATTCAAATTAGTTATTTTTTCAATCCAAATTGTGCACTAAGAGTGCACAATTTAGTGAGAATTTTTAAGTAAAAATTTTGCTCTAATTTTCCTCTGAAAGTGGGTTTATTTTCGCAAAAGTTAAATCGATATGTGATCTACTGTTTCTCAGGCAAAATCGGATTGAGGGTGTAATTTCGGCTTCGAGAGAAATTAGAGTTTAGATATCAATTTAGATCCCAGATAGGTTTTGGTGAAAGATATTTCACAAAATTTTTGGAATTTTTCTATTCAAAATAAAACTTTTGATTTAAATATCTTTTTTATTTCTTCTATTCAGCTAATATTTTTATACACAAAGACATGATGGAATTTGGTTAATAAGTATGAATTTTCATTTGGCTACGAAAGAATTATAACAAAAATATAAATTGCAGTAGATTTTTTAAGAAAACAAAAACTCTCAACTATTTTCTTCAATACAAAAGAAACAAACTTTTAAATTCCCAACATAAAAAACAGCAAATTCCAACTCTACAAATCTAAAATCTAAAAAAAAAAACAACAAAGATCACTAGCATCTTTTAAATAAAAATCAAAAATAGGAAACACCTAAAGAAAATCTTATATAAAAAAAAGCTGACTTAAAAACTTTTCCTAAAAAAAGCAAAGAAAACCCAAAGAAACACCAAGAATTTTCCATAAAATATTTTATATAAAAACTTGACAAAACGAGTGCCACATTGGGTCACTCAGGGCGGCGAAGGCAACGGCGCTCATTGATTTACGTGCTGGGGCCATGGAGCCGCCTGGCGGTGTACCGCCAGATAGAGATCGTCAATTGGTTTTAAAGCAGATGGTAACATTTCATGAACGTCCCGAGGGTAGCCTATGTGGCAAAGCCATAACGACCACAGCACAACCCAATCCAGCGTTTGCTTCGACAGCAACCACTTACTCGGCAGCAACACAAGCAGCTACAGCTTTTAGTGGCAGCTCAATTGGTCATGCCTTGGTAAAACACCATGGGACAACAACACATCCACTACCAGGACAACATCAACATCTACATCAGCAGCAACAACAACAATCAAATTCTTCGGGTTCATCACCATCACAACATGGCAGTACAGCCAGTAGCAGCAGTAGTAGTTCGACCACACTACAGTCAGCAATATCGGCTGGTAGTGCAACAAGTCAACAGCAAACTTTAGAAAAACTATCAAGACCCATGGCATTTGATAAGGTAAGATAAGAATTTATTAAAAATAAATTAAGTTGTAGAGATACAAATGTATTTTTTTTATTAAGGAAATTATTTTTATTACTTGTTGTCGTCTTTGGTGTTTTTGATGAAACGACATGAACAGACTTGTATGATATCTGCATCATCCCCTTTTTCTTTATTGTTTATACTTTTCTTCTCATGATGTATGGGACATCTTAACTCAATTTCATTATCACTATTAGTCCAGAGAGTGTCTAAAGCTGATTGCATTAAGTTTGCCAATTCAGATGGTTCGTTGCCTGTAAAAGGTTGCTGGACTATTAAGCTATTGGATTGCAGGGGAGTTTTTAGGTTAAAATAATCTTCTTGTGGCCCTTCAATAGAATTGATAACATACTCGAAACTAGGCTCATTCATTTGTTGGTAATAATTTCTTTGCGGATTATTAAGAGAATTTTTAGCCATTAACATTCGCGGTGAGAATGGAGTAAGAGAGTTCGATGAAGAATCTAGAAAACATTTTCTTTAAGGAAATTTATTCAACAGATTATATAGCCTAGTCCATATTCTCGATTAACTAACTAACACATTCTTGGACATAGTTTTTTGACAATCGACTTAGGATTTTGACAACAGAGCTTCATATCTATGTTAATCTATGGTCTAGTCTATAGAGTAGTAGAGGTTATTATAGTCTATAATAACCTCTACCTATAGTATAGTCTATAATATAGATATAGACTACACCTAGTCTACGAACTAGGCTAATTTAGACTATAGTAAAAACTATAGTCTACAGCCTAGTCTATAATTTAGACTACAGGATTTAGTACAGCCTTTAGACTATAGCCAAGTCTATAGTTTCGACCATAGATTAACACAGATATGAAGCTCCGTTGTTGAGTAATTTTTTTCAATTGAATTTTTTAACTTACATTTTTATGTTAATAATCTATGGTTCAAACTAAAGTTAATATTTTATACTAAAATCTAGCCTATAGCCTAGTTTATAGCTTAGTCTATGATTTACACTATAGTCTAGTCTATAGCCTAGTCTATATATTACACTGTAGTCTAGTCTATGATTTACACTATAGATTAATGTTTAGTTTACACTATAGTATATTTTATAGCCTACTCTATAGTTTACACTATAGTCTAGTCTATAGCTTAGTCTATAGTTTAAATCTATAGTCTGATTTATATTCTAGACTATAGCATATTCTATAGCCGGTTCGTCAGTATCAGCAATTCTAATCTAATTTCGATGGAATTAATTTTCTTACCCACTCCAACTTTTAACATCATCATATTGCCAAATCTCATAAGTTGTTCTATAGGAACAAAGGGATTTAAATCCCCATAATTTTGATGAGCACCAACTACACTTGCAGCATGCATTATATGAGGCAAACGTTTTCTTTTCTGATCTCTATTTTGAACATCTTTAGAATTTTCAGTTGCTTCGTAACGTTTTATTAGGTGTTCATTATTCCCTTTAACTCCGTATATTTCTTTGGCATCTAAATCAGTAGAATTTTCCTGTTTCTTATTTGAAGATCCTCTTTGGAGTGCATTTAATTTTTGCTCTCTTTCTCGTAAAATAACGGCCAAGGGTCTAACAACGTCAGGTTTTTTATCAGAATCTGTTGTATGATCATTGGAAGCATTATAATTTCCTTCTTTATCCAAAACAGAGTTATGAGAAGCTTCTACTGACAGAGTATATTAAATGCATATCTTTCGGGCAATTAAAAACTAACCTTTGTAATTAATATGTTCTTTTGAGTCTTGTTTTCCTGTATGCAGAACTACGAAATCCTGCTTAAATCTATAGTTTTTAGATTCCCCTAGAGAATTTCTTTTAATGCGCTTCAAGGCCAAAACATTCAATATGGTCACAGAGACTTTTATTTAAATTTGTTATAAAAATTATTATTATTATTATTTTTAATTTAAATATTTATTTTATGCTTACCAACAATGCAAAATATGAAAAGTATCTTAAAATCCATTATTAAGTTCTTGAGGAAAAATGTAGAAAATATATTTCTCTTTATTATTTTTCTAGATATTTTATTTGAGTCAAAATTCTGAAAAAAAATGATAAATAATTCAAAAAATATTTTTAAAATTTTTGTGGTATAGTTAATTTGATTTAATTTTAAATCAGTATTTTTATCAAAAAGTGACAAGAGTCGAAACTAATTGTTAAAAACCTAAGTCGGTTGTTAAAAACATAACTCATGTAACAACAAAATACATTTTGTTGTTGCTAAAAAAAGAAATAAAAAACACTTTTCTTTTCAATTGTCAATTGAGAATACTCTCTGTTTTTCATAATTAACGTTCCTGTTTGGAACAGTAATTATAACGAAAAATTAATTTGCTACTAGTAAGAGCCCAAAAGAAAAGAATTAAGTAAATATATATGTACCTTTTTAATACTTCCCTAATTAACTCTTTCAATAACTGCTCTCAATAATAAGGAAAATATATTCCAATAGGTAATAAATCAAAAAGTGATTTGATTATCACTGCTAATATGCAAAGATGATATATGTTATGTTTATAATCAAAAGGTGCATCCATTCCTTCTATATACTCGTACCCTTTGAGCCTTTTTGTATGATTTTCATTTATAATTTAATCATCGCATCCACTCATCCATCGACCTATCAACCATTAAATGTCTTTACAACAAGATCTTATTAATTAACATATAATTGGACAGTTTTTCCTCTCTATCATGCAACGCTCTTTTTTTTAAATACTTGAGACACACACATTATAATACATTTAAAAGTTGAAGGTGAAAATAAAAATGCATAAATGTAAATGTTTATTAATGGAAAAGAAGTAAAATAAAAAAAATAAAAAATTATAATAAATTTTATCGATTGTCAATCACTTTGCACATGACAACGATGACGATGCAAATGAGGACGTAACTGATGTTGATGATAATCAAGATGAGGATGGTGATGATGACGATGACTACCATATTGTCAGTCAGTCAATAATGTTTGCAAGTAAATCTTTTACTCAGCTTTCACAGTTTATATATGTAGTGTTATATTTCCTTGAAATTATTATTTAATTAATTTCCATTTTTATGTCATAATTTATCGATTGTCCTGTAGCAATTTTGTTTTTGCGATACTCAGGAGAAAATAAGTTATAATTTTCTTGATTGTAGATAATATAAGATTTGTATATTCTTTATAAGCGAAATTTAATTGTGAAAAAAATGTTGCGACCTTTTTGAGTCTATTACTGAACAATTTAGAAAAAATAAGTAAAACATAAAGAACACATTGACCACTTTTTTGACTATTTTATACTTTTGAAAGAGGAATTTTATAAAAAGTATCATTTTTTCAAAACAAGTAGAATCTTAAAAAGAAGAAAAGAAAGAAATGTTTCAAAACAAGTAGAAAGCGAAATAAGTGCGATTAAAAAAACTATTGAAAATGTTTCTTTAAAAAAGAATGCTAAAGTAAATAGTTTCCAAAAATATACCTTTTTGAAAACTTGAAAATTTGCAAATCCTTGCCTAAAATGCAAAAAGCCGTAAAATCTCAAAAATTATGATTATGATTATAATTTACTGATTAAAAGTACATTTACACAAAAATTTCATAATCATATCTTTAAAAATGACATCAATATTAACGAAAGTCAAAAGCCGTATTGTCAACTTCAGAGACAAATCCGCCATAATAAGGAAAAAGTTACTTTGAAGAGTGCCATCTATATATATATATATATATATATATATATATATATATATATATAATACTGACGAGACGTAAATTTTCATACACATGAGAATTTGTTTTATCAGCAAATTGCATTTTTATTACTTATTTGTCTTTAAATAGGCTTAAATTTAAAAAAAAAATTTCAGTAAATAAGAATGAGACATTAAAAACTCTTAAAAATATATATTTTATTAATGAAAAGTCATGATAAGTTATGATGAGGTAGTCTTCACTAGTGGCTTGAGATTTTTGCCAAACATGACAAATTGTTCTAACCTTTTGTTTTTTGCATAATAGCAAAATTTTTAACACATTTTATTTGCTTTTCTTTAGAAAGTTCATAGCATAGCGGTACTCCCAGCAGCTTATATATATTTTTTTAAATTATTACATTACTTTCATTGAAAAGTTCATCTCAATAACTTAAAAAATGTTGAACTTATTGGAAAAATTTTTATATATACAGATGATACGAACGAGATGCGGCATTAATATCAAATTTTACGGGAATAAATAAATGCTAATGCTTAAATGCTAACAAAATTCGATTGAGAGATGAGATTTAAGCCATATTCGGAACATACCGACTTTAGTGTTTTTGTAGATGGAAAAGAAATCATGGAAGTCTGTTCTGTTAAGTATTTAGGTATACAATTGCAGAGCAATCTTGGTTGGAGTCAACATATCCAAAATCTTAAGATAAAAACAGCATAAGCTGCTTTTAAGGTTTCACTCAAATCTAAATATTCTGTAAAAAAATCTGTCTAAACTTTAAATAGTAAGTGGAATTTATTTTTTTTTTTTTTAGATCGATTTGCTCACGAATGAAATTTGGAAGTAGTGTCGAAAAATATGCATTCTTGATTGTTTTATGTTTATACGGCAGCATTATTTTTCACCAGAATAATAACACATTACATTTTATCTACATATTATTCATCACATGTTAACTTAGCGCTACATTTTATCTCATAAAGTTACACTAAGTAATCAGTATTACATTATATTATATAAATATTTCGTTTTTTCAACACCCAAGCTGTTGTTTTTCTATATAAATTTAAGAACAAATTTGATAAAAAAAATGAAATTATTAGTTTATAATATACTTGCAAAGCCATTTTAATTATTTGTCATTTTTATATGGACATAAGGAAATTTCTGAATTAAAAAATTAAAAGTGGTAGCTAATCTTCCCATAACATATTCATAACATATTCAAATATACAATTACTATTGTATGTTTAAACACTTGGTGATCATACTATATATTTTTCGAGTTATCAGCACTCATTCAATATAAGGAATAATATGGATTTAGCTGTAGCATGGTGTAGGCTGGAAACAACGAAGCAACGTATTCAATACATGGGTCGTGAATACAATGGTTTGCCGTAAAATTTGAAAAATATAAATAGTATTTCAATATTTAAAACTAATTTAAAGAATTATTTACATCAAAATATAGAGGAACTTTTAATGCAATTCTAATTCAAATTTAATGTTAAAATATTATTTTTTCTGTTTCTTTTAATTTAAATATATATTTTTTTTTATTATGCACAGAAAAAATTAAATTTCGTCAATTATATTTTAAACTGAAATCGAACCTATCACTGAATTGGTAAAATCAAATATTCAAATTCATAAATATTTTATTAAAAAAAAAAATTAATTTTTTCTTATTAATATATTTTTACTATTTATAAATTTTTATATTTGAAAATTCTCATGATTCAATAACATGTTTTTTTTTTTAAGCAATTAAAATAATATTTAATTTTTAACAGATTTTCAAATAATTTTTATTTTTGTTTTAATAAAATTTTTAATAAGATTCTTTAATATTTTTATAACATAATGATTCAGGTTGAATTTTAGTGTTGTATTTTAACATGAAAATTTAGTGTTGAAAATACGAAATGTTTATATAATATAATGTAATACTGACTAATTAGTGTAACTTTTTGAGATAAAATATAGCGCTAAGGTAATGCATGATGTATAATATGTAGATAAAGTGTAATGTCATATAAGTATAAAACAATCAAGAATGCAAATTGTTCAACACTATTTCCAAATTTCATTAGTAAGCAAATCGATCTAAAATAGAATCGTTATCTATTCAAAAATTTCGTAAATAAATTCCATTTAATACGAGGGCGGATCAATAAGTACGTGACTTTTCCAACTTTTCTCGTAGTTATATGAAATGAAACACTATACCCATCAATTTCCACCTGTTAATAGACTACTGTCGTGTATTTTTATGTTTACTCTGTTACTGATTGAAATAATGATATCTTATACGATTTATTAGAATACGTGTACCAATTATTTAATATTTAACGTAATATAAAAAAATGGCTACTCTCTTCTGCCGGCGTTATCTCACATATTATATCAACGTTAATGTCAGTTGTAGACCTGGGGTTGTTAATTGCCTTAATTTGTTTTTGTTTTGAAATACGAAAATGAAAAACAAAACGAATTTCGAAGTACCGGCAAGTTTGTAAACTTACATATTCCCTCCCGCTCTCTTTCACATGAAATTTCTAATGATACGTAAATTTTACGTAGTAACATTTTTTATATTTGAATTCAGAACATGTAAACGTCTAAAAGTTTATGATTTCTTTTTAACATACAGTATGTCAAGCAATTGTTTTGATCATAGAAAACAACTAGAAGTCCAACTTACTCTTAGAAAATCGAACTCTTTGTATGTGTTAGTACAATTTTCTTCCCTACAATCATTTGGAAAATATTTTCTTTGAAGAAGTTTACGCAATATCATTTGGATGAAAATCATCAAAGTAATATATTTCTAATATTGTATTTTTATCATTTTAAAGAAAATTAGGCAATAAAAACAACAATAAATATATAAAATTAAATTCTTTTTATTATTTTCATCCTCAAAATACGACCTTTTTTTCAGCAAAGTGATTATCACCTCCACAATAAATTGATAATATCCCATTGAGGTCAGCTGGATAAAATTAATTTTATATTTCAGTCACAATTTTTTCAGTTGTCGAAAGATTTTTCAAAAATGAAAAATATTGAAGAATTTTGTCTGTCTTTAGCAAAAAAAAAAAAAAAGCATATTTTATGTGAGAATTTTCGTTTTCGTTCTACATTATGTAAAAGTTTTCTTTATTATATTATTTCTAGATTGATTTAGTGATAATTTTGCTATATATTTATTACATCTCCTTTTTCACCTATTTTATTATCTAGCAATATTGCCTATTTTTCTTCCAGTCATATTGTTTTCCTAATGCTTGGATGTATCGCCTGTGATGCACAATCTCTCCCGATGGGAGAAACTTTCGCAATACCAATATGATTATTGCGGCAATAGAATTTTTCTTCTAAGCAATACGATTTCGAATCACTTTCGTATTATTTTGCTTGTAGGGTTCAGAACTAATTTATACGTATGAAGAGAGTATTTTTTATATATTTTTTTTATTGAGCGAATTAAAAGAGTTGGACTTCTAGTTGTTTTCTATGGTTTTTAGATTGAAAGAAAACAAGATATTTTCATAGTTTGGCTTGAAAAAAAGTATATAATTTCCAGTTAATATAATATTTTTAATAGGAATATGTTGATTAATATATTTATTAATATATAACACGAAGCAAGATAACATATAAAGTTTTAAACTATTAACAGCAGAGCAAAAACTAAAGAAACGCAAAAAGTTTCGTGTCAAGAAATTATTTTTATATATATGAAACGGCTAAATAAAATCACAAAATTTCTAAATTTTGAATTTAATATGGCAACGGATGGTATGTATAACTGCTTAGGGAACCTTTTTTTTGTCAAATAAATTAATTAATAAATGTCATAGTCAATTGGAATTTTATATATTTCAAAAATATTCCATTGTGTTAGTCCATTAAAGTATTGTAAGAGGCCACGTACCACAGTGGGGTCCCTTTAATAAAACTTGACAAAAAGTCAATATTGAAAAATTATTATTTTTTTATTTATTTTAATTTAATATGGCTGGGAAGCTAAGACCATAGAATACTACTAGAAGTTGATGTGAGAAGCACTTCGAACTAAATTTAAAGAAAAAATAACTAATTTTTTTCAAAACATAAAAACAAAATATATATGTATTAAGTATTAAGTTTTTGACAATTGAATCAGGCTTTTTTCTCTCATATAAATATCTACTTATTAATTAGCCATAGATTAGACACTTTTCTTTCTATAAATTCATAATTACTTTTTTAGTTTTTGCTGTATTGACCAGTGTGCGAGGCATAAAAGTTAAGATTTTTTTTTTTTAAATATATTTTGTTCGTATTTTATTTATTTAACATCATTATTTTTAAAGTTAAAAATATATCATTGCATATGATTTTTTTGAAAATTTGTATCTTCTATATTAAACTTATGACTGTTTTCATGTAATGGCATTATTTTAAGTCGCGATTACACACAAAGTTTTAATAATTAGCGAAATCTTATTGTACTATTTTTTTTTATTTAATTTCAAATAATTTATTCTACTTTGAAAGAGAAAAAGTATATTTTGGCCTCTTAGCAACCAAATGCATATATTGCGCTAACAGTTTCTGAGTCTGAGTGCACATATATGTTTTGTCTCTTCTTGACCAACGGAGGGATACATTGGTTTTTCTAACATTGTATTTAACAACATGAAATTATTTTATTATCTTTTATGAATTTTTTGAAATTTTTATGCTTAATATTATCATGATATTAGCATTTATATGGCTTTTATGCATGTTATTGTAAATTTCGGATTAGGCCATACATGAAGGCGATGGTGAATTAAAGAAATTTGTTAATAGGCTTTCGACTTTCGTTAAAATTAAAATAATTTTCTGAAGTGAGCTTGTATGGAAGCTATGGTCAATTATGAGCTTCATGAAATTTGCCATTACTTATTTTCTCTCATAAGAAACAAATTTTTGCTGAATTTGATTTAAATAATAATTAATTTAAGCTATTTAAGAGCTTAAAACCAAATTTTGAAGGATATTTGTATGATAGATAGGGGATCCTAACAAATTTCAATCTAGTTCGTTCTTATACTAAAGCAAATATATGTATATGCCAAAATATATTTTGACCTGTACAACATTTACATATATAGACAGCTAGCCAGACGGAAGGAAGAACATCTTTATCTCGAATCAGGAAGTTTTGTTAAGTTGAACGATGTGTTATAAACATCAGCATAAACACATATTATTTCAATTTCCTATGGTGTAGTAAGTTATACAAATTCCCATTCATATAATATATTTTATTTTTCAAATCTGTAACAAAAATTTTGCATTAAGCGTTAACTTCTTCTTCTTCTTTTTCATTTCGCATCTAAAAGGCTTCCTCTTTTCAACAATATCAAACACTTGTGCTAAAACTAATGCAAAGTTTTGTTTACGGATACCCCACTGTGCGCACTTCTTCATATATGCCCACAAGTTTAATGTGGAATTAAAGTGTGGACTCTGTGCTATTTGCAATTCAACAATGGCCGCATTATCACTCTTTGTCCCAATGTGCTTGGAATCGTTAATTTAACATAACTTAAATTTTGGCTTGTTGTCTTATATAAACTCATATTTATTATTACTACTTCTTATTAAACGAGTTTTCAAAGCACATTTTATAAAAAATACCGAATTTCAAACTATTTAGAACAAAATGCATATGTTTTTATGGTTCTGTATTTAACAATATTTTTTTTTTTTTTTCAATATGAAGGTGTAGATATCACTTTCTTAATTCTAAAGGCTTTGGAAGGTTTTCGCCATACTCTGCCTAGATTCAATTATACTACAATATAATTTTAGAATTCCCACAAAATATAAACACGTTCCATTAATTTTTAGGCATATCAATACAAATCACAGCGAATAACAATAAGCTTTCAACATTTTGTTCCAATAAAAGATATTCTTTCCCCGTAGCTTTCAAAATGTATTTATATTTGTTCATTTTTTTTCTAATTGTTCCTTGAAAGACAAAAATGATATACTCTTCCTGGAGTCTTTTAACAAGAGTCCTGGTTGGTGATTATTTCAGAAGTTTCCTTAACTTTTCTACGTTCTACTTTCCTGAATATTTTATGCAGGCGGCCACTAATAGATTTAAGCTCCAAAGTTTTGTCATTCCTGGAGCGATTTAATATGCTATTATATATTTTCCTTAATAAGGAATACATTTATGGAATATCTTTGAAACTTTCTCCGACCTGTGGGTTATAATAAACCAAAAATAGTTTACCCTTTACATTTCTTTCACTTGACACACTTGATGTATAATTTGTGAACCACTGGTGATATATATTATAGACTAGAATGCATATTCTTGTATTACGTAATTATAAACATCATAGTAAAGCCTTGGTGTCTATAAATATATTCAAAAGTTCCAAGAATTGTTTCAAATAGTAACAAAAACTCATATGTAAAAACAATTTCTTGACAGGTAGATTAAAGGGTATGTGTATTTTTTGTTGTTGTACTTTCGTAATTACAGACATAATAATATTTTTTTTTTTTTTTGTAGAAGCCGGTAAAGATATTTCTATATAAAATAAAATTTAGCAAAAAAATAATAATAATAATTATAAAATAATATTGTGGAGGATGAAAGAATAATTGGGAGCAGTTTTTTGAGATTTTCCTAAACGATTTTTTTTACAATAATAAGTAAGAAAAGATTTATACATCATATATTTTACAAATAAAGCATCATATTACCAAAAAAGTCAAATTCGAAACGAATATTGAGAAAAACGGAATCTTAAAAAATTGCCAAGCTACATATTTTTGAAGAAGTGAAATTCACAATAAACTTTTTTGTTTGTTTTATTACTTTTAAATCGCTTTTTGATACTTATTTAAATAAGAAATTGAAAAACTATTTAAACTTTAAAAATAATAGCCGATAATTCAGCTGTACTCAATCTAGTACGAACGGATATTAATGAGTTAAGATGCCTCCGGAATTTCATATTACATGCTATCTTGAAGCTTGGTTTTTGTTAAACTCATAACCGAAAATATGCATTTTACACATGCGTTGCTTTTAGGGATTGTTAGCATATTAAGGACTGGATGTGTTAGTTCTTTGTAATGACATGTAAATGTAGCATTTTTAAAATTATATATTATTGTCAATTATTACACAATTTTACCGAAAAAAATTCCTAAAATATTTTAGAAATTCCCAAACAAAAATTTTCATCGTTTTCTGTAACCAAAATTCACCAAATGTTTCAGCCCTGTTACTTAGCGAACTAAAAGTGTTGGCCTTCTAGTTGATTTTCTGTGGCATAGGTTTTAATAAAAAATTTCTAATAAATTGTTTTCTTTTGAATGTTATTAAAAATTTGCCTTAATATTTGATCGAAGTTTATACGATAGAAAAGCTTGATTTTTCTCCATTCCAAAAAAGTTTGGATAGAAAAGCTTGATTTTTCTATTTTCCAAAAAAGTTTGGAAAGTAAAATTCAAAAAAGAAATAACAGTATTTGGCAATACATTAAAATAGGAATAATTTTTAGAGTAATGTTTCACAGTGTAATTTTAAAACTAACCAAACTCAAATGGAATCGCTTAAAGGTTGTGTCCAATAACTATCTAAAGAAAAGTAATAATATAAATGTTTCGTTAAATAAGAAAATTTAAATTTTCAAATTTAAATAATTTAATTCTAGAAAATATTTTTATTTGCTTTAAAATATCTTCTTCAAGAAAGGTTAATATTATTCAGCACATTCAAACATCACCATCTTACTTATTCCATTATGAATAAAATATTTATTATTTAAACATTTAGGAGATTCACATCGTGTCCTATAATATTAAGATGAAAAAATACGACTGTTGTGAACAACCCCTCATAATTCACTATGTTATTTTGAATTTAAATCAACCAAAAATAAATTAAAACAACAAAATAATCAAAAAAAAAAAAAAAAAAAGATGTTGTGATGGCAGACTCAAGTAAATAAACAACATTTTTATACCCTACACTACCATAGGAGGTTGGGGTATTATGTGTTTGTGCTGATGTTTATAACGCATAGAAAAATTTATCCAACATCCACCTTAAAGTATACCAATCGAGTCAAAATGACTTTTTAAATCGATCTAACGATGTGGGTCTGGCTGGACGGCTGATTGGTTGTACATGTAAACTTTGTGCAAAGTAGAGGTCGCAGTTCTAAAGAAAATTTAATAAAATTTAGCACGTAGAACTTTCATGACACTATAACGAAGCCTATTGAAATTGGTTATGATCGGCCCATTATTTCACCTCGCCCCCATATAATTGTCTTCCCGGAATAATTGTTTAACGATCATAAATGTCTTAAATATTGCAATATTTTAATGAAATTAGTTATAAGGAAGTTTTGTATAACTATCAATCTTTGTGCCAAATTTTGTGAAATTCGATCGATAATTGACCATAGCTCCCATATAAACCCCTTTTCCGAAAATCACTTTAACATGCATAAATCCCACACCAATGTTAGTATCAAGTTAATATTCTACACTTTATATCAGTAGAAACAATATAGTCAAATTTTATGAGAATCGGTCCATAAATTAACATAGCTTCCATATAAACCCACTTCCAGGAATCGCTCTAAAGTGCATAAAATTATCTAGATTTTAGTATCAACCTATTATCTTTATTTGTATATTTTATTTTACATTTAGCAAAATTGGCCACATGTGTACAATGGTGTATGGTATCATATAGTCGGTCTTGACCGACTATATCTTTCTCTCTCGTTTTATTTGTTTTTGTATAAAATCATCTCTGCTAATTAAATATGACAGTACAATAAATATAGCATACAAAGTTCTAATATTTTAAGACACATTTTGTTTGAAAAGCAACAATATTATTTTTAAGCCATTGTAAAAATTTAGAAGATTATGAAAATATGACATGATAGCACACTTTATGAATCGCCCAGTTATAAATATTACTATGAATTATCATTTAAAACATCATCATGTTCTTACTAACAATATTATAATCATGACAACGCTAGTCATGATGATGAGTTAAATAAGGAGAAAAAATAAACAAATGAATATTTATTCTGTAATACTTTTCTGCATTTGAATGTCTACGGGAAAATAGAAAAATAAGATGTGCATCAATTTTCAGCATTGTTAAGTTTTAATGGCGTCACAATTTTTTATCACTGCTGTCGTTGTTGGTTTTTGTCAAACGGTTTGAAATCCTTTTTATTTTGCTGTTTTTTTAAATGTAAATATTAAGTGCTTTTCAATCTTCCGTTTATTAAAGTTTAGTGGTGGTAAATTGAGAAATGAGTAGTTTGATTGAAGTACAACTATCATCATACTCATCCTTGGTAACATCATCATCAAAATCACCCACACAGCTGTAAATTCTATCTGGGTAAAGGTTACACGTTGATGGCATTAAATTATTTGAATTCCTTTTTGGTTAGACATACAAACTTACTAAAGATTGCGCATGAAAAATTTAGTGCATACAGTTCAGCTTATAAAAATAAAACCAAGGGGTAAATTGTTTTGAAATTTTTACTCTGTTTAAGTCTGTTGTAATCAAGTTTTAAATTAAAAAAGAAAAATTATTTTTGTATTCGTTTTTAATAAAATATTTATTATTTTCCAGAATATTCTCCATAACAGTTTTATTGTAAATTTTTTATCCGAAGAAGAAACTACTTCTAAATTATTTTCTTTTGTTTAGTTAGCTTTATGTATTCTTTAAATAATTTCCCACAATAACCTAATACATTTAAAATTTATAGAGTTCTTGATGGTTTAGTGGATTTGCCTCCTTTGATATATAGCAGTACCATTTTCATGCAGAGGAAAATCATGGTTACAGCATTATCACAAAAACAATACTATGTTAACATTGATAATTTTCTTGAATTTTAAAGACTCTGTGTTTATTATAACAATGGATTTGTATAAATTTTGCCATTTAATGTTTACACTCAATAATAATTTTAATATGGTTGACTGCAAAAATTATATGTTTTTAAATATTTTTACCAGAAACAAAACTTTATTGATATGAAAAATATAATTACTTCTACATCCATTAAATATTTGCAGTCTCTTTCTTGTACTTAAACCATGTTCTATTTTTAAAACATATTAATATTATTATTCCCATGAAAATAAAATGTTTCAAATAAATATAATACACATCCTTTTCACAAACTTAATGAAAAGAATTTGTTTTTAAATATATTTTATTTTTAATGTTTGTTTTCCAACTTCATTGTAATTCTCATTTAGTTTATATGTGAATAAATATAAATAGACAAGGTTTGATAGTACTCGGTGTGATTCAAGCAATATACTATTAAAGGGTTTGAACCATATATGGTGGTACACATGAATATAATTAATGAACAAATAATATGTAATTCTTTTTTCTTGGCTAATGAAAATTTTCTCTATTATTTTCAATAACAAATTTATAAAAGTAATATTTTTCATTAGTACGCTTTATTTTAATATATGATAAGATGAATAATAATATGATAAAATGAAATAATAATATGATAAGATTAGATAACTATATGATAAAATGGAATAATAATAATAATAATAATAATAATAATAATAATAATAAGAACGGCATAGTAAGGTTGAATAATAATATCAAATCATAATCTGATAGAATGGAATAATGATGTAGTGAGATTATTCAGTTATATGTAAAACTAGAATCATAACATGAAAAAACAAATTGGACACAAAATGTAAAATAAAATCATAATAATTATTACTTATAATCATGTCTATTTTTCACTGTAATTATATGTTCTTATCATAACATGTTGCTCTTAGATTATGGTCATTACAACTATATTTTTTCTGTGCGTGTGTTTGATACCAATTGGTTAATTTTTTGTGGTAATAAGGAGAAGAGATATGAGGCTAAACAAATAGAAATTCTTTGTTTTTTGTGATGTTAGGAAGGATTTTTTTCTCACGGCACTCATTTGCGTGTATTTCATTGTGCTTTGAATGAAGTGCTTTTTTCTCCAAGTGTACAAATGTCTTGTCAGAGCAAAAGTTAATTCAACGATTTCGTGTTTTACACTATGTTTATCTTGTTTATTTTCCATAAAATCTATGATATGGAATTCGTAATCAGAATATTGTAAAAAGTCCGCTAGTACGTGTTTTTTATCATTCTTTAGGCAGCATTTCGTCCTCTATTTTACTTTCTTTACTTCGTGCGATTTTAGACCAGATCGTTTTAACTTTTCTAGTAAAAGATACGAAACAATTTAAAAAACTAGTCACTTTCCATGCGGTAATTAGGGTTCCTTTGTATTTTTTATGACTCACGAAACTGAATTTCCCAACTCAATTGTTCTATATGGCCGAAATATATTTTTGATTATAAATTTGAATTATGCATTTGAATGAATTTTGTTAAATCTTAATTTTAAGAAAAACTAATTTTGCAATTATAACAAAATTTAGCACATAACGTATGCGGAATGAAATTGTAACAAAATTTAAAATGTTCTAATTTATCCAAAATTTAACATAAATCTTATATTATTATTTCAAAAGATAACCGATTGTGTTGTTTTTATATGCACAATATTTAAAACTCCTTTTGTGCACTTTAGCAGCAGTTCTGAAGGACCTTTTTATCATGAGTTAAAAAATTCGATGTTGAAATTTTCCGAATTAGTTAATCGGTTATTGTATCTTAGTTTGCCTTGCAATTTTGTCGAAAGGATTATATAAACTCTTTTCTACATAAAATGGTTCAAAAATTATCAATCGATTTATATTTTAAATTATTTGAAGATTTTTAGTTTTTAGTTTTTGATTTAATTAGAGATTTTTCCCACCTCTCAATAACATCGGTTCGTTGTATCCGAATATTAAAGTAGTTTAGAAGATACACTTTTACTGGATAATATACCTTGGTATTTATTTTTATGAAATCCATTACCTCTGCGTTATTTTATTAGAAAAAAGGAAAAAAATGCAGCCAAATCAGAATTTTGAAAAGTTAAAAATTTGCCACAAATTGACATTGATTCATAAAAATTTTTACTTTGAAAAATTTTTTGCCATTACTTTTGTACTTTTTCTATCAATGAATAATATCTATCGAAAAATAAATAATCTTCGATACTAATTAACTTCTAAATTGAAACATAAATCAATTTATGTGAGTTAAATATAAAAATTAGCGTTGTTTTATTCAAGGTAGTTCTTTTTCGTTTATATTTGAAGAAATTAGAACTCTGATTTTCATGCAAATGTTAAAATGTCTTAATCATAAGTTTTTTGTTATTAAGAATTTAATAAAAAAAAAAAAAAAAAAAAATAAGAAAAATCAATTTATAGTTTAGAATTGTTCCAAAAAATACTCCCTGAGAACACATTGGTCATAGAAAATTGATGATTAAAAGTATATATCATAAGTACACTGTATTTAACCAGTGCTGAAACTTTTGTTGCAATTTTATTCTGCATGCGTTAGTTCATGCAACAACAAAATACAAGTGGTCACATATATTTTGTTTCTGTGTTTTGAAAAAAATGAGTATTTATTTTTTTTTGAAAATTTAGTTCGAAGTGCCTCTCGCATAAACTTCCACTTGTATTCTATACTGTCTGCAACATAGATTAATAAGCAGATATTTACGTGAGAGCAAAAAAAACTTTTTCAATTGTCAAGAACCTAATTCATGCAACAACAAAATACATGTCGTCACATGTATTTTATTTTTGTGTTTTGAAAAAAATTATTTTTTTTTTTTTTTTGGAAAATTCAGTTCGAAGTGCCTCTCACATAAACTTCAAGTTGTATTCTAGAATCTGCAATATGAGTTTATTTTGAAATCAAACGTCTGCGTGACGCACAAAATCTCAAGCTCTCCCAATTTTACTAATGCATACTTATTGCAAGAGCGTTATGCGTCTATACATAGAAAACAACTAGAAGTCCAACTTGTTCTCAAAAGACCACCCAACTCAGCTGACAAAAAAAAACTTTCTTTTTGTATGGGTTAGTAGAATTTTCTACAAAACTAATTTAACGTGTGAAGAGTGTAATTTTTTGTTTGCTGAGCGAATTAAAAGAGTTGGATTTCTATGCAGAAAACAACTACAAGTCCAAATAGTTTAATTCGCTCAGCAAAAAAAAAAAATCTCTTTTCACACGTATAAATTGCTTCTGTAGAAAATTCTACTAACACACACAAAGAGTTCGGTTTCTGACAGCTGAGTTAGGTTTTTTGAGAGCAAGTTGGACTTCTAGTTTTTTCTGTGGTTTTCTGTATGTCCATGGTATGGTTAGTTTTGGCTTTTAGATATCTTACATGCTAAAGTTTGTTGAGCATTATGAAATCAAGGTCAATTATATTTTAATTTTATTTAAATGTTTTTTTTTTTATTTTGCAGATGGAAGCTCTTGTACGTGAAATGCAGGATCCAGAGCATGGTGTGCCAGTAAGGCAACAAAAGATGTTTCTTACTTCCATACCTTATGCTTTTATGGGTAAGTTTTTGAAGGTGAATTTATATAATGTTTGGAAAAAGAAAATAACTGTTCCTTTTTCTGTCTTGTTCTTAGGCTATGATCTTATTGAATGGCTTATGGATCGCTTGTTAATTGAAGAATCGGAAGCTTTGAATATTGCCAATCAATTATGTCTTCATGGCTATTTTTTCCCCGTTAACGATTCCAAAACTCTTACTGTTAAAGATGATTCTTCACTCTATCGCTTTCAAACACCCTACTATTGGCCTTGGCAACACAAGGCTCCTGATAATGTAGAATATGCCATCTACTTAGTTAAACGTTCTTTGCGTAATAAGCAACGTCATGCCTTGGAGGATTATGAAGTGGAGGCTTTGGCTTCTTTGCATAAAAATCTTAAAGGTAAATGGGAAATTATTTCCATGCAGGCCGAGGAGCAAGTACGTTTGGCTAAAGAACGTAAGAAGGGTGATAAAATAGTGGGTGACTCACAAGAGAGAGCCTATTGGCGGGTTCACCGTCCTCCTCCTGGGCAATTTACACCCTTAGAGCCATGTCCTGTGCCCTCTAGAGATCGTCAAGGTACCAAACAGAATAAAAAGAAAACCGTAGATGATGCGCAGAGAGAGGTTGATTATTTAAAGAAATCTTTAAATCGTACACGCATGAAAATGTCTCAGGCCTGTGAATCATTGGTGCTTTATTCGGAAACTTTCTCGGAATATGATTTCTTTTTGCAACCAGTATTACCCTCAAATCCTTGGGTTACTGAGGATATTACCTTTTGGCAATTGAACAATACTTTTGTGGATATACCCACAGAGAAAAGGGTAAAGCGTTGGGCTATTTCTATAGAGGAATTGGTATCGGATCCTACGGGTTTACAGGAATTTACCACATTTTTGGAAAAAGAATACTCTCATGAAAATATAAGATTCTGGATTGCAGTCAATCGCCTAAGAAGATCGGCCCATTCACAAGTGCCCCGTAAAGTGCAAGATATTTATGAGTAAGTTAAAATTATTTATTTCTCGAATTAAAATGTTAATAAAAATCATTTAATTTCTTTAGAGAATTCCTTAAGCCTGGTGCTCCCTGTGAAATCAATATTGATGGCAAAACTATGGAAAGTGTTTTAAAGGGTTTAAAGAATCCCTCTCGTTTTACCTTTGATGCTGCCTCCGAACATATTTATATGCTGTTGTTGAAAAAGGATTGCTATCCTCGTTTTATACGTTCAGATCATTACAAACGCTTGTTAGAGACGGGCATACAACCAGCCCATAAGAAACGTTTCTTTAACTTTGGTGGTGTTAGTGGTGCCAAAAAGAAAATGACTGCCGCTTTGTCCAGCCAACCCAATCTAGGTGGCAATGAGAGTTCCAGCAAAAGTGCCATGTCTTCGGGTAATACCTTTATGATGACAAACGCTCCGCCTCCGGGTAGTTTGGCTAGGCGACGCGGCAGTGATCGTAGTCTTAGTGGTTCGGCTCATGAGTTAGCCGTGATTGGCGTCAATAAGGACAACACTTCCAAGGTGCCTCACTCACACTCGCAAAGTAATCTAAGTGAGATACCCTACAGGTAAAGTACTTTATTGTTCTTTGTTGTCACATCACAACTTAGAAAGTTTGTTAAAATTAATGCTTTTTTATAAAATAGAAACATATAAAAATTTAATTGGTTAATTTAAAAAAAAACAAAAAAAATTTTTTTCTATTTTCTTAATTTTTGTATTAAATTTTTTTACAAATATTTTCTGTTTAATTAAAAATCACCGTATTCTTTTTTGCCATTAACAAAACAAATTACTCTAATCACTACCATAACAAAAAACAAAAACAAAAAAAAAAAAAAAAAAAAATACATTAATGACATAAAAATTCGAATGTTTACAATTTGATGAAACAAAAATATCATCAGTAGTGAAAGTATTTATCGTGGTGATATGCCTCCGCCACAAGAATCTCAAGAGCCCATTTGTTGTGTTGTGAATAAGCGTTATACACAAAAGGACCATGGAAATCTCAATAGTAGTTTATCTTCATACCAGTAAGATTTCCAATATAAATTATTTTAATTTTTTTTATTATTATAATTATATTTTTCTTATTTGTTCTCAAAATCTTTAAATTTATAATTTTCTTTTGACTTTTGTTGGTTATGGGTTAAAACGACCTTTAAAATTAATGTTGTACAAAGTGCCCCGTGTAAAACTGTTCTTCATTTTGATTCTTGTCTTCAGATTGATCTAATTTTTTGTTATTTTTTTTGTACAAACTTCTCTACGTGTATTGCCAATTTCATGTGTAACTCTTTCTACTTTATACAATTCCACAAATACTTTTGCCTCACTATTTCCATTTCAAAATTTATTTTTTATGTGTGTGTTTTTTTACTTTTGAATTTGTATTGTTTTTTGGTTTTTCCTTTTAATTTCTATTTTCATATTTTGCTTAAATGTGTGAAAAGAAAAAAAAAAATTAATAAAAATAAATAAATGTATTAAATAAAATGTTCTTCGGCTAAGTCGAATTTTGTATGTCCTTCAATTGGAGAAACTTCATATTAATTACCGGATTTGTAAAAAGATAAAGAAACTAAAATAACATATTACTTGGTTCCATTTGTTAATATATTATTTATCTCTTTTGATTAAAATCTATGCACATAAATTAAGGGATATTACTAAGTGCCCTTTCTATACACTTTTCACAACATCTCTACAATTTTTACTCTTAAGCATATGTACACGATACATGCGAATATTTATTGAAAGCTACTTGACAAATAAATCATCGTACAGTGTGGAATTTTGTTGATTTAGCCGGATAAAGAACTTTATGTTAACTAAAAAATTTGCATATGTTAACTGGATAACTTCGCTTTAAAGTGAGATATTTAAGCTTTAAAAACTCAATGAACTTATTTAATTCCGTAATTCTTTTTCATTTATTACTTATATTTACGTATAAACCTGTCAATCTCAGGAAAAAATTACAATATAACAATATTAAAAAAAATTCACAAAAAAGTCCAAAAAACATTTAAAAAATTTATGAGCAAAATTTTGACGCTTTTCCTCTCCCTAATCAAAATTGAAAGATTTTAATTCATTAGGATTTGATGGTGAATAATACCTAAACCATTAAAAGGTAAAATTAAAACTAAAAGATTTCCAAGAAATTTAATATCAATTTCGTTTCCTGATCGAAATACAAAATCAGTTTCTGGTAAATAATGAGTATAGCAAATTTAAACTTTTTAAAACCAAAATCGACTTTTTAAAATATTACAGAAAATAAAAAATAAATCCGCATATTTCCATTGCCTGATAAAATTTTTAAAATAAGATATCAGGATTTGTAGAACGGATAATTTTACAAGTAAGCCAAATTTTAATTTTCTACATTGTTTTGGATCTTCAAAAAGCTCTGGAAAGAGACAACAAGCATTCGAATTTATATATATAGAGATATCTTCGCTTTCTAATAGAAATTTGAAAATCTTTCTTTGCCACGATTTATAGGACAAATAGCTATATACGAAAGCCGAATTTTAATTTTCTACGTCGTCTGGTAGCTTTTCAAAAGCTCTAGAAAGAGAAAATTTACTTAGAAATTTATATAAAAATCTGCGTATCTCCGCTTCCTGATAGGATTTGTAGGACGAATAGTTATATAATTTAATATTTCTACAATGTCTGGCAGCTTTAGAAAGCTCTGGAAGAAGAAAAAATGCTTAGAAAGTTAAATATTAATCCGGGTATCTTCGCTCGCTTGTAGGGATTTCAAAATGTGGATTCGTTAGGATTTGTAGAAAGTATAGTTATATAAGCAAATTGGATTATAATTTTCTACATCGTCTGGGAGCTTCAGAAAGCTCTGGAAGAACAAAAAAATGTTTTGAAAATGAAATACTAATCCGTGTATCTCCGCTCTCTAATAGAGATTTTAAAATCTGGTTCATTTAAGATTTTTGGGACCAATAGTTGTATAAGTAAGCCGAATTTTAATTTTATATATCATCTGGGAGCTTTGGATAGCTCTATATATATATATATATATATATATATATATATATATATGTATAAACACACGAATATAATATATGTATATGAATCAATAAGATAAAATTGAGATATGCAATATTCAGATTGCTTGACCTGTTATATAATTTTATAACTACCTGAAGGTAATTTAGTCATTATATTTCCGGCCATGCTACAGAATGTCGATGAAAGAGCCATCTCTCTATTGACGGAGGTTTTTAGGGAATGTCTTAGAATGAAATACATTCCCAGGGGGTGGAGAGAGGTAAGGGTCATTTTCATACCCAAAGCGGGTAAGACGACTCACTCGAAGCCCAGGGATTACAGACCGATCAGCCTATCGTCTTTTCTATTGAAGACAATAGAAAGACTGATCGATCTTTATCTTAGGACTAGTATGGGAACTCAGGTCATTAGCGAGTCTCAACATGCTTATCTCAAGGGTAAGTCCGTTGAGAGTGCTCTGCATGACGTTGTGAGTTACATTGAGCGAGGTCTGCTGCAGGGGGAATATACCATGGCGGCTTTTCTCGATATAGAGGGGGCCTTTAATAATATCACGATAGAGGCTATCGAGGAATCACTTGTTTCGCTGAATATAAGTAAGCTCCTTGTTGAGTGGATAATTCTGATGCTTAGCAGCAGAGTTATCAACTCAAACATGGGAGGCACTTATATGAGGAAACTCGTGACTAGGGGCACACCGCAAGGGGGGGTCCTTTCTCCATTACTGTGGCTCTTGGCCGTGAACGTCATTTTAAGACAGTTTGATGCTAAGGGACGGAAGATTGTGGCCTACGCCGATGACGTTGTTTTACTGGTCTCTGGTAAGTTTTTATCTACGATCAGTGAGGTCATGCAGACAGCTTTACGTGATCTGTCCCTTTGGGCCAACAGTAAGGGATTAGGGGTAAACCCCGAGAAAACGGAGCTAGTTTTGTTTACTAGGAAATACAAGGTTGAGCATTTTAGCTTGCCAGTATTGAACGGGATTGAGCTTGTATTGTCAAGTGAGGCCAAATACCTGGGTGTGTACTTGGACAGTAAATTGTCTTGGAGGAGAAACACTCAGGAGAGGGTCAAGAGGGGACTCAATGCCTATTACACCTGCAGGAACTCTATAGGCAAGAATTGGGGTCTTAAGCCGCAAGTTGTATACTGGATTTACACTTCGGTTGTTAGACCTATTCTTACTTATGGCTGTACAGTCTGGTGGAAGGTATTGAGTAGGGAAACGTACAGGAAACTTCTCTCTAAAGTTCAGAGGTGTGCGTCAATTGGCATCTCAGGTGCTAGGAGAAGTACACCTCAGGCGGCGCTGGACATAATCCTCCACCTTCTTCCAATTGAGGAATTCGTGAGGGGTATGGCTGTCCGTGGCCTATTTAGATTGAAGGAACTGGGTTTATTAGGTTCCTCTAGAGCGGGGCATGTCAGCATACTAGATGAAGTCAAATTCAACGGTCGGACACTATCCTTGGCTGAGCCTACGGATTATGTCGGGACCACGATTGACTTCGGGGCTACTCCCGCTTTGGTGTTACCTAGTAGGAATCTTTGGGATGGAGTAGAAAAGCTCTATGAGGGGTGCGCGGTCTTCACGGACGGTTCGAAAATGGAAGTTGGCACTGGTGCGGGTGTATACTTTATGGGAACTGATATCAGACGATCCTACAAATTGTCTGACAGTTGTAGTGTCTTTCAAGCAGAGATTCTTGGCATTTATAAGTCTCTCGGCTTGATTGAAGGGAATGTTGAACGGGGGTCTGAGATTACTATCTATGTTGATAGTCAGGCGGCGTTATTGGCTCTGACTAGTCATTTTGTTAGGTCCAGATTGGTACTTGAGTGCAGAAGGGAATTGAGAAGGTTAATGGGTTCCTATATGATAAGACTATGTTGGGTTCCTGGTCATTGTGACATTCTTGGCAACGAAATAGCCGATGAGCTAGCTCGCAGTGGCTCGGAGCTAGATAGGTCTTTCATAGAGTCATCTGTTAAGATTCCAATTGGGTCCTTTTTTAGGGCCATAGGGGAGTGGACTCTGGACAACACGAATCGAGCCTGGAATGACAGATCGGACTGCAATGTTTCTAGGGCATTATGGCCTAGCTTAAAACTGGCAGATTCCAAGCATCTTCTAGGTATGAGTCGTGGTAGTCTTAGAGTCATAGTAGGTATGGTTACGGGTCATTTCTCAATAGGGAATATGATGAGTAAGTGGGACATTGGCACATCAGACTTCTGTAGAACGTGCGATGATGTTGAGGAGCTAGAGACAGTGGAGCACATACTCTGTCACTGCGTAGGGCTTCAGCGTAATAGGTTGAAGTGGTTTGGAAGCCATACACTACATGAACTAGGTGAGGTTAATGGCAAAGGACTTATCAACCTCATAGGGTTTGTTATGGGGATAAAATGGCTTAGGAACAATCATAACTGATTGATTGGGTATAGGTTCCACTTTTCTCTTTTTCTTTTTCTTCTTTTCATAAAGGGATCACAATGGGCCGTTTGGCCTCTGGGTGTAGGCGTGAATGCGCCGCCCTTTCCAACCTAACCTAACCTACAGTTTCAACAATATTAAAATTTAATGGAATTGGAAAACAGTTTCGCTAGAATGCTTTTCAGACAGATATTTCGGCTATAAAGAGTACATTGACAAACGTTTTACAGGATATTTGGTGTTAATATCGATAGTCTATGAATAGTCAAGCCGCGATTAAATCTCTCTTGGATATCTTCTCGACATGCGATGGCAAGGCATTCAGACCTAGAGCTAATAAGTGGGCATTCCAATACACCGAGTAATCTTTTTGGGAATGAACTAGCCAGAATTGGTTCCTTCCTTCCTGCGAAGTGAAGATATGAACCAACTTTGATTCGAACCTTGATCTAGACATATATATCCCAGGTTAACCCAATGAGATCAAAAAGGTTCAAAGTAAGCTAGCATATACGTACAGCTGGCCTTGAACCTAATTTAAACAATCAGGCGGTATGAATAACAGAGAAGAATAGAGTCGTCACATAGACTCGTGAAAATTTGCCTAAATTAGCTTTTTAAAATATAGCGGAAGAAAAAGAAGGAAATATATTTGCAAATATATTTAAAACAAGTGTTGAAGTAACGTGATATATGCTTAAAAGGAGAATGAAGAATGAAAACAAAACACCATGGATTAATTCGTCACATGAACTGGAAATAGTTTAAATTTTCTATCTCAGCCTTGTTATGCTAAAAAAATACAATCTTATCTCGAAATGGGTATCAAGAAATTCGTTTGTTATAAAACAGCATTAACATTTTTTTTTGCAAAAATTTCAGCCCATAAGCGATTATTTTCTTTTGTGCTATAAAAATACAAATTTCATACTTTTGTTTTGTGGTACACTATAAAGTAGATTAATGCAGAAAATCCAGAATGTATTAAAATATCCTCCTGTAGAAAAAATCCCGGAGTAAAAAATTATAGAAAATATTTTTGTGTTTTAATGCTCCAAATTAACTGAAAACTTTGTTTTTGCAAAATATACTAGACCTGTAATTTTCAATAGCTGGTATGGAATTGAAGACCATTTTTTATACTCTACACTACCGTAGGTAGTTGAGGTATTATGCTGACGTTTTCAATGCATAGGAAAACTGTTAGAACCACTTTTTGAACTCATTTAACGATGTCCGTCCGTCTATACGTCTCAATGGAAACTTGTGAAGAAAGTATAGGTCTCCTTGTTAGAGATGTGTTGATAAAATTTAGCACGATTATTATTATTTTGGTGCAAGGATAAACCCTATAAAATGGTTATGATTCGTTCACTAAAGTATAGAAGTGTAAAGTTGAGCAATAGGAAGGACTTTATTGAAAATCAAAAATATTTATATAAATGAACTCTAAATGAATGGCATTCAAATTACAAAAAATTTAATGTTGTGTTCACAATTAAAATAAAACTACAAAATATATTTGTATCTCACATTAAGATGTTAAAATTCTAAATAATAAAATATTTTCAAGTACATACTAACAAGTGAACCTAACATTACCTTTATATTTTCTTTGAAAAATAATAATAAATGTTGTTAAATGAAATTAAACCCTATGTTCGTGATTATTCTCCAGAAAAGAATTTACACATAAAAAATTTTATATCATTTAAAAAATTCCCACAGAGAAACTCCCAAACCGAAAGCAGCACGTTTAGAGACCACTGTGGAAATGGGTAGTAGTGCTGTTTGTCCATGGGATATACCAGATGATGTACCACCAGCTATACAAGCACCTAAGCCAGCAAATATAACAACACCAGTGAAGTTATCCGTATGTCCCTGGGAACAAGAAGCCGATCCAGTGCCAGCCATAAAAACAAGTGCACAAAGATTAACCAGGTAAAAATATTATATAAAAATTTGTTAGAAAATTGTACATTAAACAACAATTTTTCTGTTGTAGTACTTCTTCGGATAATACTGAAGTATCAGAACGTTTGCAACGTAATTTGGGTATACGCCATCAGAATACTGTTGATAGTGGTGAAGCCGGCATGAAACGTTTAATACCAAATTTCACAGAACAACGAAGAGCCTCAGTGTCTTTTACACCGGGGTAAGTAAGGTTTTGCAGGATACATGTGCAAACCAAATTAATAAGGTTTATAACAGGAAATTTGATTTACTCTTAGATTTAGATACTTTTCAAATTTAATAAAATTTTAGAAAAGATACATTTAAACATTAAACTAATTTAAATTTAACACTATCCTAATTCAATTCAACTAATTTAAATGGAATATAAAATGTATCATTTCTTTTCTTTTAGTCGCATTTCAGAGTTTCCTGCAGGACGACCGTCCACTTCTACTAAAACTTCCACAACACCTTCACCTACGGTTGGCCTAAAACAAGGCGCTTTTCCCGCCTTATTTGCTCCCTTGCAGGGTGCCCAATATGCCACAGCTGCTGTAGCTGCCTTAGGCAATGTTATGACCACCACCAATATTGTTACCAAAGATCCTCCTTCTTCCTCCGATGCTGAAGTGGAAGAGGAATTGAACAAGCTATCTTTATCGGAGCGTAATAGTGAATCATCGGCCTCAGAGTTGCCAGTACTGCCGACACCAAATCCAACACCAACTCCACCTCCCACCACCAAGATAACACCACCTCCTGGAGAAGAGCAGATTTTAGTAACAACAGAGACCCAAACACAACCTATACTTTTGGAGGGTGATAGTCCTAGAGAAAGTTCTGCCAGCGAAGTTAGTTCAGCGGCCAATGAAGGTGATGATAATAATGCTGGTACAGAGGGTGATTTTGAAGCAGAGGTAGATTCTGAGATACAAGAAGTACAAATTGAATTAATTGAGTCCTCGGGTGGCTATGAAAAGTTATGCGAAAGTCAAGAGGAAGTAGAAGTCTCTCCACCCACTATACAAATTGAGGGGGAAGAGGATGATCAGCAAATAGAAACAACAGCTAATGTTGATACTGAGGAAGTGGACGAGAGCACAAAAGAGGCTATATCAAAAAGCCCCTCTACAGAGGTGGCCATTTCCGCCAAACCTAGTCCTGAAACCGAAATAGAAATTACTTTAACCGAAAGGCCAAGTTCTTTATGTGTGCAAAGGGAATCACCAGATAAAGATCAAAACACTGAACAAGAAGAAGAGGGTGATGAAGTTTCGAACTCACCTATCAAACCAGCCGATGCCTATAGCACACATGAAGAACTCTCCCCTACCACCGATGAATATCAGGAAGGTTTACAATTTGGTGATGATGGTAAAGATGATTATGATATTGCTGATTCTGAATCGAATGTGGGCTATATACCACCTGCACCAACACCAGCACCCTCTATGGCTCCTCTTGCTGAAATGGACACCGACACCGTAGATGATGAATGCAGTGAAGAGCTTAAGCCCAAAGAAAGTCCTCAAAATGAAAAATCTGCCAAATTACCTGTATGCAGTATTCCGAAATGCACCACCGAAGAAGTTAAAAAGAAACGTAAAAAACGTCATTTAGAGTCGAAAAAATCTACATCAGCTGAGGAAAAGGAGAAGGCGAGTACATCGACAGCTGCTACTGGTACTGTGGTGGCCACATCAGCAGTTGCTGGAGATGGTAGTGGTGGTGGCGGCGTCGTCAGCAGTGGTGTTAAAGAAAGTAGTGCCAAAACTGAGGCGGACATAACAACTGTTTGCCCATGGGAAGATGAGTAAGTCTTTTTTATTTAAGAGACACATTTTTAATGATGTGAGGTTTCATTTAGTCCCCATAAAGATATCCTCTCGGAATTGTATTTTAAAAGTTAAAATTTTTTTTAAAGAGTTTAATTATTTACCTCATTAAATTTAAGTAGCATCGGTCCATAATTGACTACAGTTCTCATGCAAGGAAACTTCCTAAAATCACTTTAATTAATAACCGTCGTAAATGTTAGTTTGTAGACAAAATTTCTCACAAATAAATTTCATTTAAATCAATGTAACAAATTTCTAACAGATTGGTCTATGATTGATTAGGGCTCCCATAACATGCACAAATTTCATATAAAGAGTATTACATATATTGGGATGGGTCAATTGCTATATCAAAAGGCAATTTTTACATCAAAATTTAATTAATATATTGAAGCAAAAATTAAATAAAAGAAATAGTAAAAATAAATTCAAGTAAGATTTTTTTCTCATTTAAATTTTTAATTCAATTAATCATCTACTTGATTGATTTAATAAATCTTTTATTGGGAAAAGTTTGTTTGTTTTTAATTTTTTGCAGTTAATAGTAATTTATATAATCATTTTGGTGAGAGGTGCAAATTTAAACAATTTCTAAGTGAATGACTTATTTTGGTGGTTGATGAAAAAATCTAAACTTTTTCTTGTACATTGGGCCTATGATTTTTTAATCGCTGCACAGTGTAAAATTATAATTTTTTAATTTTTAATATTAAATGGGCAAACATTTACAGCTAAAGTTTTGAGAATAATATTAGTTAATATGAGAAAAATTAATTTGCAAATTATTTTGAAAACTTTCTTTGAATTTGTTATTTTTCCTGTGGAACACCTATTTTGAAATTCAGATTAAAGCAAAAGCACTCAAATGATACGTATTTATGAATACGGAACAATACTACCAGCAATAGAAAAATCATTGGTCTCATACATGATTATAAGAAACATATTTTAATATTTTTCCCTATGGGATTTAAGTCCTTAGGAGGACTCTCTTTAATGCATTTTTGTGAAAACGTTTTTTAAAACTACTTTAAATAAGAAGGACCCTATAATTTTCATATATGTATTTTGCAAGAAAAATGTACCAATTTCATAGCGAACTCAAAATTACGATTTTTTTGACAACGAACTGAAGATGTATTTCTAATATTTTATGTGTTTAAAAAATTCGGATTCATAACTGTCAAAAGTACTTTTTTCAAAGAATTTAAATCTATAAAACTTGTTGCTTTCGAATAGATATTTCTGAGTTTTAATACAAAACCATTGCTTTAATCAATATTTGTTTTTAAAAAGATAACTCTTAAAAAAAAGACATTTTTAAAAGAATCTAGAGAAAATTGCTTTAAACATTTAAACAAAAGAATTCTGAAGGTATATTTTATGATTTCAAAACGGAATGAAGGAAACTTATTTTTATTTTTTTGTTAACTAGAAAATTAAGGAACGTAAAAACGTGTTGCTAGACAACATATTCATGAAAGTAAAACGCGCCAAGCACCTTTTTTGAAAAAAGCGCTAACGGGAAAAATGCGACTTTTGTCTTGTTAAAAGGCGCTCAATCTAGTGCGAAAAGCGTTGAATTGGCAACGCTGTATTTTGCCCTTTTCTAAATGTATAAAAAGAGAGTTGCCATAGTATTCAATATGTTGAATTTTAGTAAAATCTCTAAAATCTCCACCAAAAAGAAAAAAAAAAAAAAAAAAAAATATAAAAATAATTGTTTGAAATCAATAAATAGCATTTAATTAACTATAATTAATAATTTATTTTCTTTTCCTTTTTCAGAAATGTTACCACCAGTGATGGTACTTTTACCAAAACCTATGCCACCCTTGGGTATTTATGAATAAAACCCAATCTATTTCGTACCGTGGTCAATAAACTATTAAAACGTAAAACTTACAAAAAATGACACAAAAAACTTATCTATGCTAAAAACTATTAAAACTCTTAGATTTACAATAATAAAAAAATAATAATTGTTAAAAAATATCTATTATAATAAGAAAATATAGACAACACTTAAAAAAAAATTTAAAACTTAATATCTAGTTAAAGTAAGTGCATAAAAAACAAAAGAAAATATAGAGAAAAGAGCAAGAAATAAAATAAATGTTATTAAAGAAGAAATAATTTGCAAAAAGGAAAATATAAGTTAAAGAGATTTTGAAGTGTACATATAGAGAATTAAAATAATTAGGGATAAGTTAACTGTAGTAAAAAAAATAAAAAAAAAAACAAATGTGATTTCTCTAACTTAATTTCAAATTTCAAGCGTAATGCGTTCTTTGTTTTTTAATAGATTTTTATTAAAAAAACATGCAATAATTGAAATAAATTATTTAAAATATTATCTACTTTTGGTAATCAAAATAAATTATTACAAACTCTTGAATAACCACTTCAAATATTAAATTTATGGATTAGAGTTCTCAGATTTTAATACAATCTCTACGAAGTATACTTTTTGTTTTTTCATCTTAATAGAGATGAAAGAATTTGAATTTGAGATTAATTATTTCCTTTAAAGAGAAATGTTTTTTTAAGAGCATCCCCAAAAATATGTTTTACATATTATGATTTATCATTACGAGAGCAAAAAAAGCTTTGCTAAATCACAACTAATAATATTACATTTAAAATCTCTTTTACTTATAATTTGAAAGGATTGCCATAGTGTTGGAAAAACTTTAATACACAAATAAATAAAGTTAAATGTGTGATGTTGACAAATTTTAGATTAAAAGAAATATGTTAAATTATATAAATTTAAAAATACTATTAGTAAATAAGAATTTGAAATAGAGAAAATTAGTTTAATATAAATGGATAATAATAATAATAATAATAATAATAATAATAACAATAATAATAATAATAATAATAATAATAATAGTAATAATAATAACAATAATAATAATTATAATAAAATATCAATATAATACTGAGTGAGCAAAGTATAATAATAAATAAAAAATATATAGACAAAATCGAAAGATGGCTGATTTAATAATTAAAAATGAGAATTAAAAAAAATTGCCACAATTCTCAAAATTGAAATACTAATATTTAAAAAAAATGAGTTTAAAAATTTTTTTGTTATAAAAGCAAATTTTGGAAATTTATTTTAGAAATTTTAAAGTACATAAAATACAAATTTTTATTTATTATTATTTTTTTAATATTATATATTAAAAAATTATAATAAATAAATTTTTATTTATTATTATTTTTTTAATATAAGAGTTTGAAAAAATTTTTTTATAAAGGAATAATTTATAATATTAAAATTGGTTCTTTCATTTAACGTTCTTAAGAAAAAAAAAAAATAATAATAATAAATCTAAATTTTTGAGATTTTTAAATTTGAGGCTGTTATATTTTAAATTTTCCAACTGTTTCTATTTTAATTTTGAAATAATTATTAATTTCGAATAATTTATTCCATGATTTTCTTTGAATTTCTGCAGTACATAAATCCAGTCAAAATGAAATGAAACATTTTGAAACTGTTATACTGCTTAAACATTTTGTTTCTTTGTTAAATATATGACTTAAAAATGTAAAAAAAGTATTTTAAAATTTCCTAATTTGCATGTAAAATTTAGTTAAATAAAAGTTTCAATTTCAAAAAATTATCATTTAATGAGGAAAAAATAAACAATTAAAACGGTTAACTTATATAAAAGAAGAAGAGAAAAATAAAAGCCAACATAGTCAACCTTATTTAAATTTTAGTGAAAAATCACTCCAGTGAAAAAAATAATATCAAAAGTCTTTTAAACATAAAAAAGAAATAAACAAAACCACCACACATTTTTAAAAAATAACGCCAAACTAAAGGAAAATCTGTTCAAAACTCCATAATCTATTTAAAAAACACAAATTGTTTTATTTTAAATTTTTTACAAAATTAAAGTTTAAAAGTTGATATTTCTAATTAAAAGTAAATTATTTACGCAGGAAAACATTAAAAATTAAAAATTTAAATTTAAAATTTATTCTACATTCAAAACATTTAGTTTAGTTCAAACAATATTTTTTAATTAAAGAATTCAAAGAAAATCTTGCTTAGTTTTAGGCGCTCTAAAAATTAACTTAATTTTTTTGTTGTTATTAGAATAAACACAAGTCTATAAACAAATGAAAATAAAAGAAATTGTAAAATGAAAATTTCTCTATTAAAGAAAAAAGAAAATCTCATAATTAACATCTTTGTGACGTACATGCTTTACAACGGAGCCCCAAAAGTATGCTACGATTTTTTTTCAAAAAACAAACTTGAAGTTTTCATTTTACGATAAGAAATAATTTGAATTAAATTAATAGAAAAATTAAATTTAAAAAAACTTTAACAAATCAAATTTCATGTAGTATTAAGAAAAAAAAAAAAAAAAAAACAATACACAAAACAAAATTAAGCAAATGTATTTTTAGTAAAAATATTTAATATATTTAATGTTGGTGTCTATTTAGCAAAAATATTTAAAATACTAAAAATTTCCTTATCATAAAAAACAAAAAACAAAAAAATTGACAAAAGAGGCAAATTTCTTTATAAAAAAATGTACCGTTATTGGTTTTCAAAGAAACCAAAAGTATATTTAAATTGAAAAATATATAAAACAAAAAAAAAAAAAAAATAAAAAATTAAAAATTAAAAATTAAAAAAAATATATATATATATATATATCAATGTTTTTGCTTATCTTCATGTTGTTAACTAAAACTATATATTTCTTTATTCAAAATAATATATAAAATCATATTAATAATTAAACTTTTAAAAACATTATAAATTAATACAAATAATGCATGACTTGTGTTTAAAAAATAATATATTTTCAGTTGTTTACTAACATTTATAATAAATAGTTTTTAAAAGCGTCTTTAACTGAGCAGATCAAGAAAGTAGAAAAGAATATTTAAATTACAATAATTTATTTTTCAATATGCATTTTTTTTTTTAAATAGAAACATTTAACCTCAAATTTCAACTTTATACAAAATTTAAGCAAAAATAATTTTTGTAAAAAAAGCCAAGTCCACAATTTGAGATTAATTGTTGTTATTCTCTACACCAGAGACTCGTAAAATAGTGTACTTGCAAATGCACTCTTAGTTGTTTTCCAACTAAATGCTCTTACAGATTATCAAAATTAGTCTCAATTGAGCTTTCAAACTGTGTTGTGAATATAAAATGTTTTAATATTCATTTATAGTTTTCATTACATAATATTAAATTATAAATTTACAATTTTTTTCTGTGCAATATAACAGCAGGAGAGAATATAGGACAGATAAAAAAACATAATATGAATTTTAAGAACGACGATCCCTTCTCTACACAAATCATAAATACAGAGAAGCTTTATTTGCTTCTCATTTAAAAGGTAAAAATAGGGTACTTTTTAAAAAATGTAAACAAAAACGTAAACAGAGTAAGTTGAGAGTAATTTAATATGAGCGAATGCGATTTAATCTTGTTTGATAATTGTATCTTGTAACAGAGTAAATAAATAAGAATTTTGTAAAAAGGAGTAAAAGGAAACTAAAAAGAGAGTAACTCAATTTTATTCTCTAATAAGTCATTAGATAAACATAGAGTATCTGGACTTTGTTGTTTAACTAAAAGTTAAACAGACAGGATTTCTATGAAATGTAAACAAAATTATAAAGAGATTAAACAGAGGATAATTTTAATTTTACTCCCAGTTTGAAACCAACCTGTTAGTTATTAAACAAAATAGATGAAATCAAAATATAAATACAGTTTTTTTTAATAATTTTATAAAGAAATAACTTTAATTTAACAATGGAAGATGAATGTATATGTAGTTATTTCGTTTGATTTGGTATTTCAAAATTTGTACCAAAGTTAAAAATAAAATATATTAGACTATATTAATAAAAAATTTCAATTATTTAATTTAATTTTAAATTATTTAATTCTACTTTGAAAGAATATACATAATAAATTTGCTTCAAAACTAATTTTTTTTATAAAATATTTAAATTTCTCATTTTTGTATTTTTTTTTTTTTTTCATATTGTAAAATTGAGGTAAAAATGTTTTTTATGTAAAACTACTTGCGTTTTTCTAATTTAAACTAAAATATTTTTTATGATAACTAAGAATATTTTAAATAAATAAATTAAATAATAAATTATTTAGCCAAATATTCCCTCCCCCCCCCCCCCCTCCATAACTCTTTTTTAGCATTTAATATTAGAAATAGGTATTGTTACAAAATTAAAAAATTAATAGATATAAAGGATTATATAAAAAAAAAATCCATTAACTTTTTAATTAAAATAACAAAATAAAAATATTTTTTTTTAAACAAATTTGAATTTTATTTGATTACTTAAAATTTGAAATTTAAATTAAAAAAAAAAAAAAAAAACGTTACTCTGTTCTCATCTCTATTCTATAAGAAACACAGGAGTTAATTTAAATTGAGACATTTTTAAAACTTAATTTCTCCTGTATGTAATAGCAAAAGTAAACAGAAATAAGAGAATAAATAATGTTCCCTTTTTAATTTTTTCTAATTTACCCTGTTATTTATATAAGTAAGTAATCTTAAATCTCTTAAAATTTGTAAGGTAAATTTCTAAAGTTTTAACAAAATATTTTATTTCATAAATTTTTATTTAAATTATCTTTTATTAAACCTTAACTTTTAAACTAAAATTTTTTTCGCATAGAAAATACTTGATTGAAAACGTAAAGAGCTAAAAATTAAATAAATTCAATAAACAATTACTACTGGTTGTTAAGGACAATTTTTGAGAAAAATACACTAAAAATCTTAAGCATATATTTATTATATTTACATTATAATAAAAAATAAATAAATATATATAATAAATAAATATATATATATATATATATATATATATATATATATATATTCATATATAAGAAAAAATCAGCCTAAAATCAAACAAACAAAAAAAAAAAAAAATGTTAAAGAACAGAAAAAAAACACTATAAATTCAATAAAATTTAGCAAAAATAGGAAAATATTTATAATATAAAAAAGAAAGCAACACTTATAATATTGTAAAGAAAACATAACTAAAATGAAAAACACAAAAAAATTGAAACCACCGTTTAAAGAACAAAAACAATTTATTTACAGCAACAACAACAACCTACAACAAATAAAGAACTTGAGTTTATTTTTTTAAAATAACCAATAAACATTTAACTCAAACATAAAAATATAAATATTTTTTGTTTCAATATTTATTTATACACAAAAAATTACACCAACATATTTTAAATAAAATTATTTAAAACAGCCAAAAATTAAGAGAAATAAAAAAGAAATTTAAAAAAAGTACAGCACTTAAAAAATATTTAGAGAATATATATAAAGGAATTATTTATTAAAATACACCGCAAAAATTAAAAGAAAAAAAAAAAAAAAAAAAAAAAAAAAAAAAGCTCAGTCAAAAAAGGTAAAATATATAATAGAAAATATCAATAATACTACTGAAATAATAACTTCAAAAAATATTTTTAATTATAAACTTAAGGAAAGTTATAAAAATATACACAAAAAATTAAGAAAATAAAATTGTTGTTATTCTTGAATAGTTTATAAATATAATTTATGTTAATACTATTCTATATATAAAACAAAATATTTATCTAAATACTAAATACCACCACACTAAGAAACAAAACCTTACAAATTAACATACATCCTCTACTAAACCTAAAACCCTATAAAAAAAGTTCAATACTTATTAAACTAAATACAGTAAAATTATCAATAAATTCAATTTCCGTTTTTTCTCATTCTTATAATAACAAATTCCCTTAAACCAATTCCTTCTATTTACCTACTCTTAATCACATTACTCTTAAATATTAATAAAGATGTATTTATAAATACAGTTAATTATTAAGTTTAATTACAAAAGAGAAAACAGAAAAACAAAATAATGAAACAAAAAAAAAAAAAAAAAAAAAAGATATTTAGTATAAAATATAAAATGTAGACTGTATTAAAAAAAAAAGAAAAAATAAATTATGTCATTACCTACAAACTAAAAAATTACAAAAAAAGAAAAAAAAAAAAACAAAAAATAAAATTAAATAAAATGCTTTAGTCAAGCTGTTATTACTAATAAAAAGGCGATTATTTGATGATTAGAAATCTATTAAATACATATACATTCAAATATATATTAAAAAATAAAAACAAATTAAAACACATATATAATAAATAAAATTTTATTTAAAAATGATAAAATATTAAAAATACAAATGAAATGTGAAAATTATTAAAAAAAGTACAATAAATATAAAAAAGAAGTGCGTAAAAAATATGTGTTTTATTTATTGTTTAAGCATTAAACATGAACTGAAAAGGTAAGTAACCCAGAAAAAATTTTGCTTTCCTGGTAAGCTAGCAGGTATAATTGGAAACAAAAATAAACTACTTATTTTTTGCCTGAATAACTAGTTATTTTTGTTTGACTTGTCCATTTTTTGTCTCTAGGGGTACTCAAAAATATGTACCTAAACGAAAACAAAAATAAAAAAAAAACAAAAAAATTTTGTCGTTAGTGAGACTCGAACTTGGACACACTAACCATTCGTTTTTACTGACTAACGTCTTGCTCAATACACCATCTCGCACATAGCATCCTAACCGACAAAAACTCTATTTAGTTTAGTTTAAAATGTCTTTTAAGACATTTTGTTATAAAAAACTAACAGCTTCAGAATGGAGTTGAACCAGCAACCTTCTGGTTGTTAATAAGGCGCTCTAGCCAACTCATCCATGTGATTGCAGTATTACTGTGCTATTATACTACTGAGTACTTGTTAATGTAATAAAGAGTAGGCAAATAATAGTGACCCCTCATTACCGAGAAACTACTTTAATAAGTAGTTGTTATTACCGAAAACCAAAAAGTTTTTGCTGGGCTGTAAAAAAAAATTGTAGATATTTACAAAAGTTCTTAAAAAATGGTGTAAAAAGAGCGTTGGAAATTTTTTCTGAATTTTCACAGTTTTTATATTCTTTCTGTGACTTTAAAGAAACATAACAAGTATATTTGCATTCTTTAAAGTCTCTAGTTTTATAAAAGTATAAAACCTTTTTATTTACATTTGAAAATGCAAAAATTTTTCGTTTACATGCTTTAACTCCCGATATGCCTGGAAACAAAATTGATCCATTTTTCATCAGCTATACTTTGATCAGAAATATTTAGTTTTTGAGTCTTTGTTCCTCTAGTGCTCTCTTTGAAATATATTTTTTTTAACTCAACATTTGTTTTTTTATTTGGGAAATTATTTTACGTAATATTTTGTATTGAAAGACACCTATTTTGCAAAATTTTTAAATTCCCATCAGTTAACTGTAAATATTATTTGTTAAAAAATATATACAACTGTAGACACAAAAAAAATTTTTGAACCTTTCAAAAAGTTTATAGGGATACATCACATTTATTATAACACTATTGTTCTTAAAGTAGCGAGCTATTTCGTAAAATGGAAAGGTTTATCTTGATAGTAATACAAGTAATAACATTTCCAAATTCACAGATTTTATTACTTTATGAATGCACTTATTAATAAAATGGAAAGGTTAACCTATAAAGGGTTTTAAGTACTATTGAATATTTTGGTTTCAGCCTCAAAACTACTGTTCTATAATAAAAAAAAAATATGTGTTACTATTTAAATAAAAAAATAGGAAAATAAGATCATATTAAATTGTACGAAATGATTCGTGGTAGTACCTCGGTGCCAACAGATACAAAAATGTACCAAAAAAAGTACAATTGTAACATGTTTTCCATCCCTGGTATAAGACATTTTTTAGCTTTCTTAAATTTGGGAAATGTTTCCTGATGAACTAGCTTAAATACACATCGAAAATAGCTTATTCCCATAACAATAAATTTAAATTTTATTCTACCTTAATTTTAATTTTTTTTTGCTACTAACTCCTTCTTTTAAGAATTTTTAGTTTTTGAAAATGTGAAGTCTGTATTAATACAAAAGTGATTATCATTTTGGAGCGAAGTCGGTCACAAAAAATCATTTATTCGCTAATCTGTGATCACTTGTATTTTTTGTATAAAATCATAACAGAAATTCGAAGTTTTGTATAAAATCATAAGAAAATTAAAATTGGCTGTAATTTCTTAGATAAAGCTCCAATTCAAAAATATAACGCTAATCTGTGATCACTTTTTTTTATAAAAGAAAATCGATTTTTGATATAAAATCAAGAGAAAACTAAAATTAGCTATAGTTTCTTAAATAAATTTCCAATTCAAAAAATAACGCTTATCTGTAATAACTTTTATTTATTGTTTTTTTTTTTACAAAAAATCGATATTTAGTTAGTTAACTTTATTGAGACTCATTTTTTCCATAATACATTATTCACAATCATAATTTTTTTTTTAAACTTAAAGCTTTATCGTATTATTTTAATTACATAAGTAAATATATGATTATGTGACTAGCTTACATAAATTAAAAATAAATTTAATTTGTAATAACGTTCAGTGAAACAGTGCTTGTAAATACTAGAAGAGTACTATCTACTTTATATAAACCTAATTCTAAGAAATCTTAACCTAAATTGTAATGCTAATAAATAAAATAAACTAAGAATAATAATAAATTAAAATAATAATGATAGTAATAATAATAATAATAATAATAATAATAATAATAATAATAATAATAATAATAATAATAATAAAATAATAAAACATTATCTTCTATGAACGCCGGAAGTACTACTTGTGTAAAAGTTTCGATCAGGAAAACTATTGAGTTGTTCCTGTTAGTACAGTTACTATCAAAATAATAGCACCACTAATATTATCTGATTTCTTTTTGTCATTTTGTTGTTGTTCCTCTTTATTTTAACTTGTAATTTCGCAGTTCCATAATTATGTCATACTCTTTTGTTAGATATATTTTTTATTTATATTAAATTGATGTGGTCAGAAATTTTACAGAAAGTGATAATTAGTCGTAAATCTTTGTGTCAAAATAATAAAAAAATAAAAAACGGTTGGTATAAAAATATTAACTGATAATTATATATATATTTTTTTTTTTCAATAATTTTAATATTATCTTACTATTATTATCTTACTAGAAATGGGTAGATCACTTTACGGGAGAAAAACGTGATTTTATCAAAAAACTTGTTTCAGAGGGAAAGCTTACTCGCAAATAAGAAATATTATTGAATGTTCAAATAAAATGATAAGAAATGCGATTACCTACCACCACAAAGCTGAAACACGCGGAAGAAAAATTGTTACACCTCCCCCTATGGTCAATCGTATTGCGCGCCAAATCAAAAAGGCGCCATTTATGTCGGCTGCGGAGATTAAAAAAGAATGATAACATTACCTACAAGCGCACAGTCCCAGAAAAGTTCCTCTTTTAACGCAGAAACATGTTGCAAAGAGATTGGAGTTTGCAAAAAGTCACGTAGACTGGCCAATTCAAAAATGGAGTAATATTCTTTGGTCAGACGAGTCGAAAATAATTTTATTTTGTGGAAAGGGAGCTCGATCGTATGTAAGGAGACCACCAAATACTGAATTCCATCCACAATACACTGCTAAGACTGTGAAACATGGAGGCACAAAGGTAATGATATGGGGTTGTTTTTCATACTATGGGGTTGGATACCATCATGGACGCAGAAGGATATGTCCGAATTCTTCCGAATACTTCTGAAGAAATGCCACTAATTTGGGTCATGCAATAAGAAAATGAACCAAAACACACTAGCAAAAAGGCCAAAAAGTGGTTTAATGATAACGGTGTCACTTTAATGGATTAACCGGCGCAATTGCCTGACCTAAACCCTATCGAAAATTTGTGGACGAACATAAAGAAGAAGGTGTATGAAGTAAAGCCGACAAGTAATAATGATCAAGAGTGTTGGTACTCCATTTCTTCTGAGAAATGTCAGAACTTGGTGAATTCCATGGAAAAACGTTGTAAGGCCGTTATTAAAAACAAGGGAAACTCAACAAAATATTAATACAATTTGGTAAAAACAGTAACACTCTTGAGAAGAAAAATAACGAATATTTTTTTTTCATATTTGCAGCTAAAGATAAGTGGTGCCAGTTTTTTGACAGACCAATTTTGTCCCAAACTAGGGAAACTGCAAAATATTTTTGATGCTGTGAATTTTACCAGCTTTTTTTGTTTAAATGTATTAGTTGCATATGTACCTTTTAATTTCAAACAAATTTCTTTTTACTTTTTTAAATAAATTTTCTGTTAAAACTTTAATTATATTAATCTTTCTTTTATTTTTTTGACAGCAGCTGTATTCCAATTATGTTTAAATAATTTGTGTTTGACCAATTAAACATTTGCACACTCGATAAAATATCCATCATCGTTTTTGAGATTCTAAATCATATAGGAAATGCATACAAGAGAATAGGTCTAATACTCACTTTGTATAAAAGCAGTTTGGTCTCAATTGGTAAACACTTACTATTAAAGCCTTGAAAACGCCCCTTTAACCATATTTACCTTTTCCAAATTATAAGCGACATGTTTATTAAATTTTAAAAGTTTATTAAAATTTACTCCAAGGTATTTCATGCTATCCTAAATATGAGTTCGGAATTATTCCGTGCTAATTTCAGATTTTTGCTTTCCGGGACAACAGTGTATTTGCATTTCCCGGAAGCATTTCGCAAGCATATGGCATTATTTTTCAAGGTATTTATTTTTATTCCCCAACGATAATAAAATTCATCGAGAAATCTATGGTAAGATGAGGCACACTGAAGTGCAGAAAGAGGAGACTCGTCATGTGTGTAAAGAAGCGAGTTGTCGGCGTAAAGTATACCCCTTGAATTGTTATACTCATGAGGAAAATCATATATAAAGATGTTATATAAATGTGGGGCTAATACCGAGCCCTTTGGGACGCCACAGGAAATTGCAGGCTGAGTCGATAACATGTCACCTATTTGTACACAAAATTTTCTGTCATCGAAAAAGCTTTTTAGCAATTTTACAATTAATGCATCAAAACCAATTTTAGTCATTTTGAACAGTATACCATCATGGTATGCCTTATCAAAAACCTTTTCAATGTCAAGTGATACTGCGATTGTACATTTCCCTTCAATTAAATTCTACACAACATCAGTTTGAAATTTCAAAAGAGCATGTATTGTAGAATTGCTCTTCTTAAACCCAAACTGAGTCTATGTATATATGATTCATTTTATCCTAAATTCATTTTTTCCCGCATTATTCTCTCGAATAATTTCCCAATGTCAGATAACAATGAAATTGGTCTAAAGCTGTTAATGTTATTATTACCTTTCTGATTTGGAATAGGAACAATTTTGGCAATTTTCCACGCCGAGGGAAAATAACAGTTGTTAAGGCAATTATTAAACAGTATAGTAAGGTACTCAAAAGCCTTAATCGGTAATTTTCTAATTAAATAATTTAATGTCGTATTATTATCGAATGTTACAAAAGTTCAACTTGTGAAATTGTGTTTCTAATTGTCTCTTTGACTTCCGTAAGATCTCTATTTGGGGGTGAACTTTGAGAAACAGTTGATAAATGATTCTAAAAGCATCCAATTTCTCATTTAACAGAGTAATTTTTATATCATTTACCGAAACATCCTTAACGTAGGAACGTTAAAATTGTAGCTTGTAGGCCCATGAACCAGGTTTTATTTCTTTTAATCTGTCATTGAAAAGATTCGTTTGCTCCAGTTCGATCTATTCCTTTATTATAATTTTAATTAAATCAATTTGCTTAGATAAAATGAGGTAATCCGGATGTTTTCTATTTAAGGTTCTAATGAATATTCTCTTCAAATCATTCTGCCAATTATATTTAATTCTTAACAGCTTTTTAATTTTATCGGAAATAATATATTTTCTATTCTTATTTTTAATCCTCCGTTATAAAATTTATTGATGTGTTAAATTCTTCTACGAAATAATCTATTTCTTCGTTAGATAAATTCCTATTACTTGGAGGAAAGGTTAGGTTAGGTTAAAAAGGGCGACGTATTCACGTCTCCACCCAGAGACCATCCGGTCAATTGCGCCGGTGTCCCACTCACTGGTCATATTCCCTATAGCGAGGTGACCGGTAATCATACCAAAAATGACCCTTAGATTCCCACGACTCATGCCAAAAAGATACATCGAATCTGCTGGTTAAGAATAGCTCATAACGCTCTAGATACCCAGCAGTCCATTCTACTCCGCCAAGTATGATTCGTTCTTCCTAGAGTCCATTCCCTTATGGCCATGAAATACAACCCAATTGGAATACTAACCGATACCTCCACAAAAGACCTGTCCACCTCAGAGCCCATACGAGCTAGCTCATCGGCTATTTCATTGCCGAGAATATCGCAGTGACTAGGAATCTAACAGAGTCTTATTCTGTAGGCATGCATTAGCCTTCTAAATTCCCTCCTACACTCAAGCACCAATCTGGACCTGACATACTAACTTGTCATGGCCATTAGTGTTGCCTGACTATCCACATAGATAGTCTCCTCAGTGTTCCTCTCAACATTCTCCTCCAGTAATCTTTGGGCCTTATAAATACCTAGAATTTCTGCCTAGAACTATCAGGCAATCTAAAAGATCGTCTGATATCTGTTCCCGTGAAGTAAACACCCGCCCCTGTGCCTACTTCCATCTTCGAGCCATTTGTGAAGATAGCGCACCCTCCATGGAGCTTTGCCGCTCCAGCCCAGATACTAGGGATTTCAATAACGGGAGTAGCCTCGAAGTCAATTATAGTACCGACATAATTCATTTGGATGGCTGAGGATAATGTTCGACTATCAAACTTGACTTCATTAAGCATGCTAACATGCCCCGCTTATTAATCCCAACTTTGATTACTTGGGAAGTGATTACATGTTGTCTCACTTACATCAATTTTGAATGTGTTCCAATTTGTTTCCTTAAAAGAAACAAAGTGGTCTGGAGTCTTAAATATAAAGTTGAAATCATTTAAATAGATTTTTAGTCCCAAAGAAATATGATCCGAAAAAGTGTAGATGTTCTGAATTATTATCAATAATATTTGTACCCACAATAAAATGAACCAAATATAATGAATGATTCAAATATAATAAGTGGGGTATCATCTCAAATTCTAGTTAGAGAAATTGATTCGTTTTGAATCCAATTAGAAAGAACTTTCCCATTGAAATTGTTAATATTATCTCCCTAAGAGGTATATTTCGCATTTAGGTCACCACCTAATATCAAACCATTATAGTTATAATTTGACGATTACATTTAGAAGGAAAGTAAATAAAACCACAAAGAATTTTTTAAAACTACCATTTATTGAAACATTTAATTCTACAAATAAACTTGAAAATTGAAGATTTGGAATATTTATTCTTGAAAAAGAGATTGAATTTTTAAGAGCTATACAAACACCTAATGAACTATTGTGCCTCAAAATAAATATTTGTGTCCGAAGACATATCTATTTCCTGTAAAAATGTAATCTAAATATTAAATTGATTAAGTAATCTGTTCAGTTAAATTTTTCTTCCTATGTGTATAAGAAAACCAACATTAAAATTTACGAAATTTAGTGAATTATGGACCATAGACATCTTGAATATTCTTAGTTAAACTCAAACACTCTTTCCTAGCCTGATTCCTTGTCAATGTCTTAAAATTTTGCATAAAATTATAAATTTTATCTTCAAAAGTTATAGGTTCTGGAGCACATAACATTTTTTCAACCTTCATAAATACCTAAATTATAGCCGGTTTTTCAGGTTTGCCCTATGTTCAAACATCATTCAAAACATTAAATAAACAAATGATTTATCCTTAATAGCATTACTGGATGGATGCAGAATCCTTTCGACATTCTCAGCTGCTGACATTTTCCTCTCCTTTGTCTCTAAATACGCATTTTTCCCAATCTTAGCATATTTCGTATAAACAGGGCAACCCCTGTAATTTGAATTACGACCATTTTCATTACAGTTAACGCAGAGATAAAACCAAATTCACCTGGAACGTGTTTTTCCTGATATTTCACACGAGAAAATGGACGACTACAATTCCTCGAAGAATGACCCCACTTTTGGCATCTCCAACATTGTGGAATTTTGGTGCTAGCTCTTGGACGTTATCATGATACAACCTGAACAAGCCAAGCAATTCGTTTACTCTTTGATTAGGTTTTAGCATCATCAAAAATAAACCAGTATCAATACCCTGCTTCCTAGAATATTTTGTGGAAAAATTCTGTCAATTTCTGACTTAATAATGATATCTGACTTATAATAAAGCCCCCTACAAATTATGCTTTGACGTTTATATTCCCTAGGTATGCACGTATAAGAAAGAATTTCTTTTTCTTTCAAAATGTGCATCATTTCTGAATGCGCAGACGAATCTTTAAAATACAATTTGCTTTTATATCTGGACTGGCTCTTAATTCGAAATTCAACATTCTTGGAATTTAGTTGATCAATCAGAGACTTAACGTTCACATCTTCTATGAAGGCAATATGCATTACTGGTTTTAACATTTCTTTGGGAATCATTATTGATTCTGGAGTCGTTACGATTTATGTTTGTGTCATTAAATGGACCTTCAGCTTCTAAATTTAAATGTTTGCACGATTAACATTATCAACTAACTTATCCAATTTTTTATATTAACATTTTAAATCATCGATTTTTACGTTACCTTTAAATGTTCTTTTCTTATTTTTGACTGTTTGGAGTTCCTCTTCTATTGAAGAAATTGATAACGACTCATGATTCATAAAGATTTCAGGTTCTACCATCTGCAAATTTGGAATTTGTATATTTTCCAAAATATTAACATTATTTTTTGGGGGCTCAAAAGATTCACGAATTCTTGATTTTTTAATATTGATACTTGATTGAGTTGGTGGTAATCTTTACCGAGCTGAGAATCCTTAACGACATAATTATTTCTGGTTTCTTGACTTGATGTATATTGGACTTGTCCATTTGGTTATGAAACAGATAAATTTGCATCTTATTGCTTTGGAAAAATATCATTGACCATATTTGTGTTCTTGTTTTGTTGTTTTGAATAGGATGGGACTTGTAATGTTGGCTGCGAACATAATCGATATGTAAACATTTTTACATTTGCGTCCTTTTTAATAGCAGATTTCCCTTCTTTAGAGTTTGCTAATTTCTTCCTAAAATTGTTAGGAGGTCTTCCTCCGGAATGGGGTAGTAATGGATCGCTCTCCATTGTAATGGTTTAGTTAAATTTTTCCAAATCTTTTCCAAAAGTATTTGTTTTGAAAAAAATGTTATTTTTATCTGAAAAATTGAATTTATTTTAAATATTTTTCAAAGCTTTCTTAAAAAAAAAAAGAAATTCGATACGTTTCGCAGTTAACAAGAAACACAAATCGATATTTCATGTAAAAGTAAAAGAAGAAATAAAGCTAATCTGTGATCACTTTTTTTTACATAAAAATCGATTTTTCGTATAAAATCAAAAGAAAGTTAAATTGACTCTAGTTTCTTAAATAAGGCTCCAATTGAAAAAAATAACACTAAACTGTTATTACTTTTTTTCATAAAAAAAAACGATTTTTTATATAACATCAAAAGAAAGTTATAATTGGCTTCAATTGAAAAAATAATGCTAAAATGTGATCACTGTTTTTTTTTTATAAAAAATCGATTTTTAATATAAAATCAAAAGAAAATTAAAATTGGCTGCAGTCTTTACTTAAAAAATAACGCTAATCTCTGATGAGTTAGTTATTTTTTTTATACAATAATCAGTTTTTCATATAAAATCAAAATATAATTAAATTGGCTGTAGTTTCCTAAATAAGGTTCTAATTGAAAAAACAACGCTAAACTCTTTTTTTGTAAAAAATAAATTTTTCATATAAAACCAAAGAAAACTAAAATTGGCTATAGTTTCTTAAATAAGGCTCCAAATGAAGAAATAAATCTAATCTGTGACCACCTTTCTTAAAACAAACTCGATTTTTTTACATAAAATCAAAAGAAAAGTAAAATAACACCAAACTGTGATCACTTTTTATAAAAATATCGATATGAAGTAGTTTCTCAAATAAGGCTTCTTATTTTTCATCAAAATTATAATTATTAAATGAATTTTTTTTTATGAAAATTTTACATTTATATGTGGAAGATATTTAAAGTCCATTTTAAATTTTATCATATTTGAAGCATTAAGCTTTCACTAATGCAATGTGTCAATTTAGTTCTTAGTTATCCATTTACAAAACCCTTTTGCTATAATAAGAAAATGAATAAAAGTAAATTTGTCACTAATTTTTATAGCATTTAGAAAACCTATTCCGCTTTAATCTATTACAAATAAATTATAGCGTAATTTTGCTGAATTTTTATGCTATAAAATGAACATAATACTTAGGTAGTTTGAAAGCAATTGCTATTTTTTAACAGTTGCTGTTATGAGGATACTATAAAAAGCTCTTAATTATATTTAGGGTTTTAGTATTAAATAATTTATAGAAGTATATTTTTCCTGATGTTTCTTGAAGCTTGAAAAAAGTTTTATGTTAAGTGAAATTCACCTTATGTTTTCGAAGGGGAATTAACATGTGTTCCATTTGAAGGGGTTGAAGGTGTCATGTTAAGCATAAATACGTACGTACATGCATACATACATACATATATACATGCATATATACATACATACCTACATGCATACATACATACAGACATACAAACATACGTACATACATACATACATTCATACATACCTACATACATACATGCATACATATATACATATATACACATATACATACTTATATATACATATATATATTCCGATTTAAGGAAATTGTTTATTTTCTTACTGTAGTATCTTCGAATATAATTTGAAAAATAAATAAAAAAAATGTATATTTCTTTAGGATGTTGAAGAACATATGAATGGCCAATTGCGTGAGATAGTATATAGTCGTGATTAGTGAGTGTCATTAGAATAAAAATTATTCCATTATTCGAAGAAAACCTTTTTAGAATTTATTCGAATGAACAAAATTTTCCAGTTTAAAATTAAAATAACTCGATCAATATTTTTAGAACAATCGAATACTCGAAAGAGTATTCTTCAAAGAAAGAGTTTTCAATTTCTCTAAGTAAAAAAAGAAAAAAAAATAGTTTCAAACATTTTTATACTAAAATCATTGACTTTTAGCACATTTTTACGTTTTCTCTTTTTGGATATAAGGGAACTGACAGACAATATTAAACAATATTTAATAATAAAATAAAATTTTCAATAATTTTACTTCAATTTAAAATATATTCCTTTTTTATGGATTTTGATTAAATATTTTGACTAATTAAATTAATTATTTGATAATTTGGAGTTTGGGAATAAACAATTTAGTATATATGTAAATGAGAAATCTAGAAAGAACTACTTTTGAATTATCCATAAACGTTTAAAGCCATGTACAATTTTTTGTTTAAAAGTTTAAGTCCATTGTTTTTAGGATTATTAAATATTTTTAGGCCTTAGCATAGAAAAATCCATAACTTTGAATTATTTCCAGTATTAACCTGCAAGAAATTTTTTTTTGTTATTCTTTACTTAAATTAATATATAGCATATTCGATTGATTTAAGTATATAGTAGATATGTATTTATAGTAGTACTATATAGTAGATTATTTTTAAAGTGATCATGAGAATGTATGAGTATTATTTAAGAAATTAATATTACTCACACGTTCACTCTATTATTGTAAATGCATTATTATATTTTACTCCTTAAAATTAAAAAAAAGTTGAAAATAATGGTTTTTAATATTTTATCATATAGCTGTGTTACAATATGTGCTATACGTTTCTTTTAGTGTCCAGGTCTCAAGGAGAACTTGAATTCTGGATACCTTAATTGCTATAAAAATAGACTGACTTGAAACAATTTTGTATTTTCTTTAGATCTATAATGCAGTCTAACAAGTGTAACAAAATCGCCAGAGGATTTTTCAAAAAATAGTTTGAATTACCGTTTTATGGCCTCTCGAAGTTTGAATTTTTCTGAACTCTTTTTTTAATATGATTGAAAATATAAAGCATTTAAATTATTTAATCCAAATGTTATTTTGTGTTTTTCTTTTAAAGAGTACTAGTAGATTTTTTATGCCATTTTGTCATAATATGTATTGTTAACTTTATTTTACTGGACCTTATGTCTAAGCTACTGAACTAATTAAAATGAAACTTGATACATATGTATATCCTTGAAGGAAGTATTGACAGGATACTATGCTCGATTTCTTACAAAAGAGTTGATTTGCTTTTTAATAAACAACTTTTAAAACTCGTTAGTAGTTTGATGACAGTAGTTAAAAAATATCACGGTATGATAAAATTGAACAAAAAAGAAGCTGGTGTACATACATATAGACCTGATTTTGTATTATACTGTATTTTCTATTTCTTGTTAATATCATGTTTGATGTGAGTTATTTTAGTAGCATTAAAAAGTTAGGAAAATTGATTTTTACTAAAAGTAAACTAAAAATTGGATGTCATAACTTATATTTTACACTATAATTTTCCCTTGATATATGTGCCAAATCTCATTTGAACTTCAAAAAAAAGAATGTTTTTTAAAGTGAGCGTGGTATTTTTATTAATATTATGCCCTATGCATGATACATATAAATATGTTCTAAAAACCACTTAAATCGGTTGAACAATTTTATTACTCATATATTGCAGAAAAATCTTATTATAAAAAGTGGGCATAAAAGGGGTGGGACATTTAATAAAAATTTTACATAATATCTATGTAAGAAATGCTTGGCATTATGTAACACTATAAGTACGCATAACTATATTTAAAATTTAATTGTGTTTTATTTTCTTACATAACGAAAAAAGTGCTCCAAAAAAATATCCATAGTTTAAGGATCTATAAAATCGAAAAACGAACTTTACAAAACTCCTTATTAATACGATGCTATAATTTCATTTGACGTTGGAATCATTGAAGCAAAATTTGTCGCATAGTGTAATTGATAAATAAACAATAAATGTTGACTTTGTTAAAAGATAATAATTAAATATTTACAATACTTTTTATAAAAAAAAATATATATATATATATATATATAGGGTATATGAAATTCGTTACTTTATGTATCTTAGTTGTTTTTAAGAATTATTTTACTTCATAAAATTTTTTTTGGTACTCTGCAAGTGTTTTTCTTTTATTAATGTTATTAACATTTTCCAATTTTCTTGCAGACTGTTATATTCAAAAGATAATAAAAATAAATATATGTATGTGTGTGTATGTGAATGCGTGTATAAATTTTAAATGATTTTCAAGTTCACAATTTATGTTCATGTAGTGCGTATAGATGCTGAGCTTCAAAATGTTAACAACTTTTAGTTAGTTACATCATAATTAAGACGTAAGAAGACAACGACTAGCAGACTTGTTTAGCAAGTAGTTAAGAAAATACAATCAATAATCATAGAAAAGAAAAATGTAATATTATAATAGATATGTGTGCGAATGATATATATTACAAAATAAGTAATTAAAGAGAAAAAGAAAGAAATGTTGTGTATTAAATATTTAATTTTTTTTTAATATTAAAATATTTTACATATTTTTTTTATATATGTATGCAAAAATACCAAGAAATAAGTTTATTCTCTTTAACTCGATGGTAAAAAAAGTATACTCTAAAATAAACAAAAAAGTAGCATAAAATAAACCCTGTTTCTGTGTTGCCAAAATACACGACCATACGATAATAAAACACGTGGTTTGCAGACTTTACCATAAAGCTGTAAATTTGTTTTGTTGTTTTTTTTTTGTTTGTTTTGTGTTTGTTTACATTTGCTTTTATTTTTAGTGAAAATTTTGTTGCGTATACGGTCAACGAACATATAAAAGTAACAGCAGCCACATTTGAGCTAAAAGAATGAAAGAAAGAAAAAAACGTATATTTTTTTTTATCATAAAAACCAAGAAATGACAAACGATAATAACAATAAATAAAAGACCTGCAGTAACATGCAAAAACCACCCACACTCTGCTATAAATTAAGTTTGTTTTGGTTCTTTGCAGCCTTACATGTGTAACGTTGAGTAAGAAAATACCCGGAAGAAAAGAATAAATATACATAAATAGAGTTTAATTTAAAAGACCTACTGACACACAGAGAATGTAATGGAAATAACATAGTGGGAGAGAGAGTAAGAGTGAGCAAGTTATAAAAATAAAGAGCCTTGTTTTGGTTTGCAATAGAAGCTTAATAATATTCAAGTTAATCTATGCAAAATAATAAAAATAAATGCTGTCAATAGATTAAAAATCACAAAGGGTTTTTAAGAGATTTTTGTTTAACTTTTTTTATAAAAAATCTTTCTAAAAGTTATTTTGTGAATAAAAAATAGAAGGGACAAAAATGTTTCTTAATACTTAGTTTTTTTGTTTTTAATAATATAACAAATAAATAAAAAAAAAAAAAAAAACTGCACATCCATAAACCAACATACCTGGATATGTAAAGTTCGCAAGGCTCTGGACTGGCTCGAATCAAAAGTTTCGAACAGTTTTTCACTTAAAATTGTATTTGTCCATCTCTGGCTATATTTCAGAAATGTATAAAATATTTAAATGCTCCCAGGATTTTTTATTTATTTCCATAATTCCAACGCAGAATAAAGTTGGCGCGAATTTCGGTTTTATGACCTCTTGAAGTTCGAATCTCATCAAAAAAAAAAGAACATCCAAAAAGTCAATAGGATCCTGAACTAATGATCAAGAAGTAGTGCAAATTTGGATCATTTCCAATGAATTTGACATAGGCTTGTCATTGGAAGATATTTTTTTTTACCTATTCACTGAGCAGGAAGTCATGTTTACGATGTCATGTAAAATTGATTTTTTGTGAGCTTTTTTTCAATTCAAAGAAATTACTTTTCATTTTTATATAAATCAAATATTTTTTATATCATAACAATATTTTGATTAAAGTAACAAGTATTTGTAAATTCTCAACATTTTATAACAGAAAAATTTATCAGAAACGCTTTTTAATAACATTTTTGGATGATGTTTATATAACTTATTAAGTGCACTAAAACTTTGGAAGTAATGAAGAAGTACTTCCTTAAAAATTACTTCTATTTATTTTTGTTGGAATTCTTCGAAGCCCTTTTTATAATATGATTGGAAATAAAAATAATTTAAATTATTTAATCTAAATGTTATTACATGTTGATGTTTTATATCTTTATAATCAGGGAAAGCAAAAGTATGCAAAATAATATTTTTTCTAGGCTTCAAAAGAACGAAACTGTTAGTTATTTATCCGTATCAGATAATTTTAAGAATTTTGGCATCGATCAGTATATTCTTGCATATTTAGGGCTTAGTAGCATATTTTGTCCTATTTTATTAGAAAATTCTTATTTAAGAGCATATTTTAGCAATTTAAATGACATATTCTTACATATGTTATAGACAAGAATATAATTTTGCATATATTATACTAAAAAGCATAATTTAGCATATTTTACACACAAAAGATAAAATTTGAACCCTATAGAATTTTTTACATAACTTGGTATTTGTGAAATTTTCTATTACTATCACATATGTTTTTTAAATCCGATCTTCTAATAATTTTCATCTTAAAAATTTAAATAAAAATTTGTAATTCCTTGATATAATGCATTAGGTTGGAAGGTTTTATGTGCAAAAAAAAAATATTTTTTATTATTTTTTATTGCTATAAAAACGTAATTTATTTTTAACACGAGTAGGAGATAATTAAAAATTTTGCAAGAAAATAAAAAAATTTTAAAAGCTTATTTTTTTAATTTAAGGGCATATTTTCAAAATTTAAGAAAATTTTTATGCTCATAAGACGCTTTTTTAGAGCATATTTTTGATAGCCCAGATTATTACACTTTTTTGCATTTTACTTTTACTTTTTTATATATATTTTCCTTTATTTAACTTGACCTTACGTTTAAACTACTGAACCGATTAAACTAAACTGAACCGATTAAACAAAACTTTGTTTTGCTTCTTAGTAAGAAAATTTAAAAATTAATCATAATTTGTACGAAAGTGGTTAAAAAATATTGCAATATAATAAAAGTGGCCAAAAAGGAGGCGTAGAACCCATAAAGATTACATTTCATGATATACAATATTTTGTATTCCTTGTGTATGTCAAATTTTAGTAGCAAAATTCATTTTTACTAAAAGTGGGCTAAAAACTGGGCGTAATATCCAACATATATTTTAATCCATAGTTTTCTCTACGAAATACTTCATATATGTGCTAAATTGTGTACAAATATCAGTTATATCGATTGAGTAATGTAAGTACTTATATATTGAAAACAAACTTTTATGTAAAATGGGCGTAAAGCGGGTGGGTCATTTAATAGAAATTCTACATAATATCCAATTGAAGCATTGTACAATATTAAACAACAAATACCCATAAATACATTGAAATTTACTGATATGAACGTTTTTTTATTTACATGTAAATATAGCGAAAAAAGTATTTCAAAATATCTGACGTTACGATTCCATAAAATTGAAATTCGAACTAACTTTGCAAAACACTTTTTGATTTTATTTATCTGAAAATATTCTTTAATTTCTCGTTGGAATCATTGAGGCAATGTTCGATGACCTAAAATTTATCGCGTAGTGTAATATGACAACTTGAAGTCAAAATATAGTATTTATAAACGAAGTACATACCGGGGTATGCTGGATGTATATGTAAGGGTGCACTCTTCAAAAACCACATATATATAATATTTCAAAAACGAATTACATTCTCATATAGGATGGATATAAATTTTTTTTAATTTTGTTTTTTCAAAATATTATAGTAAACGATATTGTTGGCGAATATCTGAATTTTGAAGTAAAGAAGATAATTATAACTCAAAATATTATATTTCAAAAATATGTTTTGTACGGTTGTAAACATAAAGCTTAAAAGCGAAAAATTATCTATTGAAATAGGTTTGTTTTCTTGATGTTTTTTTCACTTTTTAAAAAGAAAAAGTATTTTCTCAAAAGCAACTTTTTAAAAAGTGCCGCTTTAAAGGTACTTTTTTATAAGATAATTTAAAAAAACGCTTTTTGTAAAAGTATATTTTTTTAAATTCCTTTTGTAAAATGATACTTCTTTTAGAAGGTGCTTTCCTAAAAAATACTTCAAAAAAATGTACTTTTTAAAAAAGGTACTTTTGTTTAATAAATGTATATTTTAAAAGGTTACTGAAAAATTTACTGTTTTAATAGACTTTTTTAATACAATCTGTTTAAAAATTAAAGAAATAATTTTTCAAAAAGTACCTTAAATTTTATTTCTTTCAAAACATATATTTTTTTAAAGGGTTTTGATATCCTTTTCTAAGTACACTTTTTTAAAAAGATTCTTTTTAAATATTGTTTTTATGCATAAATATTTTTCTTATAACACTTTTAACTAAAATGGAACATTTGCTGAAACAGTTACCTCTATTCAAAAAGATATTTTCATTCAAATAGATTGTCTATTTTTCAAAAAAAAAAAAAAAAAACTACTTTTATTTAAAAAGGCCCCTTTATTAAGAAAAGTACTTTAATTCACTTTTATTAGAGAAAGAAGTTTTACTCAAAAATGTATTTTATTCAAAAATGTACTTTTATTTAAAAATGTATTTTTATTCAAAAAAGTATTTTTTTTCAAAAAGATATTTTAGTTGAAAAGGTACTTTCATTTAAAAGGGCATTTTTATTCAGAAATGTACTTTAATTCGCTTTTTATTAAAGGCTCTTTAATTTAAAAATATACTTTAGTTCAAAAAGATAATTTTATTCAAAAAAGCATGTTTATTTAAGAAGGCACTCTTATTAAAAACTGCACTTTTCAAAAGAGACTTCAATCAAATATTTATTTTTATTCAGAAAGATATTTTTATAAGAAAAAGGTATATTCAAACAAAAATGTTCAAGAAGATAATTTTATTTGAAACAGCACTTTTATTCATTTTTATTGAATTTGTTAGAAAAATCATTTTTTTGTTAATTTGGATATCTTTTTTAAATAGTACTTTTTTGAAATATTTATTATTATTTTTTTTCAAAAATATAAATTTTTTCAGATTTTTTTTAGAATTTAATAGACTGTTTTCTATGTCGAACGAATTCTTTCTTTCGCCTTCTAAGCGAACGAAAACTGATATGGGTTTCTCCAATACACTTTTGTGCGAACAATGAGTCGAACGAAAACGTAAGTGTTTTCATGCAAAATTGGGTTTCTGTATTTCGAATGATGCGAACGAAAAAATCATAAAAATCAGCCACTTGCTATTTTGCTTTCGACTAGTTGCATTTGTTTTTTAAAGAAAGATAAGAAAATTATCCACCAGGACACTGCAAATATTCCTCAATCATGTTTGGTATTTATCGAAGAATTATGATTTTGTTCCAAATATAAATTTATAAATAAAAAATCTCGAGGGGATTGTTATTTTAATTCTTTTTTCCTTTTTATTTTTAATTGTTTATATTATTTAATTTGCATGGTTGTATCGGATTGCCTTCTGTGGCTTAGATTTTCGTTCGACATAGAGAAACAGTATATTTATAAGTTGTAATCAGCGTAACCAAAAATATGCAAAATTATATTTTATCTTGGGCTTCAAATAAATCAATCTCTTAATTATTTATCCATTTCGAACAATTTAAAGCATTTTTATACATCGATATATTACAGCATATTTTTGCATATTTTTGTCCTAACATTATATTTAAGTCTTATTTAGAGTATATTTTAGTAATTTAAATGACCTGTTTACTGCATATTCTATAGTTAGGACAATAGTTTTGCGAATTTTAATCTTAACATAATTTTTCATATTCATATAGAATTTTTTACATAATTTGTTGCCATTTGTGACCTTTTCTTTTCACTCTATTTTTAATCAGATTCCCATATAATTTTTATGTTAAAAATTGATAAAAATTTTGTAATTTTCTGATACAATGAAAAAGATTTGAATATTTTTGAATGCAAAAAGAAAGGAAGTTTTTATTAACTGCTAAGAAAGATTAAGTTATTTTTGGCATGAATAATAGATAATTTAAAAACTACTAGGAAAAATAATATATTACAATCATATTTTTAAATTTAAGGGCATATTTTCTATTTACATGAGAATATTTTTTTATCCTCGTTATATCGTATACTATCATATGTTTGGGATATTATGCATTTGGGTTGTTATTTTTATTGCATACAAAACATTTTCGGATCACTACATTAAAGTGGTATAGTTCGGTTAAGAATTAGTTTTTGAATTAATTTATCGAATTCCGCCCATCTATCTGCGTGTTCATGTAACCTTGAGTTTAACTAGAGGTCGCAATTTTAAAGAAAAATTAATCAAATTTAGCATATAGTTTTATATTGGGCCAGGAGCGATCCTATAGAAATTGGTTTTGATCAGTCCATTATTTTACCTAACCTCCCTACAAATATCTCTCACGGAATAAGGGTGTAATGCCTTCTTATATGGCAACATATTAATTAAATTAATTCAAAATAAATTTTAAGTATATACCCAGCTAAAAAAAATATGTGTGGATCATATATACAACTTATATTATGTTTCATATATATTTGGATCCAAAAATTAGTGTATATGGAAATATATGGTCATATACATATATCCATATATTTATTGATATATATTAAAAGGCCCTATTGTGAATGTTATCTAAAATATATTTTTTTATTATAAATTTTATTAAAAAATAAAATATTTAGTATACACAATAAATATTTTTCACTTATACAAAAATTATTACTCTTCCTGACTTGATTGCTCCTCGTTACTTAATTGCTCTTCGTAACATGATTTCCTATAGATCTACATTCAATATAGAAAAGTTTAAGTTCTTATCTTCTCTGGAATCTAATGAGTAACTGATTGACATCTTAAAGAACTCAGGTTGTTGCTTACTAGCTTTTATTTTGACTTATTAAACTGTCCTTAATTTGATTTGCATCATCCTTATCAAATACAATAATATCAAGCATGGGAGGATATTTACCATACCTTCTTTTGAATGTAATTATTGGCCCCAGGAACTTTCGTATTATGATAGGAGAATTATTTAAAAGAAAGAATTTTGATAAAGTTTCGTTTGATTTTTTATATTTCTAATTTTAGGAAAATTTTATTTCTCATTTTATTTTCAATGTCAAATTATTGTTATTATTAAATTCATAAACACTCGTTATCAGAGGCGGCAAACATTTTATTTGGTATTCAAACTTATGTTTAGTATGAATTAAATGATGTTTAAATATTTAAATTAGTTAACGATATATAGTTATTCAAAATCATTTAGAAGCAGTGTTAAAAGTATTACTTATTATTTCGTACATTTTTAGTAGTAGCAGTATTTAAAGTGATATATATATATCGGAGTTAGAAATTATAATAAATATGCTAAATAAGAAAAAAAAAAAAAAAAAAAAATAAATGATGATACCTTTTTAAGACCGGCATCAAGTGAGTGTTTTTGATCTAGGTCATATATGTGTTCATATGTGGAAAATTATATCAAATTATATCTCACCATATATCAATAAAAATACTTATATATAGTTCCATATATGATTATATTTTCCACTTATAGTTTAATATATAAATCTATATATTTAAAATATTATCATATATTACTGCATAATTTGTCATATAACAATATCATATATATCCATATATTTTCGTATGTGGACCATATATAAAAATATGTTCACGTTTTTAGCTGGGTATTTTTATGATTTATAAAAAAATCGGTATGCTAAATTTCATAAAAATCGGTCGCATAAAAAGTTTTCTTCCGCAAACCATTAAAGCGCTTAAGCCCCATATAAATGTTAGTAATTATCAACATTATATTTGAAATCTTAAATTGGCTACACTTTTTCAACAAAAACTTCTCCATGTGACTTTTTAGCCCTTAAAATTCCTATACATAAATATAAAACAACCGGTTTGTTTACAAATTTAACATACAAAGAGTAAATATAATAAAGACACATAAAATAGAGAGAGAGAGATAGTCAGAGAATGGCATAAAGATAAACATACAAGGAAAAAAATACTGTTACAACTGTTAAAAGATATTTTAAAAACCCTAAACAGCATCCTTGTTAGGAACAGTAGCTAAGTTGTGTTAAATGTGTTTGTGTGTGACTCTCGTCTGACCAACTCGGTTGGTTCGTTAACGTAAATTTTGTTACTTGTTCGTGAGTTTGTTTGTGTGCAAGGGTATCTGAGTTAATGTTAAGTTTTGTTTTGCTTTTGGCATAGATGGCGATGGCAATGATGATGATGATGATGTGCTGGCTGTGCTGAACTGTGCCGTTTAGTAGTAGTTGGCGTCGTACGGTTATAAGTAACGGGAAAAAGACTCACAAATTTCAAATTTAGTTTAGAACGTGGGCTTGAACGAGATGGTTCGCTTTTAGTCTTATAAAATATTAAAAAAACGTTTCATATAGAAATAATTAAAAAAATTAAGAAAATGCAAATATACCTAATAAATGTCTGTGTAGAAATATCTAAAAAAATCTTTGAAAAGCAAATTCATGTATAAGCAGCTATTTAAATATCTTTGTTGCTGAATAAATCATTTCATATAAATAAATTGAAATAATTGTAAAAAAATAAAAAAGAAATTTTCTCCCAAAAATATCTATAATAATATTTTTTTCTGGCAACTATAATGTAAAAAAAAAGAAAATATAATCAAATAAGAAAAAAAAACTTTTTATCTTTTCTTTTCAAAAGCCAGCCAGAGTAAAGAAAAATAAATAGAAAAGTTGGCAAAATAAGCTGAAATCATAAAAAAATTGTTATAGAAAAAATGCAGTGAAGTGTAAAGTGAATTTATTTTCAAAAAAAAGTAATCCTTCAATATTATCAACTTATAACCAATCTACAACAAAACAATACTACAGCAAAAGAAAGCAAAAAGCACAACCTTTAAACCATCAAAAGCAACAAATAAAGAAATGTATGAAAAATTTTATCTTATTAAAACCACTAATATTATTAAGGCTTTAGCATCAAAAAGAATTAATATATTTATTAATGATTTTCATTAAAATTTCTTTAATAAGAAAAGCTGAAACTGGTTTATTTCGAAATATTATTGGTTTTTTGTTTTTGCTTTTTTCGTTTTCGATTATTTATATTGTTTTGTAAATTTCATTTGTATTTTATATAGCTTTTTGCTAAAGGAAATGCGTTTTAAAATCTAGTACACACTACTTGTTCCATTTAACCTTAATAAAAATATTTGTAGAACAAGCTAAACTACTAACTTCATTTTCTACTTTTTTTTAACTTTTTCCTTATTTTTTTCTGCTGTTTTGGCATCAAGATTTTTAATGTGCAAAATTAAGTAGTATTTTTGTTATGTTCTATAAATCTTGAGTGGTTGTGTTATTTTATATATTTAATTTTTTTCTTGTTTAAATGAGGCAGAACCAAACGGATTAGTATATAAATTACATATAAGCGCAACTATAAAAGAGTTTGAAAATATTTATTTATTATAACAATTTATGGCTTCTTTTACTTAAAAGAAAAAGAAATGCTTTATAAGTAAAAAATAAAATAATAATAAAAATAATATAAAGAATTTTGTAGAAAAATAAAATAAAATAAAAAATAAAAAAATAATAAAAACTAAATAAATATTATTCATACCTCCTCCCTGAAAAATTCAAAAGTTCAATATAGTAAAGAGTTTAAAAAAAGAAGTAGATGTTGTTAGGGAAAATATGATTTTAAAAGTTAATTTTTTATTTATTTTTATTTTTTAAACTACTTGTAATTTTAAAGTACAAACACTAATAAATAACTGCGATTATAATATTGTGATAAAAGTATAAAATTTCTTAAAGATATTTATGTGGTATGGTTTAGTATTTCGAATTTTGTCATTTAATGAACTGAATCAAAAAGAATTATGAATATAAAAAAGTATGATCAACTTCGTATGAAAAATTAAATATTACTCATACTTTTTTTTTTTTTTTTTTTTTTTAATTTATTATAACACACAACGACAAAGCGAGAATCTTTTCTATGGCACGAGATTTCTCAGTCAATTAAAATACATACGATTATGGAGTTTTAAGCCTCTTATATATTACTTTTTTTATATGTTTCAAGTTTCTGAGATAAACAGTTCTATAGAAAATTAAAGAGACTTTACCTGATTTGGTTCAATAAAATACCATAAAATTCTAATTCATATTACCTCCAAATTAAACTACCATAATTTTGTAAACTTATTAATAATATCGGATATATTAAAAAAATTTTGCCGAAAAAAAATTTATTTATTACAGAATTTAAAAATTTTTCCTTTTCAAAAATTATCAAAATTTGAAACGATAAAAAAATACTAATTCTGCTCTTTTATTATAAAGTAGAATATGTTATAAATAAAAAGAAAAAAATATGCCTTTAAAATATTTTTTTAAATATCATTTAACAAAACACTTAAACATTAGGTTTGTTAAAAAAAAAAATATCCACAAACTAACTTTTACTTAAAAAGATAAGAAAACGGAAAATTTTAGAATAAATTTTTGGGTCTTATTTTGTAAAATCGTTTCCAAATTTAATATTAAAAAGAAAAAAAAAATTCAAACTTATTCGTTGTTTTTAGTAAAAAATTTCGAAATTAATTTTTGTTTTATTTTAGTGTAAAAAAAATAATAATAATATTTATAATAATAATAATAATCCCAAAAATACGGGCAGATAATTTTTTTACACATTTTCTTATAAAATTTATTTTATCTAAGGATATGTATGATGACAATTAGACACAAAATAAATAATAATGGTTTTTTAGCCAAAAGTTAATTTTCTTGATCTGCTGGTAAGCATCTTGTTGTGAGAATTTTAAAGAAATAATAGAAGTATTCACTTGAAATGAATGCATAATTTCACTGTTCATTTTTATACTCTACTGCAGCTAATAAAAACTACGAAAAAACTATTTTATACCAATCGGCTTGAATCACCAGCTGAAATGGTTTAACATTGTCCATTTGTACGTATGTCCGTCCATGTAAATTATAGATATACTTGAAGGATAATTTAATGCAATTTGATACATTCAATTTGCATAAGCCGGGGGCGAAGCCTATTATTCTAAACCTGCTCATTATTTCAGCTACCTTCCATATAAATGTCTTCCCATAATAGAGTTTGACTCCCATAAATATTTTAAATATGGCATAATTCAACGCAAATAAAATTATTTGTAAACTTAAATCACAACATCATTTATTACAGTATTGGTCTGTAATTGAAATATCGACAAATATCGACAAATTGGCACATCTTATTTAAATACAAATCAATGCACCAAAATTCTAAAGGATCAGTCCAAAATTAATCACGACTCACATAAAAGACCCTGTCCAAATGTCATTTAAAGATGCATAATTTATACACGTAAGTTTTATAAAGCTATAAATGATAAGTACAAAATTTGCAAGACTTTATTCCAAATTGTCTAAAGGTTCAAAAAAAAAAAAAAATTAAACATTTTTCTAATTAATATTTTTAAAAATAAATTTCAACAGAAATTTGAAAATATTTTTTTACTAGCTTTGCTCGTACAAAATATTCCAGTAAAATACAGCAAAATAGAAGAATATTTACTCTACTACCTTTAGTACTTTTATGTGCACAGAAGCGCTTATCCAGTAAAATACTTGCAATAACAGTAAAACTGGTAAAAATATCATGCAAACGAACAGACCTAATTCTATTATATTTTATATCATTTTTAAATGAGATACCTTCAAGGAATTTTGAATAAAGTTGACAACAATTTATGTATTTTAAAAGTTTTATTTGCAACATATTAAGATTTTTTATTAAGATGAAAAATTTGATGTTTTCAATAATTTCGAGCTTTAATGATTTTTTAAAAAAGAAAAAATTGTTAAATTTCTTAAAAAATTTATAATTTTTTGTTTTTCAAAAATCAAAATCCATCAATATGTTAATTTTTCTACTTTATTTTAAAGCTGAATATGTTTTAAATAAAATGGCTAATACTTTATTAAAATCATTCTATAAATATCCTTAAAAAACAAATTTTTAAAAGGAAAGAAGCTTTTTTATTGTATTTGAATCAAGGATCGGATTTTAATAATAAAAGGCAAAATATTCATATTTACTTCAATTAAAAAACAAACTCTTGTGTTTAAAGTAAAAATCTATCATGATTTTTTATTTTCATCATTATATTTATTTATTTTTTTGTTTTCGATCGAAAAAGAAAATAAAAAAAAATTATTTGTGATATTTTTGAAACAAGTATAAATTATTTTAAATTTTTTTATCGAATGAGAAAAAACAAAAAAAATTTATTTATATTTTTGAAAATAAAACACATTTAAATGTTTTTTTGAACTAATTGAAAAATTATTTTAATCATTAATGATATTTATATGTAAGAAAGAAAAAAAAAAACAGTTTTCGTGTACCTGATTTAAATTTCTTATATGAAGGAAATTTTCACAATTTTTAAGTAAATATACTTAATTTTTTTCTTCGTAGTTGAACTAAGGTCCTGAATCAGTACAACAATAAAATTGTTTAAAAATAAAATTTTTATGAAAATTTGTAATTTTTTCTAACATTTTTTAATAAGATTTCAAACAAATTTTATTTGTAAATAATTTGCTTATTGTACTGAATCTTGTGTTTTATAAGTTATTTATGCCGACAAAATTTGTTAATGTTATTCATTTTTATCAATAAACACAAAAGTGGTGGAGATATAAATAAAAATAAATAAAATTTGTCCAAAAAATTAAAAAAATTGAGGCATATTTTTTATAAAAAGCAAAGCAACAAGAAATCATATCTTAAATTTTGAAAATTTTAAGTAAATAAATTTTTAAAATTATTTTCTTCTGACACTAAATACAGTTTGTGATTTTATAAATAAATAAGTATGCAAGAAAACTCTGTTCACCTTAATCATGTTTTCATTTTAATAAAAATAAAAAAAAAAAATGAATTTTGATTTTATCGAAACCGAAACAACAAAAATTCATAGAATTTGTCAGGTACCTCCAGCACGTATTTAAAATACACTTAGAACTAAAAGGCTTATTTTTAGTGAATATCAGAAACTATTTAACGAATAATAGTCTTGAAAAATTTTGGTGAACAAATTATGCGAATACTTGTACTTCTGTATTAGATGTAGTAAGCTTAAGGGTGTCACGTTAGCGCCAATTACGATAATTTTTAAATTTTTATAAAAAATTTTATGCGACAAAAATAAACATGCCTAAATTACACTATGTGATAAATTAAGGATTATCGCGTGGGGCAGAATTAAATAAACCCTTCAAATTATTTTTTGCTGTTAGATAAAATTTTTGTGTTGTGACCTTTTAAACTTTTATTTTTTTTTATTCCAAAACAGTCTGAATTAAATCGAATAAAATAATATAAATATAGTTTGAAACTCAATTATAGTTAGAGCATTTAACTGGTCATTTCTTATGCGTTTTTAAGAAAAGACATAAAATTCAATTAAAATTTGGGTTTAATGGGTTAAAATGTCCTACATAAATTTTCTACATCGAATTTCACTAGGGGTCACCGAAGTTTTAAAGTTCATCCAGTGTAACATTTATCAAAGACAAAAAAAAAAAAAAGAAAAAAACAGTGAGAGCATTCACATTGTTCACCTTTGCAGAACATTTCAATCCATTAAGCCCAAGTTGTAATCGACTTTCATGTCATTTTTTAAAAATGAACTAGAAATGAATTGAAAACTCGAATGAAATATTCCAAGTTAAATGCTCTAAATATTTATGCGAAAATAATTTAGCTTCGAACTATATTTATATTATTTTTCGATTAATCTCAGACTATTTTAGGTTTAAAAAAGAAAAGTGTAGAAGGTCGTAAATCAAAAATTTTGCCTACCACCGAAGAATTCTTTGGAGGGTTTATTACTCTCATCAAATGCTCTCAATTGCAGATGGAATGATTCCGCCTTTAGAAATAATTAAAGTTAACTTTGAAATGAGTATGAAAAATTGATAAATGGGTAAAAACCCAAAAATTTTAAAATCAATGAAACCGAGCTAATGTTTTAGTAATTTCGAACAATGGCTTACAATATTGTATTATCAACACTTTAAGTTATCAAATTGCAAAGTTTTGTGGTACACAGTCTTTATCATTATTATTAGATACAGTTCTTTAAAGTTAAAAAATTAGAAAAATGTGATTGAAATGAACCAGGTTTTTTATATTTAAATTTTTGATGTTAGAGTTCTATAAGAGAGGAACAATATCACTTTATATGTTATGACTCTATCGGTTTTGGTCAAAAATTATACTATGGCAAACTTCAAAACCAAGATTTTAGTTACTTTTAATATTTTTCTACTTTTTGGCCACTGTATGTGTACTCTTACATGAAATGCACTATCATATATTTACAAATGAGGTAATTCTGCTTCATATATTATATATCCCAATAATGTGACCTCGTTAATAACACAATTTGGTATCTCCAGATATTTAAAAAATAAGCGTGAATTTTGAAAAAAGTACAGCATTTTGCTTTCAGAAAATCAGTTTCTTATGTGAATTAAGTTTTCTTGGCTTTAACATCGTATTGTCGGAGAGGCACATCAAAATATTTAATTGAAAAAATTTTAAAAACTATTTGAAAATTTAGTAAAATTTTCTGATTTTACTTAAACAATTTTGAATGCGAAAAAAAAACTTTTAGATTTATTTAAAGCACATTGGAAGACTTGATGTAGTTCATTTTAATAACTATCTGTCAAAATAAGTCAGTTTTGGTGAAAAACGAGATACTTTTTTCTAAACGCATTTTGCTTGGACATATCCTAGCTCCAGGGTAAAGACCATGAAAATATGACTTAGTAGTAAAGTTTTGTCAAGACTTATCCTAAAATCAAGGGTAACGTAAAAAATTACGATATTTGTAAAATTTATGGACAAAAATTAATTTTAGTGATCTAAAAAATGATGAAGTTATAAATTCTGCTTCAAAACTGATTACTTAGTGATCTGAAATAGTTCTGTTTATTTTTCTATAGTTTAATCCAAAAATTGTTTTAAAAATAAAAGATCAACACATATATCCTGTAGAACTTATAAAGGATGCTGAACGTTCATCAAACAATATTCTTAAAATATCTTAATGTAAAACTTCCAACCTGTCGTAATCAAGAAAAAAAAAAAAGAAAAAAAATAAATATATAATCGTATTTAAATTCACAGAAGAAAGTACCAATCACCAAATAATTCACTCAATCAAAAATTGTTTAAATTTTCACCTCTCACCAAAATAATTATATTAACACTTCCATAAAAATCAGGAAAAAATTTTTTTGCCTGATGTCTCAATTTCTAAATTTGTATGCGCAAACTCCCTTAAGTCATTTATCAATCTCAGTTTACATTTTCACAAAATTGTTGAAACTCGCGATTTTACTGAGATTTTTCCCTTACTTAAAAACCAACAAAATTGCAAAAGCACGTAACTTTAAATAGAAATATAACGATTCAAATGATTCAAAATTTCAAAAATAAGTAAGATTTTTTTAAAAAAAGTATTTTAAAGCAACTGCATTTTTTAAATGCATTTTTCGTTAAACATGCCAATTAAAATATTTGCGTTTTTGACGTATTTGGAAATTACGAAAGTATTACATTAAAATAAATATTTCAAATTTTTGAGATGCTCAAATGTGCTAAGTATAATAAAATTAAAAAGAAACATGTTCCATATTTTCCATATACAAATATTTTTTTTCTGATGTTTTGAAAAATTTGTATTTTTTTATAAAAGTTAACCAAATATAGAAAGTATGCCAATTTAAATATTCGTATCTGTCAGTAAGGAATTTGTATATATTTAAAAGCATATAAAAGGCTATTGTCATTTTCAAAATATCCTTATCTTTAAATGATATACATGAATTTTTTACAATTGCTAATCCATTAAATTTTAATTTCGCTTTAAGTGTATTTAAAACTGTTTCAGAAATCAGTTTTCAAAAATCTTTTCCATTATATTTGTATTGAAGTTCATGCAATTACAATTTAGAGTACATTTATATCACTAAATTCCACAAGGCCCTACCAGAAATATTGTTATTTAAAGTTATGTACTAATAAGTTTTTTTTGCAGGTTTTTTTAGAAAATGAAAAAAAACGAAATAGAATTGCTTTTTTCAAAATTTCGCGAAAGTAAGTAAAAAGTCCATAAGTTATTTGCGTAAAGAATTTTTGGAAAATCGAGACATTGGGTAAATTGGACGTTCTTTCATGGAATTTTTGATATAAGTTATTAATAATAACCGTAAAAATTGAAAAACAAAAAAAAATTTTTCAATTAAAAGATTTATAAAATCAATCAAGTATGTGATTGAATAAATTGGGAAATTTAAATGAGAAAAAAAAACTTACTTGAATTTTATTTTTAATATTTCTTTTTTTATGGTTTTACTTGAACATATTAAAAAACTTTGGTATAAAATGAAACAATTGTTTTAATTGAAAATTATTAGCTTTTTTTATTAATATTAATTATTAACTTTTTTGTGTTATTAAATATATATATATATATATATATATATATATATATATATATATATATATATATATATATATATACATATATATATACATATATATAAGGATATATATACATATATATAAGGATTTGCATAGATATATATATTAAAAATTAATATATATATATAAATTGTATATATATATTAAAAATTATATTCTATAACTTTTAAAACATAAATGATAATTACTTAAAAAATTTGCACCTGATATCTCTTTTATCATGTAAAAAATTGTGCAAAAATTATTAAAAAAAAGTCTGTGTAACTCAGCTAGTAATGATAATGTTCTTTTTTTAAAGTCGTGATAGCTTTCTAGAATATTTATGAATGTGTGCAATTATTATGTAAATTAATTAAATTTTAAATTTGGAGATTTTTTTTTAAATTTTCAATTTTTAACCGCTATAAATTTTGTGCACCCCACAAAAGTAATTCACGTCAATGAATTTTAAAAGCTGAATTATTGATTTATGTTCCTTCAAAATGCTGCCAATGTAAAATTGTTGCTAATTCTGTTACTTCTTTTAAAATTTTACTATAATTATAATTTTTTTTAATAGGTAGAGTTTTGCAAATTCTTGAAAAAGAAAAATCGATTTAAGTTTTACTCTGCTTCTAGCTTTGTATGAAAATTTTAAATTTTTTAACGAAGTTTCAAATAATTTTAATAACAACATATATATATATATATATATATATATATATATATATATTATATATAGATATATATATACATAATATATAATAAATAAATAATTATATTCTGGGAAATAAATAAGTAATTACTGAACTACTTCTGTGTAATGCAAGCGATATGATGTTATCATTGAAATGTAACTACATCGGTAACTTTATTACCAATTTTTCGCTGGGTGGTTCCGGCCTGGCCAAGGCATAGACAGATTAGAAGGTTTTATAAAAATATTCAAATTTTCTGAACCATATTTTTTATGCGCATAGAGAACTATATTTAAATTAATAATTTGATTTTATTCCGTGAGTCCCACCTATGGTGGTGTAGGGTATAAAAAGAAAATCTAAAAAAAACTCTTTAGTACTAGTGCATAATATTTTATTATATGGACTATCATTCATTGAACACCTGTAAAAACATATCAGACATATTTAACAAAATTTTCCAATAAATAATTTACTGTGAAATAACACAAATAACAATTTATTAACTAAAAAACCATTAAATATATCACATTTTAAACAACTATTTTTCGGAAAAAAATTTCCATGAAATAGTTTTCATTTAAGTTAAAAAAATTTCGCAGAAATTTAAAATTTCAATTAATTTACTTGTTTTAAACAATGTACAGAAATTAAATTTAAAACGAATATGTGCATATCAGTATGTATATATATTGTGTAAAATGAAACAAAATAATTTTTTGATAAATCAAAAATGCTCAAGGCTTAAAAGTAATATGAGTCTGTGTGTGTGTTTGTATTTTTCTATAAAATATGCAAGGGTTTTAATAGTGTTCATATTATATATATATATGTGTGTGTGTATTTTGGTATGAGAACATATTTTATTTAAATTGCCTGTCATGGCCATTCAGTGCTACTAATACTATGTGTCATAATGAGTTTGTATATTCGGGCAGTTGTCTTTTTTTATTTTGTTCTTTTGCAATAATAAAAAAAAATTAAAACTATTTGTTTTAGGATATGAAATAAAAATATAATATCTAAAATGCAAACAGAAGTGAATAAATTTTATATATAGATTTTTTTTTGGAAATGTATATGACAATAAAAGGTAATAAATAAATTAGTGTAAATACAGACAGTTTAATAGAAATGAGTTTCATTTTTAAAAGACAACATTTTCGTCGAAATTTTATGAGATAATTTGTTAAAGGGAAACATTTTTGAAATAAATGAAATTTAAGTTTATGGTGAATATGTAATCCATATCCATATATCTAAAGCTATAAATATAAGTGAAAACTATGGAATTTATTCTCAAATCTGGAGGAATTTTATTAAAATTGTATTATGTTTTAAATACAATACAATAAATGAAAAAAATGCTAAAGCACTCTTTTAAAGGATTTTAAATTTCAGTTAAATATTGACCTCTTAAGTATAGAAATATATATGAATTATTTTTTTATTTGTTATGTTACTTTTATAATTTATTTTATAATTCTTTTTCTCTTACTCAAAAGTTTTTATATTATTTAACTTCACAAAATGCTTGTTATTTAAATTTTATTTTATTGTATTATTTTAGTGTTTAATGACAAAGTTTGCTTGAGATACTTAATACAAATAATTTTAAAATAACTAATTTTTGTTCCAACAAATGTGCCCCAAAAAGTTTAACAGTTATTTTTTAATTTACATGTCATAGCAAAATCATAAGATAGTTTTGAAGAAAATATTGAGACAAACTTTAAAATTTTAACATAAAAAGTATTCTTTTAAGCGTTTAAAAGAACGTGGGTGCTTGTGAAAACCTTAAAGGAAATATTAAATTGAAGGAAAGTTTAAAGTACAGTGTCGTCAATTAAAGAAGGGTTAATTTATAAAGAAACTTATCTGAAAATTAATCTTTAATTTAAGAAGATTTCTAAAATTATTTGATTTTTCTAAGATAACAAACTAAATTCAAGAAAAATTAATGTTTATTGCATTAAATTTCATTGTAATTGCTTTAAAGCTATTTTATAGTCCAAACTCTAACATAACTTTACCTAAAACATTTGCTTCTGGAAAGATTTTCCGAAAAAACTAGTGAATTCAAACTTTGTTCCAAAATAAAAACAAATTAATTTTTCATGTTGAGGTCTTTTAAATGATTAAAATTAATTGATTGTTCTAAAATTCTGCGGACCTGCTTTTTTGGAATGATTATTGCAGTTTTGTGGATATAAATTGTATTCCGTACGTAATTTCAGTTTTCCTATGTTTTATACCCATTTGTGAAATTATTTCTGATTTATTATTTTAACTAATGAGTTTTATTTGAAATTTTAACTACCAAAAACAGGAAAAGATTAACACCTCTTTTATGGTCTAAAATTATTAAGCAGAACAAGTTTCTAAAAGCAAAGTTATGAGTTAATGTAACACTAAACTAGAACTGAATTAAAACTGAATTAGAGCTGAACTAAAGCTTCACCAAAATTGAATTAAGACAGAACTAGAACTGAACTGAAACTGAAATAGAAATTGTATTAGAGCTGAAATAGAACAGAACTAAAAATGAACTAGAACTGAATTAGAACTGAACAAGAACTGAACTAGAACTAAACTAGGACTGGACTAAAGCTGAACTAGAACTGAACTAAAACAAAACTAGTACTGTACTGGAACTGAACTAGGACTGAACTAAAACTGAAATTGACCTGAAATAGAATTGAATTAGGACTGATCTAAAGGTGAAATAGAACTGAACTAGAATTCAAATAAAACGGGACTAGAAATGAAATAGGAATAAACTGGAACTGAAATAGAACAGATCTAGAACTGAACTATAACTGGACTTAAGTTGAACTAGAACTGAACTGAAACTGAACTAAAACTGAACTATAACTAAATTAAAACTGAACTAAAACTGAACTAGAATTGAAATAGAAATAAACTATAACTAAACGGGAACAGAACTAGAACTCAACTAGGACTGAACTAGGACTGAACTAAAACTGAACTAGAACTGAACTAGAACTGAACTAAAACTGAACTAGAACTGAAATAGAAATAAACTAGAACTGAACTGGAACTGAACTAGGACTAAACTAAAACTGAACCTAAACTGAAATAAAACTGAACTAGAACTGAACTGGAACTGAAATAGAAATAAACCAGAACTGAAATAGAATTGAACTAAGACTGTACTGAAAGTAGAACTAATCAGATCTTTTTTTTTTTTTAATTTCGAATTCTGTGGAAATTTATTTGACAATAATATCAATAATATTTCCTTTAAAATAAAGAAATCATTTTTTTAACTTTAACAAGTATTTAAATAAATAAAGTTTGTCTTGTACAATTTTTAATATTAACAAGAATTTTATGTACTTGTCTCTTCATTCTAATTAAAGATACGTGTGTGTCGTATCATAAGCTGCTTTTAATAAAAATACCTAAATTTTATCAACTCTTAAAACTATTTATTTCATTTAAAGTGACTTTTGTAGTATCCTTAAAATTTACCACTTACTTAAATGTTATCCACTTAACTTAGAATTCTCTAAAAATTTATCCATTTGAATTTAATTTACTAGCAACAATAAAATTCTAGTATTTAAATTTTATTTTCTTTCAAATAATCTTTTCTGGCAAAAACTTATTTCTTATTTATGAATTTATCACAAAAGAAACCTGGAGAGTGAGAGTGAGAGAGAAAAAATGAGATTTAGAGAAGGAAAAATAATAAGAAAACTCTTCTTTAATAATTTATCTATTCATTAAAATTCCTAAAATTATTTACTTAAATTTTGAGCATAAACAAAGACAACAAAATAATCATTATAATAAAATTTTTAACTGAAAAACATAAAATAGAAAATTTTGTTTACAAATTATGGTTTTTGTTGTTGTTGATTTTATGTTACAAGACTGTGTATATATGTATATGTGTGTTAGTTGAAAATTTTTAATTAAAACAATTGTGAGAGTTTTTAGTTTTTTGTCCTAACAGACAAGAGAGAGTCTATGTGCAAGTGAAAAGTTTTTCCATTTTATTTATTCTTGTAAAAGGATTATAAAGTTTAATATTGCTGTTTAAGTAAATTAGTTAACGAAGAGTTAATTGAAAATAGATCAAAATAAAATAAAATAGTTTACTTTTAGTCTTTTTTGTCTTTTCGATTAACTGGGAAATTGCAGTGTCAAAAGTAAAATTAAAGTAGTTGAGAAAAATGTTTTCGTAGGAAAAATAAAGTATGAAATTATAAAGTGAATTTTGTTGAAGTACTCAAGAATATAGATTGGGATGTTTCCTAGGAGAATTTCTAAAAGGTGGCAGACATTTTCATACATAAAAAATAGATACATGTATGAAATTAGAGACCATACATAGTAAAACGACATAGTCAGTTTTTCTACAGAACGTCAAACTACCACTTAAAAGGACTTCAAAATTTCGAAGGATACATATAAAAAAAAAATACAAAATATTTATGAATATTACATCAACCCAGTATGGCAATATAATAATATTTTTTATTTAAATGTTTTAGTATAAAAACTTAAGAAAATATCTTTTGGAAAATGTTGCCTTTTATTATCATTCTTACACATAAAGATATCGTTATACAGATGAAACTAGAGACCTTCCTTGGTAAAATTGTGTACGCTTTTTTTCTCCAAAATATTAAACTTCTTCTCAAGAGGACTTCAAAATTTCGAAAGATGCGCAATTTTCAAGAATATTGTAAAATATTTACGAAGATTATATCGAAACAATATGGATGTCAAATGTAAACTATAAATTCCTGCAATATAATAATATTTTTTATTTAAATTTTGTAGTACAAAAAGTTAAGAAAATATTTTTTCGAATATTTAACCCTTTAATATTTATAATTTAATTATATACTTTAATATAAAGGACACTTCCTTATCATTTTTTGTTGAAATATTTAACTAAAATTTTTTGTTGTATTGCAGGAATTCTTAGCTTTCATTAGATTTCCATATTGGCCCAATATAATTTTGGTAAATGTTTTATAATTTTCTTTCAAAGCTGTGACGTTCTTTTGAGAAAAACTTTGATGTCCTGGAGAAAAACTGGATACGTAATTTTATTCTATATGGGTTATAGTTTTATGCAAATATCGGTTTGGGAAATTGTTGCACGTTGTAAGAATGGATATTATCAATGTCATTGGTTTTTCAAAAGAAAATTAATTGATAGCATTTTACTTTTTAAAAATAATAATTTGAATTTAATTAAAATAATTTAGGTTCTGTTTAAAATTTGTAGTGTATACTTTTAGGGGTTTATTTATGAACTCATTAATAAATTTCTTTTAATTTATTTTCATTATTAAATTATTTAAAACAATTTATCACGACTTTATTTAAAAAATAAACAAGTACATATTAAAACATATTTATATTTTTATCACTCTTACGTATGAGTGATATTATTTTATATCTGGCACGTGCATATGAATTAAATATTACGTATACGTCTCTTGTTAATTATTGAGGTTAATAGTAATTATATTTATCGCAAATATAATTTTAAAACCTTTAAAACATTTTCATTTTTTCGTTTTATTGCTGGAGTTTATTTATTTGTTTGCATATTTATACAACTCATTAAAATGAAATTTATATTCCACAAAGATAATTTTCTCTTATAGGGAACTTTATAAATGCGCTACGTCAGACATAACACTATCAACAGTTTTTTCGCAAATTTTTTGATAATTTATATTAAAATAGGTCTATAATAAAATTCGGAAAGTCATTAACAAATTTTGTGCGCTTGTAAAATTGATATCATTTTTTCTATTTTTTTTCTTTCAATCTTGGGTATTATTTTTATTGTAATAATTGGATTTTTAGTTTTCAATTTACAAATAAATTGAATAAAAACCAAGAGTTCTATTAACTCTTCTTGGCATTACTATTAGTTATTGCTATCATATAATATAATATTCTTTTTTCAGTTGTTGTAAGACGGCATTGAAAAATGTGTACAATTATATACTATATATACTATTGTCTGAATTTAAACCAAAATAGAGCATGTATATAACAAAAGTTTTTCTGGCTGCAATATTCCTTGCTTCTCTTATAAAGCAAAGATGCGGGTTTCCCTTATCTAATCGAAGAAACGTTTATAATTTCCGAACAGCTTTACATGTTTCTGGGATATGTTTATGATATAATCTGACAAAAAGCAGTTTGCTTTCCTTAAAGAGCTATTTTATGGTCAATTATCAGAACTGTTAGGGTATATATGAAAATATAAGCCAGTAGGTTTATTACAAATAAACACAAACATTTAAATCCGCCAACATTTTTCATAATAACCTACAATTTTAAAAATATAAACGAGAGAAAATATAATATACAAAATATAATAAAATACACAAAACAAAATTAAAACTGACTTAAATTATGATGTGCTTAATTAAGCCGAAAATTCGAGTATAATTAAAAATAATATTTTACAAATACACAAACAACAACAATATATATATATATATATATATATATATATATATATATATATATATATATATATATATATATATATATATAAATATATATATATATATATATTTAGTTTTTATTACAATTTCAGTAAATTTATAAAAAGCTATTAAAAAGTAAAAGGGTTTCTTTTTGATTTTAAACTCTAAATCTATATGTTTGCTGTCTAGTCTCTATCTGTTGTATTAAACACAATCTTATCGTTAAAAATAATTTTATAAAAAAAAAAAATAAAAAATTGATTATTTGTACATTAATTTGCGGATAAATCACTCACTCACACTTTTACCAGCATCATGTGTACTGATAAATATGTTTGTAATATTAAGTTGTCAAAATTATTCTGTTTTTAGGATTTAAAATGACAATAACATATTTTGTATTAAATGAATATTAGACTTTATTATGATTTAAGCAAATCACAAATAAATGTTGTTATAAAGAAGTTTATAACGAGAAAAAATAAGATATAGTCGGTCGAGACCGACTATATGACGGGGATTTATATTACACCTGTGGTCATTTTTACGTTGCATTGATACTTACATCTAGATGATTTTATACACTTTAGGACGATTTCTGGAAGTAGGTTTATATGGAAGCTATGGTAAATTATGGTCCGATTTTTTCTATTTACATAAAACCTATTTGTGTAGAATATTACTTGTGAAGAATATTAACTTATCGAATATTGACATTCAATTCAATATCAAATACACGACTTAAAAAACTATCAAATATTTCCAAAATTATATTACCGCGATGTGGATGCCAAATGAAAGCTAAAAATCTCTTCTATAAACCAAAAGTTTTTATTTAAATATAGCAGCACAAAATTTTGAAAAAATGTCCTTAATATGAAGTATATTATTAGCTGATAAATATAATATTGAAGGGTTAAATTTTAAAAGATATATTTTCTTAACTATTCTCACTGCAATATGTAAATAAAGGATATCACTTTTATCACCTGACATCCATATTGGGTTGATAAAATCTTCTTAAGTTTTTTATAATATTCTTAACAGTTGCTCATCTTTCGGAACTTTAACTTCTTTTGAGAGAATATTTAATATCCCGAGGAAAAACTGGGTAAACATTATTACCGCAGATGATCCTTATTTTTATCTATATGAAAATAGGCATCATTTAGAGAACATCATGTGAAAACAGATACTAGTAGGTAACATTTTCAAAAGGATATTGAGTTTTTGCGCTTTACATAAAATACATCTACATAAAAAATATTATTATATTATAGTGATTTTTTAAGTTCATTTGACACCCAGAGTAGCTTCATATAATATTAGTAAAAATATTATACATTTATTAAAAATGTGTATCCTTTTAAGCTATTAAGTTCTTTTAAAAGGAAATTTAACGTCCTGGAGAAAAACTGAGCAGGCAGTTTTACCTTTACTACCTATGGTCTCTAGTATTGTGCATACATCCAGCTTTTCATGTATAATTAGAATATTATTGAATAAAAGTGTAATAAAAATATAAAAATGCCAAAATCAAATACTGTGAAGAAAAATTCCTAATAATAGCAAAATAATAAAGAATATTAATATATTATATTAAAAAGTATTTCTACAGATTTTTTATACAAAAATAAAATGTTTTTATAATTTTTTTTATTTTTTACTTTTTGCGATTTTATTTTAAAATTAACTTTTTTTTATAAGTTTTAGTAATTTATTACTTGTGGTATAACACCTTTTTGTCCCAGAATAATTGTTAATGCACTCTGCACAATGGGGCAAGATTGAATTTTTTTGTTATAAATCTGTTGGATTTACATAAAACTTCGCAAAGGCATAGGGAGTGTACCTTTTTAACTTTAGAAGGAGGCCCCACATAACCTTCAATAGCGGACCTATTGCAGCTCAAATTAGGGTAACTTCTACATAGGAAATTTTTCATCGCTTGTCAAATGTTTGTTGCTTACCCGATTTCAAATTTTTTTACACCTCGTTAAGCTCTCGATAAAGCCTATGACATATTAAAAGTTAAAGAAGCATAGTTTTGGTTCAGGAAACGATATTTTTTTGTATGTAATTTAGAATTAATTTAGTTAAACAGTCAATTTTATTTGAAAAAAATTAAGTCCATAATTCTTCTGATTTTTGGAATTAAAATAAAATTTTTGTAAAAAATTGGTTTTTGGGGAATCTATAAAAATTTGATCTCAAATAAAATATTGGTTTGTAAAGACATCTTAACGAAGTTTTCAGCGATTATTCACTTTATTGTTTGTAATGGTAAAACGTAGAGAAGTTTAGGATTTTTGTGAAAGGAATCCCAGAATTCCTAAAAAACCGAAGGAAAATCCCAAAAATATATATATTTTTAATTTTGCTCATAAAGTCCACACTTATTGCAGGTTTAGAAAAAGCAATTAGCAAACTCTTTGGAACATATAGACGTTTTCGAAACTGCATTCGTTTCGCAGAACTGGCCTTTGGGATTTTAGAACATATAAGCCAAATAAAATTTTTGATTTAAAATAGGTCAAATTTGGTACATAGTCCTGTTGAGTGTTTAGGCTTATATTTAATTCTAAAACATTCTTTCTGAAGATATCTTTTAGAAATGTGTTACACTATTATATGTTCTTAAATAAAATGTTATTTTAAAGACACCTTTTCGACAAAAAAAAAAAGAAACACAAAAGATCTTAATTTCTGCATGAAAAATTTTTTATGTCGGAGATTTTGACCGCTAATAGTTTCGCTCCTGAAGGGTATGTGAGGTCCTTTTTCCAAACTTAAAATTATACACTCCTCTGTTATGGCTGTGGGTAATTTTATGTAAATGAGCCGATTGTCAGTTATGGATTCATATCCCAAAATTTCGATTCTGTGCCACTTTGATCTGTAGTAAACAAATTGGTCAATATTAAGCAAAAGCATATAAAGTAAGAGGTTAATAGTTTGAACTTAGAATTCTCATTGCAAAACTTAATTAAATCAACAGATCCTAGGAAGTTTGAACTCACTTTTTTTCGCTTTTTAAGTTTAAATGGCTGCATTGCCTTCAGGTTTTGGGTGAGAAATGTTGTATTTCTTAGTTATTTGGTAAGGTCTATCAAAATGCATCAACCAGTTTCCTGTTTTTAAAACAAACTTTAGAGATATAAGATATATAAAGTCGGTTTCAAAGAGTTTTAAAAATTTGTGAAATTTCTCATATATATTTAGTAGTTAGTATTATGTGTCAGTAAAATTAAATAATTGAAAATATTTTTGCATCAATTTAAATTTAATTAACATTGTGTCTCAGTCTTATATTAACTAGAAACACAAAATGAAAAAAAAATTACTTTAAAACAACAAACAAATTTAGTAAGATACAGAGAGTAAATATCTTTAAAAAAAATTTTATTTCTACAATATGTATGTGTGGTGATGTTAAATATAGTAGTAATTGTATTTAATGTTGTATCCCAGCGGCAAAAAATATCAAGGCCTTTATCGACCAGGTTTACTAGAAAGTCAATTATGCTAATCTACTTCTATTGCAAGGCCTTTAAGAATGCCTCATCTTTGCGTTTTAAAGTATCCCGTAGAACTTCCAACTTTACCTCTCTTAGAAGGACAGTAAGAAGCTATACTTTTTTGATATATTTCTTAGAAAGGAAAAAATATTACAATATTTTTTCGCTTTAAGAAAAGCAAACCCATTCAGAAAACGTTACAAAAGCAACATATTTATAGTTTTGTTTGAGTTCGTTGTGTTTTTCTAAGTTAGTGTTATTATACCCTACACCACCATAGATGCTTGGTTGTGCTAATGTTTGTAACGCATAGAAAAGGTTATCCAACACCCACCTTAAAGTAGACCAATTGACTCAGAATCACTTTTTAAATTGATCTAACGTTGTCCGTCTGGCTGGCTAGACGACTGGCTGGCTGTCCATGTATAACTTGTGCGGGTCACAATTTTAAAGACAATTCAATGAAATTTGGCACGTGGGACCTTTATGATACAAGGACGAAGCCTATTGAAATTGGTTGTGATCGGTACATTATTTCACCAATTCCCCATATAATTCCCCTCAGGAATAGAGTTTAAATACTCAAAAATCCCTTAAAAATAAGAGTATTTTAATGAAATTCGATGCAAATAACAAGTATCAATCTTTTTTTTTTTTGCCAAATTTCATGAAGATCGGTCCACAATTGACCATAGCTCCCATATAAACCCCTCCTCTGAAAATCACTTTAACGTGCATAAATCCCTTACGAATGTTAGTATCAAGTTAATATTTGATTCAAATAAGTTTTATGTAAGTAAAAACAACATTGCCGAATTTTATGAAAATCGGTCCATAATTTACAATTCGAGGAATCGCCCTAAAGTGCATAAAATCATTTAGATGTTGGTATCAGTGCATTATACTATATTTCATTCTACATTTAGTAAAATTAGCCACAAATGTAATATAAATCCCCTTGCCGAATTTTTATGCTCGTACAAAATGATGTGTGGTATCATATAGTCGGTCAAGACTGACTTTTTTCTTTCTCGTTTTTATTTGTAGTTTTTATTATAGATATTTTATTAAAAACTGAATTATATCTTTGTACCATTGACAAAGTAAATTTACAATTAAAACAAATTGAACAACTAAAAAAATCAAAAATTTCAATGAAAATGTAAAGTTTTGGATAAATTGTCTTATCTCGACTTAAGATGTTTCGTCAAAAGTTCAGATATGTTTTTTAATACTGAATTTTTATTTTTTATGTTTTAAACTTTTTACAATAATTTAAAATAAAAAATTGTTGTTTTTTGTAAATAGAAAAGTATTTTATTAAATAGCATAGAAGACCTGCTGAAGAAAGCCTGCTGGCAGTTCTTTTCAAGATATCACGTGTAAAAATGATATCACGTGTAAAAAATTCACGAATGGACGTAGAAGCTCTTCTGGCTATAAAAAGGCCTTCCATAAAGACTCTTTACCCCTTCTTTTTACCGCTGGGTTATAGTAGCAGTACGAGTAGTGGTAGTGGTAGCGTGAGCTTGTGTTGTGATATTTTTGTACCAGCAAAACCAGTTAAACATCTAATGATAACAATGGCATCATGTTTAATGCCATTGTAGTTATTGTTTTTGTTGTGTATCTGTATCTGTAGCTTTTTTTTGTTGTTTTGTCAATATTGTAGGCTGTTTTGTTATTTGATTGTTCGTTCTCTCTGCCGTTCATTGTATGTCTGCTTGTCTTGTCTGCTTCTTGTTCTAAAAGAGATGAAAATTAAATTTTTAATGAACTGTGTTAACACTTCCTATAAACGAAAGTGTTTTTGCATATTTCTCTCAATTTTTCTCAACATAATTTTTTCCTTATGTAACGAAGGTCTAATAAATTAAGGGTGTCATATTAATTTTTCTCAAAAAAAAGGTGTCACATTTAAGCTAATAGCAGAAGTTTTAACAAAATTTAGCTCAATCCTTTATATTTTAAATAAAAATATATACATACTAGTATAAACTTATAACAGGAAAACCGTTTTGTACTAAGGCTTTCTCTGCAAGAAGGAAATAAAGATGCTGCTTTAAAAACATTTATCCTAAATAAACATGAGGTTATAATCTTTTGTTTTTTTTCCTTACATTTTCGTTAAAAAAAACACATACAAAATATCACACGCTGCTACAATGTGGCACTTTTCACAAAACAGTTTCAAACAATTTCGAAACACTCCTAAATTTCGAGATATTGCGAAAATTCCATATTTTAGAACAACTTCTGCATTATGCATCTCGTAGCTTCATAAATTTTAAGTCAGTTTAAGGTTTCAAAATTAATTCTGAAAGCAGAAGTAATTAGCTTTTTAACTAAATTACCATCTCTTTTATACACTCAAATTAAATAATGAATTATTTATCACTTTTATATTTATATCACTTTTCTTTTTGGTAATTTTGTCTTTGATGTAAATTTTACATATTTCTTAACAAAGTTTATAATCTTATTTTATTTAGAATAAAATGAGATATTCCCATATAAAATCGCTCAAAAATCCAAAAACTTATATAACATTTTCAATACTTTATAAAAAATTCCTAATATATTTTAAGATAAAACATTTTCTTTGACTTGGTTTTTACTTTTTGAAGATAAAATTACAAATGTATGGAAAGTTTTGTTAAGCTATTAATAGGGATAGAGAAACAAACTACCGTTCTCAGGAAAATGTTGCTAATATTCCGGGAAAAACAGGAAAATAAAACTATACGCTTTTTAAGAATTTATAACGCTTTATTTTAATTTTTTTTTATGAATTTATTAAAAAAAAAGCTAGTTCATAAATTCTTTCAATAAAGTATAATTTTAATATTTTAAATTTTATTTTAACATTTAATAATTATTTAAAAATGCGAATATTCAGAAATAAATAAATAAATAACAATTGCTCAATGTAAAGGAATAACAAAACTTAACATTTAAAGATAAATAATATAATACACAAAACAAGATCAATCCATATTGAAAAGAAATCAGATCCTTATAATCCATTAAAAAAATATGTGTTCTCCCATCATTTGATTGAATTGGGTTTTTCTTTCGCTTGAATTTTTTGCAACAAAAGCAAAACTGTTCTAAAGAATAATTCTTAATAAAATAAATTATGTAATTTTCAAATTTTTATTGGATTATCTGAAAGCTTTTTTGTTTGCCCATTTACCTATTTTCCAAAATGTTTCCAAATATTCGCATTAAAAGAATTCTAATGCAATATTATATAGTTTTCATATAAGAAATAGTTCACATTATGCTCTCCTTAAGATAAATACTTATAAATTCAACTTTTTTATCAGCATATTTATGTATGTTAATTTATATCAAAAGCAAAACTTTCCCAGTATGTTGAAAAGTCCGGGGAATCCAAAACCCTAGTTATTACATATTAAATCCAATAAGTCTTACAGTTTTTATCCAATTTAAAAATATTAAAATTGTTTTTGTACACAATGAAAATGCCTTTAAAAATTGTTACATCGTTGCTTTTATTAATAATAATAATAATAATAATAATAATAATAATAATAATAATTATAATAAAAACAATAATAATAATTATAATAATAATAACAATAATAATTGTAATAATAATATATTAATAATAATAATTATAATTATAATAATTATAATTATAATAATTATAATAATAATAATAATAATAATAATAATAATAAAAATTATAATAATAATAATAATAATAATAATAATAATAACAATATTAATAATAATAATAATAAATCTGAGTAAAACTTAAATAAAATGTGGGAAAATTTTATTTTTACTAGAAGTTGTTTGAAAACCAAAATAGGTCTTGTTGAAGAAGGAGGAAGTACCGAAATAAGCCTAGTTGAAGAAGTGACTGAAGACGACATTTGTAAAGGTGATAGAATCCGAATTGACGTTATAGTAATTATTCTCTCATAATATCTATATATTTTGTATTTAAAATAAAGAAATACTCAATAAAGAATATATTATTTTAACTCCCTGAAAGGATAAATGAAACGTCTTATTACTTAAGGTTTCTTGATCTGTAAATAGACACTGTACCCGACTAAGTTGCCTCGGCCGATGTTAAAACCGTATTATATGGTATTTTTATTTTCTTTAAATTAAATAATTCAAAAATAACATTTGAGTTATAAATTGAATTAGATAAATATATGCATTTGCAATTTTTCGACTGCAAACTTTCCTCAACAAAAATTTCTTAGAAAGATATTTTACTAAAATTTTTCAATTATACTAATTATTCATATAAAAAATTTCGTTTATGTTTTTAGTCCAAAACACAAAAATATTTGAACAAATGTGTTTTTTGTATGGGAAAATTTGTTGTTGGTTTTTGGAAAAAAAAAATCGAAAGCCTTCAAAAACGCATACAAAAATACATTTGCATTTTAAATGCAAGTCCATAAATCAATATTTGACCAAAGCAAATCAAATACATATAGTTGAAAAGCCTGTTACTTCTGCTTTCCAAAGAAGTTTAAAAAGAATAAATAAAGAAAATAATAATATAAAAATAGAAGTATATTTATACCCAAAAACAATTTTTAGCGAATAGCTCGAAATGCTAGGGGTATATTGCAAATTTTTATATAGAAGCCCTATAACCTACACTATATCATTTATCGAGTAAGTTTTCACTGTAACAGCGTGTTATTCAACATTTGCACCAAAACATTTGAAAATTTTACATAAAAAACATATGTACTTTAGCTTAGGGAATTTTTTGTTTTTTCAAAATTTTATGTGTTTGTAATTTATACGTTTAATTATAATTTAAAAGACGACAACATATATACAAGAAAGGAATAACAAGTTTTTAATGGGGTTTTTATTTTATACATAAATTTAGTAATGAATAAATAATAATAAAAATGCTTAAAAAATGTATTCGCTTACTTTTTATATCCATTAACATGCTTATGGTTAATGAGAGTTGTCTATGTTTGTTGTGAAGTTGTTGTTTGTAGATTTTCAAAAGTTTAGTAGTCAGAAGCTTATGAATTTTCAAATGGGTATAATGCTGATTTTATAATTTAGCTTCTGAGTTTTTGAGTGTATTAGCAAGAACACATTTACAAGAATTGTATAACGAGGGTTTTATATTCAATAAGGGTTATCTGCAAAACCTTAGTTGTGCAGGAAATGATAAATACTGTTACTTTCACTAATTTTTCTAGTACTTTGCAATCCGGTATTCTACGATTTATTAAAAATACGTTAAAATTAAAATTAATCTTTTAAACCCATTATTCGCGTAGTTTTGTTATATAACTCCTTCGTTTTCTTTGTATATCAATGTGTGTTATAAAATGTTTTGTTTATAGAAAATTAAAGTTATAAAAGATAAAATTTTTGATAAATATATTTCGTGAGACATATGACACATATGAAATGTACCATAGGTCCTTTCATTCATATTGATGCATCTATTTTAACTTTTTAAAATTTCAAAGAACTTGTGATTTTATTCGCGTTTTTAATTTCATAAAAATTTAAAATATTTCACTTTTATGTAATTTTAATTATACATATCTTTTGAAGTTTAGGTCCGGTTTCATTGATTTAAATTCATTAGAAAGGCAATTAATTCTTCATTTAATATGAAAATTAGAAAATGAAATCAATTTTTAAAAAATGTATTTATAATGCAAATTTTTTTTGATGCGTTTTTGACAACTTTCGATTTTTAATTTTCTTAAATAAACTTAAAGCATTATATGTTAAGTGAGCAATTCATTTTATTTATTTATTTTTTTTTGTGATGAGAAGTTTTAGTATTTTTAATATTTTTTTCTAAAAAATCCCAATAAATTTGCCCATGCAAAAACTCATTTGTTCAAATATATATATTTTGTTTTTTTTTATGAATAATTGGTATAATTGCAAAATTTTAATAAAATATCTTTCTAAGAAATTTTTGTTGAGGAAATTTTGCAAAACATGCAGTTGAAAATTTGCAAATGCATTTATTTATCTAATGCAATTTACAAGTAAAATGTTATTTTTGAATTATTTAACTCAAAGTAAATAAAATTACTCTATAAGCTTGTTTTAACATTGGCTGGGGCAACTTAGTCATATTCAGGGTCTATTTATGGATCAACAAACCTTAAGTAACAAGACGTTTAATTTATCCTTTCTGGGACTTAAAATATTATTTTCTCTGTTGAGTATTTCTTAATTTTAAATACAAAATTTATAAATATTACGGGAGAGTTATTACGATAACTTTAATTTTAATTCTATCGGCTTTACAAATGTGGTCTTCAATCATTTCTTCTTCAACTAGGCTTATTTCCTTATTTCGTTCTTCATCAACAAGTCCTATTTTGGTTCTTAGGCTTATATTAGGATTGGTTAGATTATTCGGGTTATAACTGGCTCGGTTCGGTTATTCAGTTCTAAGAATCATAGGAGGCTTATTTCGGTAACAGAATTTAAGATCGGATTTATATGTTCGGCTTCTTCTTACTCGGCTATCAAACAGATTCGGGTAACTGGCTTTTCGGAAGCATCGGCTTCCAGTGGCAGCTTCTTGTTCGAAGATGGTATATTTTCTACAATTCACATGCATACAATTCACAGTGATGCCAATTGTACTAAAGGGGGCTAAATTAAAAACTCAATTGTTTTGTGGTACAATCAAGACATGTTTTGTGAAGCTGGTAAATTAAGTTACTGACTATAGAGTTTTTGGTATTATGAACCTCGATCTAAAATTTGTCAGTTGCAATAGTTTGAAACTCAAACAATTTCATTTGTTTAAGATAATTTTCAAAAAACTAGATTTCTTTACAATTTGTTAAGATGTCTTAAAAAAATTGGGACTAGAATTTTTATACTGTTTGCAAAAATATTTTCAGTACTTAGTTCAAACATTAGGATGTTAGATATTACTTGCGTTGTCAAAAATAAATTAAATACCTAGCAAAATTAATATTATGCCATTAACAAAACTTATTAAAAAAAAAAAACAAAACCGCGTTTTGAACAATTAAAAATGGGTTAAATGTAGCCAGAATAAGGCTATGTTGGCATCACTGACTATTACCATGTACTTCTATGGGTTAATATTTTACTAAGACAGGCGACATGAAGTAACTTGTGGGAATAGCTAAACGAAGTCAGTTGTGAGAACGACCAGAACGCGAACACTCGTGGGAACGGGCGACCGACGTCACTCGTGGAAATAGCTAGCCGAAGTCAACTCTTAATTTATTTATGCACTCAAACGACGTAGAGTGTTTTAAAAAATACGATATAATTTCACTTTCGCAAAATATAGTAGGCTTTTTAATTATATACAATAATTTTCGATACGTATATGGCGTAATCTTGTCTTGTTTGAATTGCCCGGACTGTAATCAAATCTTATTTACTTATACTTATTCATGTATAAACTAAATGAGAACTATATTGCGTGTTGTTTACTAAACTAAACAAATAAACCTGTTATTATATGTGTCTGTATGTATGTTATTTAAAGTAGTGGCGTTCAATGTAATATGGTACAATTTAATATATTAGTATGCAAATGAAAATAATTAATGTTAATAAAAAGAATGAAAAATTCATGAACAATATAATAAAATTAAAGGAAAAATATAGTAATTTTATAAATAAGTGTATTAAAAAATATGTGCGGGAAAATAGTAATCTTGAGTGTAAGATTTCCACGTTGCAACCGCTAAAATATTTTTTAAATCAATCAAGTCTGTCATTTATGTATGCAGTTTTATATATTTAAAGTTGTACACTCTTTGCTTAGAACGTTTAAAATACTAAAATATTCAAAAAAATAAATTTTTGTATGAAAAAAGTGTTGGTATTTTTTTTTCTAAAAATTATTAAATTAGTAAAAAAAAAAATTAAACTGAATTTTGTTTTAGCAATAAATTGTTTTTTAATATGAAATTAGTTATTTAAAAATAGTGGGGGGAGAGCAGTTTCAAAACTGCGTATAAAAAATGCACTTGCATCGAAGAAAAAATAAATTTATTTAATAAGTTTGTTATAAAAGATGGTAAATATAGAAATCGAATCCATTTTAGATAATGAAAATTTGATAAGAAATATGGAAAATATGGTATTTTAAAATAAAATATTTTTTATTTTTTTTAATTTTTTATTAATTTTAAACTGGATAAATTTTATTAGCTTCACAGAGAACATACTTATTGAATATGAAGAAAATTGAAAGACATGAGGTCAAAACTTTTAATTCTTTATTTGTTCTTTGGTGGTACTTATGATATATTAAATTTACGATATCTTACAAATCTAGAGATAAAAAAAGCAAAGTGTGGTGGCAGGATCATTTTCAAAGTATAATAGCTTTCCGTACTCAAAAGAAGGGAAATGTCTTCCTAATTCAAATAAATCTTGCAAAACTAAACAAAAAATAAAAGATGAATATAAAAAAATGTATAAAACATTTTTGCAAACAAAATTTTGACTCATTAAAATTATATTGAATTTCTTATCAACATTTCAATTGTGACCAAAATATTCAAAAATTTCCCATAATTTTCTTCTGGTTATTTAAACAATGACGTCAATGTTGATTTTTCGTTCGTATTAGCGAAAAATACGAATTGTAGGCATTTTTAAATTTTATTGAAATTAAAAAGTAAATATAAACACTAATATAAATATACAAACAAGGATTATAAATTTACAAAAAAATAAAAAAAAAAATAAGTAAAAATTTAAATCTAGCACATGATTATACAGCTTATTTTCAAGTAATTTCACTTGTATTCTTTGAATTTATTCTTATAAAAATTTAAGATATTGTTTTTGTTTAATTTTTATTCATTTATTTTTTTTTTTGTTGACCTTAATTTTTTACTTTTAAAGGAAATATAATTTTTCTCTCATTTTGTTTTCATGTTTGAGAGCAGCTGTATGCGTGTGTTAAATATTTCAATAACTCTATATTAGAATTTGTTCATATGTGTGTGTATGAGTGTCTGTGTTTTTGTGTAAATTTCTGGCAGGTGTTTACAGACTTAAGGTTAGCAAAAAATTCTTTATTGTATTAAATGTTATATATATATAAGTATTTATGTAGGTAAAAATGTATATTTGTATAAATAATAAAATGAAATTTTCTTTCAGCTACTGCCTTTCACTTTTTCCTTAAGTTTTGTTTTCTACTCTTATTTCACATTTCTATTCATATATAAAACACTTTTATATTCTATATATAAAGGCTGTATAAGGATTTTTTTCCTGTTTCAAGCTGTGTAATTGTATGTGTGTTTATAGTTTTTTTAACTTTAATGTCAAATAGCCTTAAGTCTGGGTCTCTAGGTTTGTATTAAATTCTGCTGGATTTTTTTTCTTATTACCCTCATTAGTTAAGTCATTTGTAAATATGTTATACATATACACAAACAGATTTATAGAAACACACATACACATACTTCTAATCTCACTCTTAGCAAGAAAAAGTGTGAATCTTAAAAAAGAAAACATTTATATTTTTTTCTTTCATAAATTAAAGCCAGAAGGATGAAGTGAAAACGTTTGGAAAAATGTGAAAATATGATTTTTGTTTTAAAATGAAAGTTAGTAAAAACAAATTAACATTAACTGTAACTGAATTTAATGTTGTTTGTATTATTTTTATTTAGGCAGGGAATTAGTTATTTAGATTCGTTCGTTTGGATAGGTTGTTATGAATCGCAGGTTATAGTTAATGTTTATAAAGAAAATATTTTTAAAGCCGCACTCTAATAAATTTTCATGTAAATTTGTTCTTTTTTTTGCAGTTAACTTGATTCCTATTATAATTAGGGTAAAATTACGTGCTGTGCGTAAATTCAAATATTTAAACATATTTTTGTAAAAATTGAACTGAAATTTACCTAATAATGTGTTTAAGAGATGTTTAGCAATATTAAATCCCATTAAAATTTACTCTTTTTGTATCTGAAAAAACATTTTTAATATGCAGAATTCCCATTACTGTTTAAACTTACACGTTCAATTTGTACATACACATTTAAAATGTTTAATAAAAAAATGCAAAGATTCTTTATCTTTTTCTATAATATAAAAAAATTTATTTTAAGTGGAGCTTTTAATAAAATATTTTTTGTAGTTAAATAATATTTGCAATTTAACTTCTAATCTAGATATTTATTTTTTAGTTTTCATTCGAATTTTATATGGATGACTTGAAACTTTTTAGAAATCATGTTGAACATCTCGGATATACATTCATGTGTCGTTTTAAAAGCACATGAACATGAAAAAAACAAAAAGAACCTATATTCGTTTGATAGTTTAATGTTGTGCAGTATTAAGGATAAGAAGATAAGAAATCATTGTAAATAATTGAAAAATTTTGTTGAAACCAAAAATGCGTGCAATAATTTGATTTAAACAAATGTAACTATAATTTTTTACAACGCAGTTATTAATAATTTTTAAATATAAACAAAAGACAGCTGATTTATAAATGGACGATTAAACAGCTCAAGTATGCGAGCCTAAAGAGTCGCGCAAACTTACAAGTGTTGTGCGAATGAATTTCCATAAAATTTTTGTCAGTTCATTTGCGAGTATACATTGCACAGTTTGCGAGGGTTTACTCGTTTTCATGAGCACCCTTATTAATTTTCGAAATATTGTGCTGATTCTTTTTCATGTTTTCGTTGCCTTCTATTATTCGTATTGTTAAATAAATATATGCATTTACGGTAATTTTAAATTTACTCAATTTTTAGTTGTAATTTTATATAGATTTTTTTAGTTTAGCATTTTATGTTTATTTTGGAGGAAATATTATGAGCACTATTGACAGATTTGACAATTTATCATCATTTTGACGATTTTTGGTGTTAAAAATGGCCTGTTAATGATTTAGCAATTTTTGTCTTAAATCTGACGACTTTTTTATTTGTTGTAAAAGGAGATTCATTTATTGAAAACATTTATTCTATTATCATATTCGAGGCGATAATTTTTTATTGTAAACCCTTTACAAAAAGTCAAAACTTTTTGGTAATTTTTATAAAAACATTTAATTTCATAGCCCTTAGTCTACACGTAGACATTTTTATGTCTGCAATTTTCAAATTGTATTTCCCTCTTTAAAATGTTACGTGTGGACCAATAAGAAATCTATTGCGCAATTTATATCGCAATAAATGTTTAAACGCAAAGTTGAGCAATATTGTTTAACATAAGCGGTCAAATTTATTTTTTTTAATTTTTGTTTTTTTAACAGAAAAAACGTGCAGTGCGAGTTAATTTTGTTTTAAAAAGAAAAATAAAGAATAAAAATATACAAAGAAAATAATAATAATAAAATTTTCAATAAAAAAGGATGTTTAACATCTAAATTTCTCATGTACATTTTCTCCACCCCTTAACACAAAGTTGGAAATAAAAATTTGTTCCCGTTATTCTGCCGACGTTATTTCTTATGTTAGGAAATAAAAATTTCTTCGTGGAGACGTAGAGTTACGTGTGGACCTATAAGAAATATATTGCGCAATTTATTTTGCAATAAATGTTTAAACACAAAGTTAAGTAATAATGTTTAATATTCTTTTTTAATATTTCGCTCTTTAAAAGAAAAAAGTGCAAAATGCAATATTAATTAATATTTTTTTTTTTTGTTAAAAAGAGCAAAATATTAAAAAAAAAATGATTAAAAGATAAAAAATGGGGAAAATATACAATTTTCGATAAAAAAGGCAATTTCAAAAATTTATTTCTTATATTCTGCACTAATTAACATTGAAAATAAAAATTTTGTTACCGTTATTGTGCCGACGTTATTTCTTATGTTAGGAGATAAGAATTTTTTCGTGTAGACATAGAGTAATCAATGCATTCTTAAATAGTAGTGCTAAGTATCACTTAGAAAAATTAATTCAGATATTATTGTTTAACACATTCAAAAGTAAATCTTGTATATCGTAGATGTTTTTACAGAAAAACTTGTATTTTTTTCAATTAATTTTCAAGAAACATAATAAATATTTTTTATTTTTATAATTTATAAAATTAAATATTCATAATTTTAATATGCATATTTTTAGCCTTATTAGATATTGGTAGACTTTTATAGTAGGTCGACAGTATAAAATTAAAGTTCGTAATTTTTGTTTAATTTAAAATTTAATCATAGAAAATACAAAGAAGCACAGAAAATATACATTATCATATTAAAAAAAAAAAACATATTTTTAATGTTGGCGATTTATTGATGATTTAAAAAAAATCAATTTGACGATTTTGACGTTTTTTTTTCACAAAATTTGACGATTTTGCACCAATTTTATTTGGCCGCTATTATGCGTTAAATTTATTGTATGAATTTAAAAGAATTTTAACAAACATTTGCTAAGAGTATCGAATGTACAAAATATAACAAGTTTTAGGCTTAATTTTTCTTTTTTAACATTCTTAAAGCTGAGTACTTTTCACACAAATATTATAAATAATTTAATGATTTGGAATCTATAAATAGGCCGCCTGTTATTTGGTTTCTAATAAAATTCCTTTTACAGTTTAATTTCCACAAATACTCATTTAGTTTATTGTTATCGATTAAAAGCCCTTTTTTAATATTGTTTACAATATGATTGCCTAGAATATATTTTTTTCTCAAACGGACATTAATTAAAGTTATTCTTCGTTCGTGAACAAAATGAAACTGTAATTAAAGCTAAATTGCAGACACGTATTAATTTAAAAGTCGTGAAATAATTAAAATAAACGTAAAAATACGTATTTACAAATAAACATGCATATCCTTTCTTCCAGTTATTTAGACAATAATTTTTGGTCGTATTTGTCAATTTTCAGCAATATTTTATTTTTCTCTGGCGCAAAATATAAATAGTTAATGGATATATTGGAGGATTATTGGTAAATACATAGATGTATAGGATTTACATACATTGCGGCAATTAGATAGTTTTATAAGAGATTATATATTTTAATTTTATTCACCCTATAGTTCATTTATTAATGTATACAATAAAAGTAAAATTTCTTACATTAAAATTAAATTTATTGTTCTATTATTATTTAAAAACTCAATAATATTTTTTACTAAAATCGAACCTATCACTGAATTAGTAAATATAAACCTTCAAATTTGTAAATGTTTTATTGAAAAAGTACTTTTTTTCTTATTAAAATATTTTATTTATACAGTGTTGCCAGGAGATGAGAAGAAAAGAGTTTAAATTGAGCTTTAAAAAGGGTTAAAAAAAGCAACATTTCCTAAGAAATAAGGCCAGAAAAAAGTTAAAAATTTTTTAAACTTATTTTTTCCAAAAAAAAAAAAAAAAAAACAAAAAAAGTGTTTAATCTAAAAACTTATTTTTTTTCCTTAGCTTTCGAAATTTTTTTAAAGTATTGTAAAAAAATTATAAAACACAAAACAAAATATAGAACATAAAGCAAAATTACCCAATGAAAAATATCCCAAAAATGCCCATACAAATTTGGGTTTCATATGAGAAATGACCCAATATTTTGAAATGATTTTTTCTTTATTTTTGAACTATAATTCATTTTTGATTAAGCATTTCCAAATTTTTATGTCTTATAACATTTTTTTTTAAATTTTATCTACGAATTATTGTTAAGATTAATGTTGTATATTAAGATATTTTCAATTTAGAGGCAAAAGCGCTGTAGGCTAAAATTTTTATTAAATACAAAAATTTTATTTTGTGTGTATTAATATACAAAAGACCTGAAACTTACTATTCTGTAAATATAAATCTTCGTTAATGAAATACTAATATTTTAGCCTTTTAAAGCAATTTTAGGATTCAAAAAAGGCTAGAAAAAAAGCTAGAAAAAAAGCTAAAAGCTAAAATTAAAAAGTTGAGGCTAAAAGCAAAATAAGCAGGCTAGATTTAGAATTAAAAAAGCTAAATTTTAATATAGCAATTAATAAAACAAATTTTAGCAATTCTGCTTAACAAAATAACAAACATATTATTTGATTTTTAATAGACATTTAAAAGATATTTATTTTAAATTCCATCAAAATTTTAATAAATTATTTTTCCTTAAATCAAGTATTTAAAATTTATTTATTTATTTTTTTTTACAATTCTTTTATTATTAGTATGGCGGGTGTATATAACCAACTATGTAAAGTAGGAATTGGTCCCAATAAGAAAGTTGACAATTGCCACTTTACTAACCCTATGAGAAGCAGAAATGAGTAAAAAAAAAAAAAAAAAATACAGTAAAATGATTGTGCGTCGAAAAGTCATACTTTCTAGCCGAGGAGGTGATTGAGTGTGCCAAAAATTGCCTCTTCCTAGTTGTGGAAGTGGCGATTGCTTTCTTCTCTTTTAAGTTTTGACTGTTGACCATAGAGTCAGTGAATTAGCAATTGTCATCATGCCTATATAAGTATATTCCAATGACCTTTACTGTCTAAAAAGAGGTCAACTGTCCCAAAATAAAGTGGTGGGATAACATAATTAATAAATTCAGAGCATCACCATTATTATTCATTTATATTTCATATTTTTTTTATTTTTAAAATTTTTATAATTTTCCAAATAATAATTTAGTTGTGTTGTTTATTTATGGGAGCATTTTTGTGCATTAATAAATAATTAAATAATCCTTAAATCCAACTAATAAATACTTGTTTTAGTTTTAAGCAAAATTTTAATAATGCAAAAAAGCATTATCATTTTCCCTTAATTAAAAGTATCATTTTGGTGATTGGAGCAAAATCAAATAAAAAGTTTGTTAATATAAGCATTTTCGTAATTAAAATCATTTTTTATTATTTTTTCTATGTAGTTGCAAAGTTACTTCCAAATAAGTTTAAAATTTCAAATTGAATTGAAATTTATGAAGCTACGAGATCTATATTGTAATAACTTTGCTAAAAACGATTTCCTAGCAATATCTCCAAATTTAGGGATGCTTCGAAATCTTTTAAAATTGTTTTGTGAAGTTCATCAATAAATATTTAAACAGTCCTTAAATCCAACTAATAAATACTTGTTTTAGTTTTAAGCAAAATTTCAATAATGTAAAAAAACATTATTATTTTCCCTTAATTAAATCATTTTGGTGATTGGAGTAAAATCAAACAAAAAATTTGTTAATATAAGCAATTTCATAATTAAAATAAATTTCTATTATTTTTTCTATGTAGTTACGTATGTAGGTACGACCTTCTACTTTCAAAATAAGTTTAAAAATTTCAAATTGACTTGAAATTTATGAAGCTACGAGATCTATATTGTAATAACTTTGCTAAAAACGATTTCCTAGCAATATCTCCAAATTTAGGTATGCTTCGAAATCTTTTAAAATTGTTTTGTGAAGTTCTTAAGAAGGTGTGCAACCCACACTAGATCATTTTCCAAGTGAAAAAATAAAGTGAAAATATAAAGCAGCATGTTTTATATTTTAATACTAAATAATACCCGTTTTCCTGAGACAATTGTATACAAATCCTTTTTTTTTAGTACCAAGTACATCAAAAGAAAAAAAGAAGTAACTGAAGTTTTTTTTTTTAAATTTAAGTCAACAAGTTGAAGTCATTAAGTATTCAATAAATTAAATTGAACACCATTAGCACAAACTTTTTTAACTTTCCTTAATTTTTTTTTTTTAACTTTTAGGTTGTCGTCCTATTTCTTTCTGTTGCCTTGAAGATGATTTAAAGTGTTTTTTGTTAAAAATTTATTGTGTCCTAAAAATGGGTATCTTTGAAAACTTAAATACCACTTTATTTTTATTTATTTTTAATTTAACATTAACCACTAAATTTTATTAACACACACACTTATATAACACATTGCACTGAAACACATAAACCCAAACACATATATTTACACAGATATGCTTACATTAGAGATTTATCTATGTTTGTGCATTGACCTTTTTACATTAAACAAAAATTTGTTCATATTAACAGTGTAAGTAAGTGACTTTAAGAGTGTTTGTGTGTTAGTGTTTTTGAGAGTGTTAGAAAATTTTAGTTGGCTACAATTCCCTACTTAACTTTTTCCATTTTTATTTTTTTTTTTGGCTGGGGTAGACATCCTTAAAAAAAAATAAAATAAAATCCTAAATAAAACAGAAAAGAGTAGAGTGGAGAATGGAATGAAATGGAATTATAATCATATCATAAAGAAACACATAAAAACCGTAGCCTTAAATCCTTAAGGGCTTGTAGAAAAATAAATAAAACACGCACACTTACTCACACTCAAAATTTAGCAAAAAAAAGGTCGATGCAGTATGTTCTTTTTTTATATATGTATATATATTTTCTGTTACTGCTGCTATTTTCTTGTTTAGTGCTCTTTTGTATTATAGATTTTTATTTTGTAGGGAAACATTTTCATATAGATTTGGAATTTTTAGAATTTATTTGGTATGTATGTGTGTTTTTTAGTGCTTTTTACCATTTTTCACACATATTCGAATGTGTGTGAGTGCGAAGTGAGTATAAAATAAATATTTCTTCTTTTGCGACAATAATTCAACATGAAAATTAGGTTAACAATGACAACAAGAACAACAATCATAAACGACTCAGGGCTAAATATAGTAAAAATCACATTCGTAACGTAAAAAGTATGTGAATAGATGTTATGTGATGTGTGTTGGTGTTATTCTTGTTATTGTTGATGCTCTGTGTTGTTCTAACACTGAAATTTAGCCTAAAAGTAGGCTTTAGTTTTACTTTTTTTCATTTCATTTGAAAGAACTTTTGTTTTTAAAAGAGGGAATGTTAAATAAAAGATTCAATACTTTTTTTTAATGTTACGCACAATGGGATACTTGGTTTAAACGAAATCTAGTTAAATTTGAGATAATAATCCAGAATTATTCATTATTCTGTTTTAATATTTTGCGAATTTTTATTTGAAGCCATTTTGAAATGTATGATATATACTTGAATTTTTAAACCAATGACTGAATGAAATTATATATATATATTGTATATACATATATACAAATATATATGTATCTACATATATATATAAAATATATATAAAATATATATATATATATATATATATATATATATAAAATATATATAAAATTGGCACAACTATTATTTATAAGATTATATAGGTTTGGCAGTATTGGAAATGGTAACAACATATATAGTTTCCCAAATTTATGATTTCCTAATATGTAATAAACTTCAGAATAGTGTAATTTTTTGCACGTGTTTGTACCTAGTTTTAGTTATTGAATAATAAAATAATATTAATAAATTTCATATTTGCCAAAGTAAGGAAGCAAAAAAATCTATACGTATATTTTCATTGTTTTGTTTCTTTATTTTTTTTTTGTGGGTTATAATACTAAAACATTTTTAAAATCTTTCAACGATTTCAATCACTTCTATATATAAAAATACCGCGGTTTATTTAATACCACGTTTGGTATACCTTTGTCTCCATATAATACGTCGTTGCAAGAAATACACAATAGATTATTAAATTTGGACAAAATGCTTTTATCACATTCCTGCGTGAAGTATAAAAGAATTCGTACAAAAGACTTTGATGTTAACTTGCAAATTGCGTTTTTTCAATTATGACGTTGTTGCTCTTTATAGGGAATTTTGCTGTAATTCAAGTTTAATTAAAATGTGTTTTCAGTTTTAAGTGCAGTGCTAATCATTTATTTGCATTACATTTTAATTCAATAGCGATTTTTTTAGTAAAAATTAAATTTAAATTCAAGTAAATGAACACGCAGAGAAAAAATATAGTTGTAGTGACTATAATCTAGGAGCATCATATTATGATTGGAACATATGATAACAGTGAAAAATAGAAATGATTATAAGTAATAATTACTATAATTCCATTTTGTCTTATTGTCTCCAATATTATGGTTTATTTTATTTAATGTTATGATTCCAGTTTTACCTAAAATTCATCAATCTTACCACATCATTATCCCATTATATCAAAAAATGATTTGGTGTTGTTATATTATCATACTATCTTATTATATTATAATACCACATTGTCATATTATTATTCCATTTTACCATATCATTATCCCATGTTATCATATATTATTATTTCATTTTTCGTACTAGTATTCCAAATAAATTTTTTATTGAAAATAGAATAGGAAAAAGCCAAAATATATATATGTATATTTGCATATTATTTGTTCATTAATTATATTCATTTGTTCTGCCGTAAGTGGTTTTAAGCCAAGATATGTTGTTTTAACTAAACCCTTTAATGGTATCAGAGTGAGCATAATCAGACCTTGTCTATTTATATTTATTTATATATAAACTAAATGAGAATTAAAATAAATTTGGAAAACAAACATTAAAAACAAGATATATTAAGAAAACAACAAGTTATGAATTTTTTTCACTAAGTCTGTGAAAAGGATAAGTATTATATTTATTTGAAACATTTTATTGTCATGGGAATAACAATATTAATATATTAAATAATATATTAAAATAATAATATTAATATGGCTTAAAAATAGAATACAGTTTAAGAAAAAAAGGAATGACCTCAAATATTTAATGGTTGAAGAAGCAATGATATTTATTATATTAATAATAATTTGTTTCTGGTAAAAATATTTAAAACATATAATTGTTGCAGTCAACCAAATTAAAATTTTTATTTTATTCATTAGGACATTTTCGATTTTTCATTAATTATGTGAAATTAATGATATTATTTGGATGATAATTGATTAATAAATTCCTGAGTACAAGTGTAGCATAATTGTTTTTAAAAGTGCAATATAATGTTTAAATATTATTACATGGCATTTTTGTATGTGGTAATTCCAAAAACTTTCGACCCAGCTCGGATTTTGACCAGCACCGATTTTAATTAAAGTCCGCACATATAATATATTCCTCTATGCACTTAGTGTGGTGTATCAACTTGCACCGTATTGCTAACGGTTCATATTCTATGAACTTCTAATTATGGATACCTGGAGTTTTTTTTTTCAAAAATGAGTAAAATTTAAGATTGAATAACTTTTATGTGCATTATCAGATTTCAACAAACTTGGTAGAATTGAAAATGACTGATACTCTTGTTTATTATAAAGCGCCATAACAACTAAACATTTTCCTGGCGCAAGAATCTATAAAATAAAAAATATCCTTTATCCTTGGATATTGGCCATTTAAATTTCATTATTTTTCTATAAGTTGTTTACAATCAATTTGTCGTTATAATGATTAACTTCAAAACAGAACCTCAATGGTATTAGAAATTGCAACAATTTTTCTATATTAACTAACACTTTTTATATTAGATACTAAGTGGTTTTTAGACATATTAAAATTTTAATATAATAGATAATTAGTTATTGAAATAAGTCTCATGTATAGAACATTCCTGTTCCCGAAAAAATAATTTAATAGTATTTTTAAAGTCCCAGGAGCACAATAACAGATCTTTAATAAAATCCGCCGAATTATTTATGACGATTTTAAAGACTATTTACTCAAATTTGATACTTGGGGTTACAAAAGCAAAGTCTTTGTAATCCCTAGCCGTAATAACTGGATTTGATCATGATCGGAATAAAAAATATTTTATTTGAAATCCTTTATAAAAGAAAAACTCCACTTTGATCACATTTTGTGTTTAAATTAATATTTAATAATCAATATTAAGCATCTTAAAAAAATATATTGTGTTTGAGATTTTAAAACTAAATGCAAGTTTTCTAAATAGTTTTTTTGTTTTTGAAATAATTGGAAACATTTTTTAAACGCCGAACATTTATATACGTTTGTTAAAAAATCTACAAATATACTTTCCTATTGTTTCACACAGGCCCCTATAATGTCAAAAAATAATGAGAATTAAAAGACCCTTTTTCAGGATATCCTAGGGTAAAGGATATTTTTTTATTTTAGAGGTTTTTGCACCAGTTTTTATGAATTTATGATAAAGAAGAATCCCAGTACTTTCCAATAATACAAAGATTGTTGAAATCTGGTGATGTGCATAGAAGTTATTGAAGCTATAATTTTTCTATTTCTTGACAAAAAAGCTCGAGGTAGCGATGTGTAACTGATTCATATGCGATGAAATGAGTGGTAACCAGTTTAAAAGAAATTAAAAGAAAAATTGAAGATGCAGTTTGTAAAAAATATGTTTTCAAAGCTAAAAAATTTTGGGAATTTCAATTGAAATAAAGAATAACAACAACAAAAGCATTTTTTAATTTTTTTTATGTAACTGTTGTCCTGTATGTTGGCGAAAAAGAGGCACTTCGTAGAAAGCAAAAGAAAAAAGATCCGTTAGTTTTTCGCACATTTATTGAATGTAAGTTCCTTTAATCATGCTAAGTATAGTGGGTAGCATTTATTCATGAACTTACGCCTGTACAAGCAATAGGCAGATCAAAAAAAGTAAATCGGAGCACTGAAAAGAAAATTTTGAAAATTATTAATGAGAATCCAAATTCCAGCACTAGAGGAATTGCACTTGACATCAGTCATGAATGTGAAGTAAATATCTCCCATCAGACTGTTCGAAAAGTGCTGCAGAGCCATAAATACTTTTCAAGGGTTGCCAGGAAAAAACCTCTGTTCTCCACGCTAAATATTGAAAAAAGATATAAATTTGCCATTGAACATATTTCTTTTCCTCCGGGGTACTGGGATGATGTAATTTTTTGCTACGAGGTGATGGTTTATTACCCCAATGGACTTCAAAAAGTTTGAACCAAGCCCCTATCGGCTTTAGAAAATAAAAATATTATACCCACTGTGAAATTTGGAAAATTATCTGTAATGGTGTGGGGTTGCATTTCATTCGAGGGTGTTGGCGAACTAAGGTTATTAGAAGATATAATGACGAAGGAAGTCTATCTGGATATTTTAAGAAATGAGTTGATTGCCAGTGCTCAAAGTTAAAATATAAGTTTTACCAAGATAACGACCCAAAGCATAAATCATACGATTGCGGATCCTGGTTACTATCAAAAAGTCGGAAAGAGGTCCCCGAAAAACAAAGCACAATTAATAATATTTATAAAAGATGAGTGGGCAAAAAATACCCGATGATTACGATATACCAAAACTGATCCCTTCAATGTGTAGACGATTAGAAGCTGTAATTGATGCTAAAGGAAGATACACAAAGCACTAGCAGCAAAAAATCTTTCTTTAAAGCATATAGAAAATAATTATTTTTATTATCATATAATTTTAAAAAAATTTACTTTACAACGTATAAAGTGAAGTATTTTTTAGTTATGATTTTTTTTCTTTTTATTGGAATAAATTTTGTTTTTTCTTGTGAAATGTGTTTAGAAACATTTTCAATCACGCATATAAAAAAAGTATATATTAAATGTTATATATTTTACTTAAATATAAAAGTTTATTTTAAAATTTATAATTTTCTTTAGTGTTGAAAATATTTTTTTTATAAACTGTATATAATTTTTAAAACTGTAATCTTGGGTCGAAATTTTTTGGAATTACCCTATTATGTCTTAAATCAATATTACTATAATTTTACCCATCCCCTCTATTATGATTTTTCCAACTACATTCCTAACTATTGCTACCCTGACGGCACTTAACTCACAAAATTCGCAGGGGACTAGTATTTTTCTGGCCCTCTTTATATGCAAAGATTTTTTACAATTGTTTTTTTTATAAACCCATTTACTCTTACTAGCATCATATTGTTTTTTTTTATTTTGAAACTCAGTATAATAAATTTAACATCAAAAATCGTTATTGTTATGGTTTATTTTAGTTTGTATATATTTGTATTGGATTATTTCAGTTAAAAGTTCAGAATTGGTGATTGTGCTTGGTTGTTGTTATGTTACAATGACTGTAACATAAAATTTATTTGTACAATAAATACAACAAAATATATTTTGTTATTTTGGAATTTAGTCATTGTGCAAATTGGTAACATTTCAACGAGCAACTTTGTCGACATACAAACACAATTTCATTTTATTTGTACATACAAATACATATGCATATATAGAGTACAATGTTTAACAAGAAACTAAAATAAAGAAAATAACAAACGTTCTTGTTTTATTCATACATACATACATACATACATACATATACATACTTGCATACATGTGTTTGTATTAATGTGTACTTATGTATATTTGTCAATGAGTAAGTGTATATTTTATGAAAACAAACAAAAAAATGTCAAGGACATTTCCATTTACTTTAGTTTTAACAATAATACGTTAAGCCTACAAGGGAAGTATAAATATGTTTGTATATTGTATATTGAGTTTTGTTGTAAAATGACTTAAAAATCAATTTTGAATTTCTGGTGAAGTTATGTAATTTTTAAAGAAGAAAATTAATTAAGGAAATATATTACCAATTACAATTGCTTTCTAATACATCAATTTTTAATTAAATTTTTATTGTTATTTTAGTTAACTACTAAAACTTAATTATTAATCAGAATAAGAAATAATTTTCAATTTTAATTTTCTAATTCAGTATTATGGCTGGCAGTTATCGATTACCTGCTCTTTGTACATATTTGCTGTACAAATTGCATTGAAAATATGTCTTATGCTCAAATACTCGTATTGATTGATTTTTTTGTAATGGGTGTTGCGTCCTTGTTGCATTCGTATCGATTTACATAGAAGCTAAATGATATACATATACACTCTTGTATTCCTGCATTACATTAATATGTTTTCATATGTACATATGTTTGCCTTTTAGCTTTATTAATGATATTTTTAAACATTGATTTTTAAGCCTTTTGTTTGATTTTTTTTACTAAGTAGAACACAAGGGTAGATTCATCTTTTTAAACTATACTTGTTTTATATTTTCTAGAAAAATGGCGACTATTAAATTTTTGTTCTCATGACTTTTCTCTATAACAAAACTTTTTATTGAAATTGTAATTTAGATTTTAACTATTATTATCAAGGATCCAGTAATTTTATATTTCAAATTACAAAACAAAATGCAAAAATACTTATCTGTTGTTTTTTCAGCTTTTAAATTTAATTTTTAAATGTAACATCCTAGCATAGCGACGGACGTAATTATGTCCTTATGAAAGTTTTTTAATAGACAAAAAAACATATACAAAAAAAAAAAAAGACAAAATATATGTATGTCCCTATTACGATAGTTATATTTCATGAAAATTTCAACGTGATTATTCAATTGATTACTGAGTTACCAATATTAGCTTTGATGAAACACAAGTTTTTTCGTGTGAATATTAGAAATGTTATAAAAAATTGCTAAAATTATATTTTCAACAATATTTAAAATATTACCACACGCATGTAACCCACATCAATATTAAAAGTGATACGATATAGTTGATGGCAGTGAAGATAGTTATGATTTTTTAACACTTTATTAAACAATTTTTTAATCAGCAAAGTATATTTGTTAATATAATTTGTTAAGTATAATTTGTTAACATATTTTTAATATTCCATTTTAAGTTCGATATCAAAACACAAATTAAAGAAGATTTGATAAGTTTTATAATAGTGAAAATTATCGCGACCATATATATATCTGCTTAAACCTCTCTTTAGAATATTGTGTAAAAATCAAAGGTATTTTTTTATTGCTTTTAATTTACTGATGTATTTTTCACATCTAACCACAAAAAAACTCTTCAAATGATGTTAATAAATAAAAAGTAGCAAATATGAATTATAAAACTATAAAAACATTTTTTTTTTCAAGGACAAAAATACGCAGCCAAAAATTTTTAATGTTATATTAAATTCAAACGCGTGAATATTTTTGGGTACCACTTGATTCTAATATAAGCTATCATAACAGCTACAGATTGGTATACATTTTTACCGATATCAATTATTGCCTTGGGTGTGCATCGACTATCTGTAAAATACTAAAGATACTGCGATCTCACATCATGAATACTTGTTATGCAATTTTTGTGTTAAATTCCATATTTCGCTTAACTAAAACAGAATAGATATACTTATTTTAAATATAATTTCACATAAAATTAAAAAAAAGAAACTAAAAAGTACTAGCATAAAATACACAAAATTTTAGATTGATTTTAAAGAATTGTAAAATTTTAGCATATTAATATTTTATTGCGCCATAATGATATAATTAGAAAACTATTTTTATTTTTAATCATGCGATACTTTAGCTTCAATGAAATTATACTGGCATTCACGCATTCACGTTTTTTCTCTTCAAGTTTGATCACCTGTTATAGCTTTTCTATTGAAGGCATGTTAACCAGGTGTATCTAAAACGATTCATAATTACAACAGCAATAATCGAGATGGTGCACTTTTATAATCAAAAAATTTCAGAAAAATAAAATTTTGAAAATTTTGGTTCCACAACATGTCCACAATATAATTCTAACCTGGTCAACTTCAAAAAGATTGAGCACAAATTGGCCTGTTTCTACAAGTGTTTGTAGTTTAAATTAGAGAAATTGAACACATATGTTACAATCCGCGATATCAGCCAACAAAAAATAAAAAAAAACTTGTAATTTTTACACAGTTTGTTTTTTTTTCTTTTTTAAATTTGAGTGCCTGCCGGTTCCACATGCAACCATTTCAGGTCTTGAGTTTTTCTAATTTTGATTTAAAAAAAGTTGATTTAAAAAATCAGAATTAAAAACAATATTTGAGGCTTAAGGTTGGTTTCTTAAATGAAACTCCATACTGATTAAATGGTTTCATAATGGTATCGGGTAATGCCATTTCCAAAGGATACAATATGAACCCTAGGACTCCTATCTCATAGGTTACAAATGATTAAAAAGAGAATATATCATGGAAAAATTGGGGGATTTAATCCTACAATAAAGTTATAGTTTAGTGATGTAATAAAGTCATAGAAAATGAAATCAATTCCATTAAACGTACATAAATACAACATCTTTATGTACGTTTTATGAAAATTTATTTTCTAATCTAATCCAAATTTTGGTATAAAAATGATTTTAAGCAATGTAGCATATTTTGAATTAAGCAGTTTTATAATACTGAAGTTACAATCAATTAAAGTAGAACATAAAATTGTATAATTCATTATCAAGTTCAAGCTTGTTTTATGCATTAAAATTATGTTAAATGTAAACTCAATGATCGAGTCTTTTTAAGGAAATATAATATATAATACTGATTTTAATTTAATTAGCATATATAAAATATAAGTTCTATATTCATGTAGGTAATTAGAAATAAAATGTTACTAATCTTCATATAAGATTCAAAATTAGAAATATTATAAAATTTTTTACATTAAAAGAAGCGACTTAGTTTACTAAACAGAGAAAAAAAATTTATATATTTGAAAAATTTTTTCATAAATATTATGAATCGAACATGACATTTTTTTTTTCTCAAACTTTTTTCATAAAAAATAAAATTTTGTTCATAGATATTATTAATAAGTACTTAATAATAATTTTGCGAATTTTGTAAAAATGCTGCTAAAATTTAAATTTAGTTTTATTAGATTTGATTCAAATTCCAAACAAAAATACTTATACATGAAAATAATAACCATAAATGACTTTAAATTGCTGTTTTCCAATAAAAAACTGTTAAAAAGTAAGGATTAAAAATTTGCTTAAATTTGCTGCCATTCTATAGCAAATGCATTATTGTAATAAAAAACGCATCTGTTGTGTTCTTCTGCCTCCAACAAGTGCCCAAAAATCATTAAAAACCAAAAATTCTGTAAAGAAAATTTCAAACATACATTTATAAATTGAAAATAGAAATGAAAATTTAAACAATTTGTTTAAATCTTCTTGACTTTTGATTCATTTCAAAAAATTTAGAAAAGTGTTAATATTTAAGACATTATTCTTAAATATTATGAACTAAAATCAACGGAAGTAAATTCTTATATTTATGCACAAATTTTTTTCTATGTAAATTTAAAACAAGGAATTCCTTTTTTACTTACAAAGCTAATTATTAAACTTATCTCCCTGAATGTTGTTTTTTATTAGATTTAGTCGTATTCATCAATTGATATTAGAGAATATAAATAGTTTTCGTAAATTCTCTATATATTTTGTATCAGTGTGTGTGGTAAATGTAATAAGAGAATTCCTTATGTATAAAATATTTAATTAAGATTAAAATATATTACAGAGAAAAAAGTTTGTACATAAATATAAAATTTTTATTTTCATTATTTTCAATTCATAATATTTAAGAATAATTTCTTAAATATTAAAACTTTTTTTTATATTTTTCAAATGAAATAAAATCTGGGGCTAAAACAATTGTTTCAATTTTCATTTATACAAGGCCTGCTTTTCATATTTAGAGAAAAACTCATAAAACAATAATATTTCATTTTTAAAATTACATAATTGTTTTGTAGAGGAGTACTCATGACCATCTATAGATTTTCTGATACTGTGCGTACTTCAAACTAATGAATATAGTTTACCATCCTCTTTTCACTAAATTTTCATAAATTTTTAAAATAAAAATTATTCTACTTTTCTAATACCATCAGAGCTTAGAATATATATGTGCAATTTCTGTCCATTACATTTTTTTTTTTTTTTTTGTTAACCATAATCTTTTAGGCGATTATTTTATTTGATTTTAATTAAATTATTTTATTATCTAACTAAAACAACAATTATTTATTAACTAAAAATAATTGAAAACTTGTTTAAATGGATATTACACTGCCAATGTCGTTTAAGAGTATAGCGGCACAGAAAATAAATATTCTAATTATAATCCAAAAACCTTGCTTTGGTACCGTCAAACAGAGACAATAGGGCAATTTACACGCAACAGATTTTTGAGTGGCAATTGGGTCTTCTTTGACGGTAAATTTCATTAGTTACTAGCAACTTATCTAACTTTCGTCTGTCACCAATGAACATGATGACAATTGCTACCTTATTGACCCTATGGTAAGCAGAAAAAATAACGAAAAGAAGATAAAAAAAAATTTTGTTGACTTATTATAATCGTTGAAATAAATGTGTGCACTTATGTCCCACTTCGTAGCCGTGTAGGTGATTGTGTGTGCAAAAAAAGAGCCACCTCGTAGTAATGGAGTTGGTGAGCAATAATACTTTTACTGTCTCTTTGGTAGTCGTAGAGGTCAGGTTGTGTGGAAAAGTGCTCCATCACGTAGTCGTGGGGGTGACAATTAACTTTCTCCTAGGATAAGCCAATGTTAAAATAACTGGTCACAAGTCAATAAAGTAAATAGTATTAAAAAAGTTATGTATCACATTTAAAAAAGCGAAATAAAAAGTAGAAGTATACTAAGATTTTTTTTTTTAATACAACTTGCACCATTGCCAGGTGCGCACTTTTATGAAATTTTCCATAATAGTTAAAATGGACAAAAGCGTTGTTATTTAGCCACCTTCAAGTGTTTAGTTTGGCACTAAATAATTAACTTAACCAATTTAGCGGTGTTCGTTGCTTCGTCCGTCCATCCAACCCTTATTAATGTAAGCGTTCTGATCAAACTATAGTTTACAATTTGCAAAATATCTTAATGAAATTTGAGAACATAACTTTGTCTTTAAGGAGGACTGAATAGAATTTTGTGATATAAATACTTAATGTTTTAATTAACCCAAATTAGCGTCCACATATGGCTCCCCATTGAAAATCGTTTTTGGAAAATTACACGTGCATATATTTCATATAGATGCTAATGTTGAGATTAAATATGACGGTAATTTATATCAACTTATTGCACCATAGAAAAATTTAATTGCAAATCTTGTGCTGAAACTTTTAAAAGTGCTAATTATAAAAATTTAAATAATCATTTACATGATATTAGTGTTTTAGTTGTTTTTAAAATTATTAAATAATGTTTAGAAATATTTTTGTATGAAAATATGTATACAAATAGAATTAAATTAAAAATTAAAAATATTGTTTAACAATACTGGTTATGGCGGAACAATTTTATCATAATTTTATTTCTTAGAATACAGGCTATAACTTCCATATGATTTTATATTCTCCAACCTATGCCTTATACCATTTAGACATCTTGAAACTTAAAAATTTATATATTTTTTTTAGTGAAAAAATTGTTAATTTTAAAATGATCATATGTCATTAACTAATTCATAGACGGACATAAAAGATATATGATTTTGTATCTTAAGACATCAAAAATATATGATATAAGGGAAAATATACTAAAAATTTTACTATATAATAACTTTTGTATTTTATATTCTGGTAATTGAGAAAAAAATAAAATAATGTTTGAAAAAAATTTAGCTTTGGGGGCGCTCACCTAGTTCAAAAAATGGCATAAAAAATAAATAAATTTGTGGTAAAGTTCAATACATTGATAGCTATTGAATGCGATACTTAGTTTAGCAAATTTTGAACATTTAAAATAGGACTTTCAGGCGGAAAACTATTAGAAAGACCTCTCTGTGCCTTGTAGTTAGTAAAAGCATGTTATTGTTTCTCCCATTCTACGAAAAATTCTTCGTTATTTTGAAATGCTTTATTGCTTGTTACATCTAATTATTCTTATTTGTAGGGATCATCAGTTTATATACGCAGAGAGCAAACATGGTTACGGCATTGTCGCTATAATAATATTATGTTTTCATTATTAATTTTCATTAATTTTAATAATACGTTGTTCACGATAACAATGTTTCTGTTTCAGTTTTATCATGCAGTATTTACACTCAATCAAAATTTTAATATAGTTGACTACAAAAATGTTATGCTTTTGAATATTTTTTTACCAGAAACAAAATTCTATTAATATAAAAATTATAATTATTTCTACAACCATTAAATATTATCAATTTCTTTCCTTGTTCTTAAAAGATTCAAACCATATTAATATTTTTATTTCCATAACAATAAAATATTATTAATAAATATGTTTTCTAAAAATGCGGTTGAAAATTTCATAACTTGTTTATTTTTGAATATATTTGGTTTCTAAGGTTTGTTTTTCAGTTTCATTATAATGCTTAATTAGTTTATACATGAATTAGTATAAATAGACAAGGTTTTTTACATTTCGTGTGATACAAAGAATATGAGGTACTGATTAACTACTAAATAATTCAGTCAATAAAAATATCTTTGTACGATGAATTTGGAACATATCTTAAGAAATTTTGGCAATTTTTTATATAATTCGTATGTTAAAAACTATTCATAATATAATAAACTCAAATCATTATACGAGAAAATCGGATCGTAGTTTAATAAAACGACATCAAAAAAATGATATAATTTGTATATACAATATAAAAGAATATGATAATAATGTGACAAGTTTTATGATTATAATTTTCATATTTATTATTTATGACCATGACAACTTTTACAACAACAATACAGTCCAATAATAATATGTTGCTTTTAGATAATGGTCATCGCAACTATATTTTTTTTCTGCGTGTAGGATGTTAGACACTAACTATTCTATTTATTTCCTGGAGTTTAAATTTTTATTCATTGGAAAAGCTTTCATATATTTAGTAAAAAAAGGTTCTTGATTTTTCGATCTTCTTGTGTAGGTGTTGTATGTTGTTTATCTCCTTTATGAACAGTGCGGTTATTGCCACCATTGACTATTCGGCAAATTGTTGATTTCAGATTGTCCGCTGTGGCAAATTAAACCTCCTTTAAACCAAAATAGTTGGACTAGATAGAATTTGACGTATTAAAGAAAAATCTGCTTTCTATTACGTACTGATTTTTATATGCATACATTTTTTATCCGCTGAATAGTTTTGGAGTTATTCGAAAATTAGGGAAGCAAAAAAATTAATTTTTCATGTAAAACTGGAAATATTTCGCTCCGTAAAAGTTATTAAAAGTTATTAATGTTATATGAAAGTTATGAAGAGCAAGATCTGTGCATTAATTTTGGTGGTATATATCTTATATTACTCGTAGCATTATTAGCTTTATGGCTAAGTATAAAAAAAAAAAAATTAATTTTTACCGTTTTCATTTTTGAAAAGAACTTTTAAGGAAAAAAATTTTGAATACTCCAAAACTATTGAGTAGGTAAAAAATAATGTCAAGATTACTTGAAGGCAATTTTGGGTTTTATCTTTTAGTGCTTCATTTATTTAAATCGGTGTAATATGGGGAAATATACTCGCGAGTTATGATGAAGTATACTCACCTATCCACCTTAATAATGGAAAAATATTGGACATGAAAATAAAAAATCTGTAAGTGATAGAAACAAGCTGAAAACTGAAGCCCATAAAATTCCATTTAGTTTTGCTAAAAAGTGGATTTTTTTTTTGTATTTGTGTATTTCCAGCAATTTTTCACAAAAATGACTAATGCTAAGTATGATACTGGAATACTGAATTAAAACTATTGTAACGCAACAACTAATATGTATATCTTAAAAGTTATATAATTATTAAATATTTCTGACAATGAGTGAATTTCTTTAATGATACAAAAAATAAAAAAGTAAAATAAAAAATGCAAATGTTTTTTAAAAACTATCATTTCTTTCAACCTACAAAATTATCACCCTTTGTTAGTATAAGTAACAGAAACATTTTTTAAATTTGCTTATGTAGTGTCTATATTAGACAATTTTTATAAAGAGAATTGTCAAAATTAAAGCGAATTTATGGAAGATGAAAACAGCTGTTTACATGAGGTTAACTTGTATAGATTCGCACTGATTTTAACGTTTTTCTTGATAAAAATTTGTCTAGTATGGACAATATATTAATAACATATAATTTATCAACTTCATATAATACAAAAAAAGCAGCTTAAAAAAATTCAGAAGTAATAAGACAATGCAAAGGTCTCAGTCTCCAAATGTACCAATTGTTCAATTCCAAATATTCTAACCACTTATTCAATATTTAAGAGATTTCAGTCAAATATTCTAGACTTATAAATGTAAAATTATAAATAATAACTATAAATGCAGAAACAACATTAAATATATGGTCCTAGAGTATATTTTATGATAATTACTAATACATATTAAAGCTTAAATTCACCAATCTTTTTTTTTTTAATTTTCAAATCTTACTACAAAACTTTAATACATATTGTTTGCTTCTTACAAAGCAAAAACGCAGCAAAAACTATTTAAAATTCTTTTTAAACTTTATCGCTCACACATTTAAAATTATCATAAAACAATCGTAAATTTTAAGTTTCAAAAATCAAGGAGACAACTGAAAAAAAAACAATTTTCCCTTTAGAATTACTTTAAATACAGCATTTAAACTAAAATAATACGAGTTGGAATTCTTCTTGTCTATGTAGTTAGTTTAACGCAAAAGGAAAAAAAAAACACACACATACACTTTCCGCAAAACAACGCAAATGCACACATTCATTATTAAATGCGACTACAAAGGTGGCAAAGAAACATAAAAGAGTTACACGAACCTTTTTATTCTTCATTTACTTATTTTGTATAAAAATAGAACAGAAAAAATGTCATGTTTTGTAAAATCTCACCAGGGAAATTCCATGTGATGATGGTGCTGTAGTCAGTGAAGATAACACAAAAAACAAAAAAATGTACTAACACAAACAAACACACACCATAAGGCAAAACAACAAGGGAGAAAATAAAATTATATTACGAAGAATGGAAATGTACACACAGATACGAACACTTATTAAAAAACAAGTGAGGAAGAAGTGAGGCTCATTCCGAAATAAGTAAAAACCAAAGTATTGTTTTTGTTGTTTATAACAAAAGCATTATGACACCAGAAAACAAACATGAACAGATTACAAACACTCATTTACCCAAACACATGCATTCAAAAAACGTACACATATGTATACATACTACATATATAAGTTGACTTGTGAAATAACCAAAAATGTTGTATATGTTTGAGTGTTACAAACTCATTTACATTTTTCAAAAATGTAATGTAAGAGAAAATAAAAAATAAAAAAAAAATAATAATAATAAACATAAAAAACAGACCCCAAAATGCACAAAAACATACGATAATAATAAGCAGACTGCATCAAAATTTACTTTTAAAATTTGACCGTAACTCTAGTGGGAGTTTATTGGGTTATAAAAAAAAAAAAAATATGTGTAAAATATTTGTGAAATCGTATATAGTTAACCGCATCTGACCTGAAGTTTGCATGGTGCTTTTATATGAGGAAATATGGCTTTTTACAGTAATCTACACATATTTGTTTACCAAACGAGACCAAAAAGGAAAAAATCGGTTAAAAAATGTTTAAGTTATTACGACTTTCCCAGATCATTAATGTGTTTTTGTCCACTTGTGTGAGGAGTATATAAACATTTTTAAATTTTTTGAGAAATATTTAAAAAAATACTACTTTTTAATTAAATTGACACCATAATTATTAAAAAATATATTTTTGTTTCTAGAGGATAATTCAAAACCCTTCCTATGCTTGGTAAGAAAATATTGACTTTTTTTAAGACGGTTTCAAAGCTTCAATTTCAAACTTTTAAAAATTTTGTTAAAAAAAATTCAAAAGACTATAATTTAAACTATGCAAAATTACATATAGCACTACTGGAAATATACTCAAAAAGAAATTAAGCCAATACTTTTTATGATTAAGCCATACCTACGATTTGAGTTTGACAGATTTCAGCAGAAAAACATTCTTTTTCGGGTTTTTCATTATAAAATAAATTTTTCTTTGAACTGAAATTCAGATTAAATAGTATTTTTATAGACTAAGATAAAGCGTACCTCTGAAAATATATTATATATATCCTTTAGAAAAATTGGATAAGGACAATCTTTAAAACACAAAAGTCAAATGTCAAAATTTGGAGTATTTGAAAGTTTTAAGGAAAAAATAACGAAAACTTGCTTATTTTTATTTGCATTTCGATAAGATTTTATGGAACTACAACTAAAACACATTCTTTGATATTAGCAGTAAAAAAGGGTAAATTTTACCTCAGCATTTTTTAAACGCATAGTGGAAAAATAAAATAATATCCAGCAAAAACTTTTTGGTTTTCGGTAATAACAACTACTTATTAAAGTAGTTTCTTGGTAATGAGGCGTCATTATTATTTGCCTACTCTGTATTGCATTAATAAATACTCAATAGTATAATAGCACAGTAATACTGCAATCACGTGGATGAGTTGGCTAGAGCGCCGGATTAACAACCAGAAGGTTGTTGGTTCAACCCCATTCTGAAGCTGTTAGTTTTTTATAACAAAATTTATAATTGTTTCCAATTATACCTGCTAACTTACCAGGAAAGCAAAGTTTTTGCTGGGTAATTACATTATTTTGTCAAGTCGAGACAGGCTTAGTCATCAGAATTCCTTACTGAAATCATTGCAAACAAATTCAGTTAAAAAAAGTAATTTTTTTTGATGCTTTCCTTACAAATTTTAAATATTTCAAACTCTGACTTTTGACCTACTTATTTTGAAGTTTATCCTTTTCAAATTTTCCCAAAAAGTTCAGTATATATTTTCTGAGATATAGTATATCTTATTATACCCTTCACCACAAGTATAAAGGGTACATATAGTTTGTTATTCCATTTGTAATTTCCGCAGTTTTCGTCGGAGAGCAAAAAGGTCAGTATTTTCTTGATCCTTATAAGAAATAATGTCGATAGGACGATGTACGTACTTCCACCCGTCAGTCCACCCATCCCTCCGTCCGTTAAAATGGCGTTTATGAAGCACATCGATAACTGCCGTATATAGCAAATGATCGGAAATCCTTTCGCGAATATTGCTATTGAAATTCATCAAAATCGGGTCATAAATGGCGGAGATGTGTGTAAAAAAAAACAATTTTTTGAAATCTATTCAATTTAAAAATGGTTTAAATAGCATTTATGAAGCCTCCCGATAATATATGATATATGTATATATCAAAAGATCTGAAAAATTTTCCAGAACTTTTCTATTGAAACTTGGAAAACCAGGTTTTGAAACTGGCGTTCGATTTTCTAAAGCCCTATGTAAGCTAGGATCTTCAACTTTTCAAAACAGGATAGAAAAATTTTTTTATGAATTTTTCTGTTGAAGAAATAAACTCAGTTATTCCATCAGTAACAGAGATATCGGCCAAAACGCATTTTTGACCGACATCCAAGATCGAAACCATCTTCGTACTTTGTTATTGCAAAGATCACAAATATTTTTCTTTATTTTCGGTTTTTTAAATCAACCAAAACAATTTATAAACAACCGAGTTATTGGAAAATCTATTTTTTTTATATTTAATGTCTTCTTCCCTTATGGTAAAAATAACAACAATAAACTAAAGCATATTTGATTTTTTTAACTTTTGAAGCACCTATTCGTGCTTTTACAGAAAAATTTAAAATTTTTTAAGAATGTTTTTGTTTTTGTGTTGAAAAAAAAAATGAACTAAGTAAATCGAGTATTAACTAATTTATAGGCCAAAACATATTATTCGATTTGTGGAAGCTCATATATAAACTAAACTTTTAAATCAGTTAAATAAATTGACCTCCATACGCTTTTTTAATTTAATATTGCCTTATATTTATGAAATATTATATATAAATACCTAATTTATTCACTAGCTTTTACCGGTGCGCTTCGCCACCCTATTTGATATGATAACTGATATTAACTTTATATGGGAGCTACTACTCCCCCTTGACCTATCCACCCTATTCGAAATTTGATATGTAAATTAGTTTTAAATTTATTCTAAAACTTTCTCTGTAGTAGTTATTTAGAGGAGAAAATTTATATTTTCTTTGAATGGTTGGTACCTCTTTTCTGGACCTATCTTTCTTATTTTCTTTCATCATTGCGATATGATATGATAAAGGTTTCCATGAAATTTGATAAGAGCAGGGGTACACCCTCTGGCGTGTTATACTTACACCTCATTTTTGTAAAGTATATAAAGATATAAGGATTTATAAAATCTTGATTTTATTTCAACTTTTTATGAAAATACAAATTATTTAAAGTTTTCGCATAGATATAGTATAGGTAAATATATTTGTAATTACATTCAATATAACATTTTTCATTTTCATATAATAAATCTCAATACGGGTGAAGGGTATATAATATTCAGCAGAGCCAAATATGTCACTCTAACACACACATACAGACATAAAAGGAGCCTTTTTGCCGAAATCTGCAAAATTTAAATCACAGTTACGTCTTGGTCGTACAAGGTATTGAACTAATTCGTTCTTAGTTTTATTTTCCGCTGTGATGTATATTAACCTGTATAGTTTTATTCGAAGATTTTTTGAAATTTTTTTTTTAACAAAATTTTTAAAAGTTTGAAATTGGAGTTTTGAAACAGTCTTAAACAAAATCAACATTTTTAACCAAGCATGGAAAGTAGTTAGATTTGTTCTGGAGAAAAAAAGCATAGTTTTTTTGGAATTATGGCTGAAATTTAATTAAAAATTAAATTTTATTTAGACATTTCTCAAAAGATTAAAAATTTGTTTGTACAAGAGAATTCGTAATAACTTGTAAATTTTTTAATCGATTTTTTTCTTTTATATCCCGTTTGATAGATAAAAAAAATTTCACACAATATCTTTTTAAAACCCAGAAAATAATTCTAGGGGAAGTTATGGCCAAAATTCAAAAGAAGGTAAGTTTGTGAGCAGTCTAGTAATGAGTCAAATAAGATTATATTTAGTGTCAAGCCAGCCAGGCTGATTATAATTTAAATGATAAGTCAATTATTTGATTGAGTAGACGAAATCTAAAGTAATTCTTATGAAGTAATATAGTATACATTAAACTAGCATGTAAATTTAAAAAGTTCATTTAACATATACAGCTATAATATAATTTTTTTCTTATTATTTTATAAACAAATTTAAGTTTGCTTTTATTTGTTAAAACAGATTTTGTCGCTTAAATCAAATTTTTCCTAATTCTATTTATTTACAACCATATCTAAATTGTTAGGATGTTATGTAACAGTGCATAATGGTTTTATGTCGCTCCCACAAGAACCTTAATCATACATAAAATTTTACGCATTTGCACAAATTTATTTTGGTTTTATTTGATAAAATTTTAATCACTTCGGATATGGCTGTTGGTTCTTTTTTACTACATAGTGTTGAAAATCTTGACAACATATAAATCAGTCAGATTGTTCGAAAACTGTAACCAATTAATCTCTGCTTTAAGCTAGCAACACTTGTGCATACAACTCAACTATAAATTCTTAAGTTTGTTGCTTTATTATATTTTTCCTATCCTTTTCTTGCTTTGTGTTTTGCGTTTAAGTCATACAAACATTTCAATCATGTTTCTAACACTTGGAGACTTTGATGTACACATATGAACATTTGAAGAGATAAATTGTATTCACACTCTATATTGTTGGTGTAAAAGTAATCCTACCTGTTTATAGAAATGTCTGTACCTAGTAATGAAGAAATTCTCATACGTCATCCCTTCTTTTTTGGAATTCACAAACCAATATAAAAGTAAAGTGGAAAAATAATGATGATTTTATACAGTGTTAACACTGCTTAAACCGATGGGGATAGAATTGCGAAAATAAAATAAAATAAAACAATTAGCAGGTTTTACTTTTGTATGCTTTGTCTTAAATTAATCAAGATAATATTCAATAGACTGATTTTGGAAATTTAAAGATTTTATTACATAAAAAATATCTCAAAGTTATCAGCAGTTTTCGATATTGTAACAGAATAATGAAGTATTACTAAGGTACTTGAAATAAAAAAAGCTTAATGTAAATAAAAGTTATTCTTGGTATACAATATTTAAAAAAAAAAAAAAAAAAAAAAAACGCTTACTAACAATCTACTCTAATAAAAAATGTTAGAAGAATTTAACAGTTGTAACTAAACAAATAATAAAACAATTATAATCTTTAAAGTACATAAGTAGGGTAGACGGGGGAGCATTAGACTGCACCAAAATTTACCGACCTTTGAATTGTGATCGTAACTCCTCTAGGATCTTTCACTGTACAGTAAAAATATATTGTGTGGAAAACTATTTAAATCAGATATTGTTAACCTATGCCGCCTCAGATCTGAAAAAATGTTTACAGCATTATCACTACAACAATATTATGTTTTCATTGTTAATTTTCTGGAAAATTAATAACTCTGATTTCATGATAACAATGTTTTTGTTCAAATTTTAACATTTGATATTTTCACCTAATAAAAATTTTAATATGGTTAACTACAAAAGTCATATATTTTTAAATATTTTTACCAGAAACAAAATTTTATTAATATAAAAAATATCATTACTTTTACAACCATTAAATATTTGCAATCTTTTTCCTTGATTATAAACCATGTTCATATTAATATTATTATTCTCATATCAATAAAATGCTTCAAGTAAATGTAATACTTATCCTTTTCATAAACTTAGTGTAAAAATTCAGTAGTAGTTTGCTTTTAATGGCCTGATTTTGTAAAATGAAACGAAAATTCGTTTTGACAATTTATATTGAAAACAATAAATAAATTTGAATTTTTTTGTTGTTTTCAATATAAAATTTTGAAACGAATTTGTGTTTCGTTTTACAAAATCAGGTCGTAAATATATTTTGTTTTTAATGTTTGTTTTCCAACTTCATTGTAATTCTCATTTGGTTTATATATGAATAAATATAAATTTGTTTATACTCGGTGTGATTCACACAATAGAATATATTGAAATATATCTTGCATTTGAACCATATATGATGGTAGAAATGAATATAATTAATCAATGAATAATATGTAAATATATTTTTTTTCTTTTGGCTAATGAACACTTTTCTCTATTATTTTCTATAAAAAAATACAAAAATTATAATTTTTATTAATACGCTTTTTATTAATATATGATAAGATTGGATAACTATATGATAACATGAAATAATAATATGATAAAACGGAGTCATATGGTATAATAATATAATAACATAGAATAATAATAATATAATAACATCAAATCATAATCTGATAGAATGGGATAATGATATGGGAAGAATGTTCAATTATATGTAAAACTAGAATCATGACTAGAAAAAAACAAACCATTAAATCGGACTCTATATGACAAAATGGAATCATAATAATTATTACTTATAATCACATCTAATTATCGCTGTGATCATATGTACCAATCATAATATGTTGCTAAGATTGTGGTCACTACAACTATATTTTTTCTCTTCGTGTTTATATGGTTTTTATTTTTTTTTTTTTTTCAGTAATCGAAAAGATCACGTATTTTTTTAATTTGATATCTCAATGACTCCCTTTTACAATGATCTTAAACACTTATACTAAAACTTGCTAGTTTAGTTAATGTCAACTTTTGCTGAGGCCTACCCTAATGTGCACTTTGTCAAATTTTGTTGTTAGATTTAAAATTTTAAAATTACGGATTGAAATGTAGTATATTTTGTTATATTAAAGGCTGCACACGAAAAGATTAATGCGTATGATTCAGCTTATAAAAATGGAACTAATAGGTTAAACTTTTTGGAATTTTATTTGTTAAAGATCGTTATATTTCTTGTTGGAATGGGTTCACTTTCTTTTTTACTCAACTTTAAATATTTTTACTATAATACATTTCAAATTGTCTGAGTTTTAAAAAGTTTAGGGGTTTGGATTCCTATGGTACATAGAAGTACCACTTATTTGATATCACTCAGCTTCATTTTTGCTGTAATGATAAGATGTGATATCAGGCCAGAAAAATTAGAATTCTCTGTGCTTTCTAATGATAGAAAGCAATCTTTTGCAGGAGAATACATTTGCGTACAATTCTTTATTATGTATGTAATTTGTTATTAATAAAGTTCTTTTCTCCAGGCACGTACAAGTCGCTTGACGGATCAAAAATTTTTTCCACATTTTTGATGTCTGTTTACACTATGTTTTTGCCTGCAACATTTTCCATAATATCCGTGATGTTGTCTGACCGGCAGTATTACAGGTAGGTGGGAAAGAAAAAGCTAAATTGAATTTTAAAAAAGGTCAGAAATGGCTAAATGTCGGAAAAAATAAGCTTAGAAAAAAGCTAATATTTTTTACTTTAATAACTTATTTATTTTTATTTAATAAAATTTGTCAAAAATATTAACATTAACACTGGTAAAGCAAATAACGAGTTTTAGCATGATTTTCGTGATAGTTCTAGATTCACAATACCTCTAAAATAAGATAAATTTCCTTTATAAAAATTTAATGATATGATATGTATAGTTACAGGTAGTAAAATTACCTTTAAAATAATACCTGAAATATGTTTTTATGATATTTCGTGAATTTTGCGATCACGTATCTCCAAAAATTGTACTTTCTGTATATTCTCCGTAAGTATTGTGCTAGGGCTCAGAATGATACTTTTCATTTTTCAAAACTTATATACCTAAAGCGAGACATTTGTTTTACATTTTCATATCTAATATAAACTTCATTTTTAAATTTTAACTGCTGATATTTATAAATTTCTTCAGCTAATGAGCTTCTATTTTTAAGCATGTAAAAGATATGAATCAAATATGAATATAGATATATTTACCCATACTTTGTTATATATATATATGTAGTGAAATATAGTGGCTTCAAATTCAGACATCTCGGTTGAAATAAAAAAAAAAAAAAAAACATTGTTGTCATTAGTTTTTGATATTTTTTTATAGATATTGAAATAGATCTAAAAAATAAAATATAAAACAACTGGCACCAAAATGATCCAGTAAAAAATATTCTACATAAACATTTTTCATATCAAAAATGACCCAATGTTTTGGCGTGATTTTTCATCATTTTTGGATTATGATTCCTTTTTGATTAATCATTTCCAAATTTTTGGATGATTTTTCGCTTTTATAAGATTTTTTTTAAATTATATTCATACATATTTTCCGTGATTAGTGATGTTTATTAAAAAATAATTGCCTGTAATAATTAATTAAATAAGTCCATAAAATAACTTAACTAAGTTATATTTGACTAAGTTATATTTGATTGCCGCAGCCAAAAATTTTAATTAAATATAAATTATCCTAATTTTTTGTGCGAATTAATACATAAAAATACTTAAATGGATGATTCTGTATAATAAGAAATTATATTCTTCTTTGTTGAAGTACTAAAATTTTAGCCTTTCAAAGGCAATTTTAAGAATCAAAAAAAGTTAAAAAAAGCTAGAACGAAAATTTCGAGGTTAAAAGCAAAATAAAAAGGCTAAATTTTGCCTTAAAAAGGCTAAACTTGCAACACTGGTGACCACTATGTTTTAAAAAATTCAACAGTACTTGCTTTGTATTGCCCTTAAGAAACATTCATATTTCTGAAAAAATAACAAAAATCTGAATAATTTTCGTGCTGTCCTTTGCCTCCATATTTTTGGGGGCATTCCTGTTGGAAACTTCTTTTATTTTCTGACCCTTTAGGCTAAAATTTTTGAACTTTTCTGATAAAAAATTCCAAGAAATTTAATAAATGAGTCACATTTCATCCACAGAAGTAAAGATTTTCCCTTAAAATACGTATAATTTTTTCTGCGGTCTTTCAGAGTGAAAATTAACTTTTTCTTTGATTATCAGGGTTCCTTTCAGTGATCGTTTACTATCTATGCTGAATTTACCAACTCGCCTATACTTTTAGCAATAGTTTTATACGATGGATATATACTTTGGTTATTATTTTGAAAATTTTTGTAAAATAATTTGTTAAAATTTGTTAATTAAATTTAAAAAAAAAAAAAATACAAAAAATAGCGCTTTTTGCTAAAAGAAGAACCATTTTTTTAATCATTATATTCAAACTTAGAAAAAAAAATATATATATAAATATGCAAAAATCTATTTTTCAAACGAAAAACCTGAAAAATTTGCACTGATTATAAGTCTTAAATTGGGCTCAGATTTTTGTACGCAGTCCCTATATATTTTTCTTAATACGAGTATTTAATTAGATTTGAAAATAATACAAAAACCTCTACCAAGTTTAGTTTCAATAGTGTTAATATGTTTTAAAGTTCATTTGAATCAATGATGGTGATGATGACGAAGTTAAGTCTGCTTAATGATGAATGTTGTTTAGGACTTTTGTGGAACAAATAAAACATACATAAATACATACAAAAAATATGTATTTATTAACAAACAACTGGGAAATTACTTTTACAAAAAGAAAAAAAAAAAAATCAACTAACAGTTGGAAATGAGAATTCCACATGCCCACACGCACACAGTCGCACCTAAATATGAAAAATAGCATAAAAACCTTACACCTTCTGATACCAAATGTTAGTAATTCTATTTGTTTTCTTAAACTTTTTCATTTTACGTTTTCTTCTGTTTTTGTGATGCTCATTCATTTGTTTCTTCCTATAAACAAATGGATGTATATATGTGTATAGTTTAGTGTCTGTTATGTTTTGTATTATTTTTCTTTGTTTTAAATTCCTATTGATTTCTTTGTGTATGTGTGTGTTTTACTTCGAACAGGTAGTAGCATCTGTGGAGAAAATAGCAGCAACAACAAAACAAAATTTAAATTGTACAACATGTACCTGAACTTTTCAATAATCAAGGTTTTGTTGTTGTTATTGTTTTTGTATGAGTATGTGTATGCGTCTATGTACTACAACTTTAGCAAAACTGACATTGAAAAGTTTTTTCTAAACACACAATTTATATAGACTTTTGTCAGAACACGAACACGTTTTTATGTTTTTTACATTGATTTTGAAAAACAAATTGAAAAACTATAATGTAATGCAGTGTTTTTCATTTTAGTTTTAATGTTCTTATTCTCTTCTTTTATTGTATTTTATTTAAAGCCATTTTATTTTGTTGTTATAGCAGTCAGGGGCACCATTTACAGCTATAATTTGTAAACGTTTGGTGGAAGTCAATAGATTGATTTGGTAAAAAAAAGAAATTTACAAGTTGTGATTGAAAATTGAATTTGTTAATGGGTTTTTAATGTTTTTTCTTTTTGTATAATGCTATACAAAATGTTCAGAATGTTGATTTTCTTTTTGAAATCTTGATCTAAGTGCAATATCAGACTTATATGCCAGCAATTTTAATGGCTTTGACTCATATAGACCTTTCCTTTGATATACAAAATAAAATTTTTATAAAACTGAAATAATTCAAATATAAATACTCCATTTTTTTGTTTATTGGAAAAAGTGTAGTTTTTCTTTTTGTCTTAAAATTATTAAATATTTTAATTTAAAACTTTTACATTACATATCAAAAGTATAGTAAAAAGAAAAGTCTTTGTAAAGGTAAAAATATTAACAGCTTTTTATAAATACATTTTTTTTGCTTAATATGCTAAAAAAAATATTTTTCAATTCAGCACTTCATTAACATTTCATTGATGTTTAATTTAGTATATTTTAATTTTATACATAATAAACCACAAAAAAATAGAATTTTGTTTGTATTTTTTCCTAAAATGTATAAATTGTTTACTATATTTACACTTAAATACATACATAGTCTCAAATGTTGTTGGTGAATTTGTAATTTATACACAGAAAAAATCAAATTTCATATTATAATACTAAATTTATAAAATCAAGTATATTTTTTATTGAAATCGGATCTATCACTGAATTAGTAGAATAATAATTTAATTCGTAAATGTTTTATTGGAAAAGATTAAAATTTTTTAATTAAAATATTTTTACTATTTATAAATTTTAGTGTTTGAAAATTTTCATAAGATTTAATAGATTTTTTTAAGCAAAATAACAATATTTAACTTTTAGTAGAATTTCAATCAACATTTTTTTTTTTTTTTTTTTTTTTGAATCAATAAAACTTTTAATAAGAATTTAAATTTTTTTAAATATTGCATATTTTACAATAAAATTCCGAAAAATAATCCATTAATATTTGTACATACACGTATTCATGAAAGAATACGTTTATATGAAGTGCATTGTTGGTATTTTATTAGAGTTAGTAAAAATGGTGTGGAAATAATAGTGTATTTTAATATACTCGTACATATAAATGATAAAAAGAGAAAACAATAAGAAAATGCTGATCCTTCAATGCTTTTTTCACTTTATATAAATTACCAAATCGATCTAAGAAAAAAGTAATCCAATCGTTGTTAAAATTTAACATTAGTTCCAAATGAGAATAACTTACTTGTCTTAGATGTAGTTTTGGTATCTAAAAGTGGTGATTTCTATCGGCATGATAAGGAGCGTTCCGGTCAGCCAAAAATATTTGAAAATTAAGAATTGGAAATTGGCAAAAAGGTCTTTCCAAATCAAATAAGATTTTCCCGATATATAAAAGCACTTGGTTAATACCTGGGAGCAGAAGCCAACAGACGATATAAAGAAATTCAAAATGTCTAAAATTCGCCACAAGACCAAATCGCTTTTTCTTAAAATTTTTTCAGCGTTGAAAACAATATTACTTACGTATAATTATTTGATAAGGTAAAATACAGTTATCATCACTTGTTTTCGAATCATCTGAAAGATATATTAATTTTAATCGTTATTAGAAAAATCTGTAAGGAAATAGGGATAACTTACCATCAAATGTCTTCATATATTGGAATTCATATTTTTTAATTCCTTCATTTTTATAATTTTATTTTTAATTTTACTGAAATTGTCAGAACACGTAAAATTGTTCTTGTTTTGGGTATTTGGTTTAACATCGTTTTCAGTCAATAAAATATAATGTTAAAATCTAATAATTATTTTTATAGAATTTTATTTACAACCAAATAATGATTTATTAAAAAATATTTTAGCCATAATTTTTTTTCTGTGTATTTTTGTTTTCAAAATTTAAATTTATACAATTTTAAATTTTATTTCACTATTCTCTAATAAATTTTTTTTAGTCCGGTATTAAAGTCTTTTGGGAGCAGTTTGTTTGAATAATTATTAACAATTTTTTGTTGGTGTTTTTATTTAGTAAATAATTCTTATTATAAAAATTAGTTCTTACTGCAAAATAAAAATAAAAATAAAATAAAATAAAATAAAATAAAATAAAATAAAATAAAATAAAATAGAAAAGAAAATTGTTTGGAATTTTTAACAAATTTGCTTTGGTATCCAGTTATTTTTTAAGGTAGCGTATTTAACAGTATGCTCCCACACATATGATAAATATTAGTTAATCAAAAATGCTCATACGCCTCAGAATTAATTTTTAGCAATTAAAATTTATGTTGATAAACATTGTTTTAATAGTTTTAATGATTCGGAGCCTACAAATGGATAAACTTTGCTATATATATGTTTTGAAATCTGTTTATTCAAAATTAAATTTAATACATGAGTTACATTTTATCTCTTTTTGCTTTTCATATTGAACGGCTTTTTCCGTCTTTAAGTTATAAAATCTTTTAAGCAAATTTTCTTTTTGTAGTCCACAAACTTCTTTGCGAAATAAAAGTTTTGAGTACTCAGCATTAAGAGGTCACACCAGTCTAATAAATTTTAACAATCTTATTTCATAAGATGTTTTTCTATGGTTAAAATTTGGAAAGTTCATTGAAACGAATTTATAAACAAGTTTTAGGCATAATATATTTACAAAAAATACAAGTAGGGTTTCGTGTGAAAATCGATAGTTTCATAAAATTAAAGTGAACCATATTAATCTTTTTAATTAATTGTTTTCCCTGCCATTGTGGCATTGGACAGAATAACTTTCTTTATTTGTTCATTGAAAGCAAAACATGGGTTCTTGCATTGATTTTTCTTGCAGCTACTGCTAGTTGATTGTTTTAAGAATCAACTACATTTAGGAAAACAATGTCTTAAGTTTTGTTTTTAATTTGTGGATGTTTTTCCATTTTTAAAAAGTTCAAGCATTGATTGTAATTTTTATTTTAAATTCTAAATTACACTTACATTAAAAAATATAAGTTCAAGTATATTTTTAAAGATATCTTCGCGACCACCCACAAATGTCCTTACGAACCCCTTGTGGGTCGCGGACCACTATTTTGAGAACCGTTGGTATAATGTAAATGTTACTAGCTTTTAACAAACTAAGTTACAATCAAATCTGATTTTTTATGTTTGCCTATGAAACGAATCACTGTGTCATTTAAAAAATTTTATATTATGCTAAATTTTTGATAAAAAATATGAGCGATGTATAGTCGTAGTCTTTTGTTATTTAAAGAGCTATCAAATCAGCATTTTTCTTTTCACCGAAACGCTTTTTTATTTTGCATTAAACAGTTTTAAGGTATTTTCCTTTAAAAGTAGATTTTTGTTGAAAAATTATGATCGATTAAATTTAGTAATTACTTAAGAAATTATGTATATCATGAATACCAATTTTGGAACTTATGCCTTTCAATTTTCTTTATATTTACTAAATTTTTTCTCTGTGAAGTTAATAAGGTTTATGCAATTTTTTTAAAAAAAATCAAAAACTGTGTTTTTCCACGGTTTGAAATTATTTAGAGATCAACAAAATCGAAAAAAGTATGTCATTTTAAAAGACGATATTTTTCATATTAATTATGGGATTTTTATTTTTTTAAATGCATTAGATTTCTCCACCTATAAAATTTAATTATTTTGTTCCATATTCAAAAGTGTTTTATTATTTAAAGAATTCAATTTTGAGTTTTTTTGTAATGAAAGTATTATCCATTTTTAATAATTTAAAAAAATAACAACCCTTTTTTCATACAAAAATTTACCTTTTTTTTAATAATTTAGTACAGATTTAATTTAAAAAAACTAATTTAACAATATTTTTATTTGCTTTTAAATAATTCAAAAATAAAATTTTCCTTATAAATTACATTGGATACATAAAGGCATTTCCAATTTTTCAAGTGCATTTTTTACTCAAAAAAATTTGTATAAAGATGATTTATTAAAATTTAACAATTTTACTAATCATTCATATATAACTTTATTTTGATACATATTTTCTGATTTTTTTTATATAAATAAATCAAAAAATTTGGTTAAAAAAATGTTTATGTTTTTAGTGCAAAACACAAATATATTTAAATAAATGGATTTGAAAATTTGTTGGTGTTAAAAAAAAATTAAATACTACAGTGTCTCACTATAAAAAAAATCTTAAATTGAATTGTTTAGTCAATATTATCAGTGTTAGGTTTGTTTAGGAAAATAAAAGATCGAATGTAGAGAAAGTTTTTAAAAATGCATGCAAAAGCGTAGTTGCACTATGCATTAATATATATATATATATATATATATATATATATATATATATATATATATATATATATACATTTAAATTAATGAACTCGTAGTTAAAATTATATTAAATTAAAAGTGAAATATCTTAATTTATACTAAATTAAAAATGTGAATAAATTAATAAATTAATTTCCAAATTTTAAGACAGATGCGTCAATGTGATTTTAAAAAGAATGCAAATGCTAAATAGGAATCAAATCTAAGACCTAAGGTATCTTTCATATGTGATGTCCCATGGAATTTATGATATATAAAAATAAATTTTTAGAAAATTTTCATAATAAAAGATCAGTAAGCTTTTGCAATTTAAGGAATTTTTCTAAAACTTTTTACCACTTGCTGTAAAAATTTATTTTCTTTCAATAATTCGTAACAAATAAATCTTATTAAAAAACAAATTAACTTTTACCATCATGAGTTATGTTGAATATTAAATAACAAATACCGTTTAACTATTAATAAAGAAATAACTAAATCATACACATACAAACGCACACACACATACTGTCAAGTTGAAGCATACAATTGCATAACATTTATGCAAATAACATATAAGAATTATAAACAATTTTATACCGACAAACAATGAAAACAACATAAGTAAAACTCAATAAAAATAAAAAAAGATAAAAAGATTGTCGGGAGGTAGAGAGTGCAAAACAGGAAAGTAGGAAAAGAGCAAAAATAAAGCGGGCAAAATGCTTAAAGCAATTTTAACAAATGCAAATTTAACCCCAGCAGTAAAAGAGATAAAAATGCTGAGCAAAAAAAAAAAAAAATCGGGAAAAAAGAAGATATATAAATGTGAATGTAAAACAAAAACAACACGTTTCAGAAATACTGCATTAAGTAAAAGCAAAATGTGTGTGTGTGGAAAAACAATAAAAACAGAAATATGGAGAAGATAAAAGGAAGGTAATATGTGAAACCGGAGAGCTTTAGCTTAATACTAGTTATTTAAAGATCCCTCAGAATCTTTAGAGCAATTCTGTTTTACAGAAGGCTTATTTATATAATGGGGTTTTGATAATGATTTCATTATAAAGTTTATCTAAAATATTTGTAGATAAACAAAATAAAAATTATGAACTAATTTCATCGATTTCTGTCCTTTTTAACAGTAAACCTATTTACTGTTTTTGCAGTAGTAGCAGGCAGCAATAGTAAAAAGCATTCAACACCCAACAGCAGTTATTGTGTTGCAGGAAAAACGCAGCAAATAAAACGATTTAAAGTGATTTACGAGCACTTGATATATATATAAGCACATATCAAGAGAATACATAAACACATGATCATACCAAAAAATAACACAAAAACACTCACACATATATACGCAGTTATGAGTGCATATCCTTGCATACATTTGCAAATATACTTTAGAGTAGTTTTATATTTTTTCTGTTGAAAATAAAAAAAATTGAAAAAAAATTTAGCTAAATTTTGTGTGTATGTTTACCAGGCTATAACGAACATAAGTGTACTGTTGTATATATTGTATGGATTGTAAGGAGAATAGCAGAAAACATTTTTGTTTTATTATCAAATTGCATAATGGTTACAAGGATAATAATATGAAAATTGAAATGAAAATGAAAAGATGTTGTGCCGAAACAACTGTTACGAAAATAACTACAACAAAAGCACAATTCAACATCAACAGCAACTCAACATTAGCATCTGAATGCAGTAAACGGAAAAATTCATTTACTATAAACAAAAAAAAAAAAAATTAAATTAGTTTTTTACATTCTTTCCATCTTTTTTCTCCTCTTCACTGCTATAGGAAATAGTTGTTCTAAGTATTTTATTTTATTTTCTATTTTTCTGCAATTTAAATGTTAAAGTGACATTTGAAAAATAACTGAATGAATAATTCGTTTTCTCAAAAACTTCAAATGTAATTGTTGGCAAACATTAAAAGGAAACAAAAAAAAAAAAAAAAGAGAGAGGAATGCATGCATGAGTTACGAGTTGATGTCAAGTTTAGAATTATTACAAAATTTGTACTATTTTGACTTTAAAACAATTTATTTATTTGGATTAGAAAATATTTTATAAGGAAAAAATATATCAAGATAATTTTGTAAAAGAGAAATAGAAATTAATAAATTAAAAATTTATGTTTAAAAATAATGCCGATATACATATTAATAATTTTAATATTTATTCTCAATAATATAATTCAGCAACTTTAGCTATTTTCTCTCTTCTTTTTTTTTTTTCTTTTTGTCTCGACATTTTTTTATTCCCCCTTGTGTAAACATAGCTTTTTTTCTCTTGTGACCTGCTATAAGTCTACAAATAAATATATAAGAAATGTTTACATAAAGTAATAATAAAAATAAAAATATATCGTGCATTCCATGAAAGAACGCCAAGAAATTTCCTTAGGTCTTCAGATTTTATTAATATTAGGCATACGCATTTTAATATTTCCACTTTTATATTTTGAATTTTGAGAAAGTCGCAAATTTATTCAAGATTTTGATTTTTTGAGAAGTTAACAAAAAGGAATCGAAAAAGTGTTCAACTTTAAACTCCAATATCTATAAGCTGTAAACAGATTTTAATAATTTAAATTACATATACATAGAAAATGAATATGTCCTTTTTAAACGCGGTTATTTAAAAATAATATTATGACTTAAAAATGCATTCATTGAAATGCATTTTCGAAAAATTTCTACCCTTTCAATTTTTGCCTACCTCTGATATTATAAAAATTATAATGTTTATTAAAAATACTAATTGTAATTGCTCTGGGATAAAACGGTCCACTATTTAAAAACAATAATCCTACAGATTTTTTCATACAAAAATTTTTTTTATTTTTTGATTTTTTGTGAGTTTATTCTAATATTAATTTTATAATGTATTCTAATACCCTTTTGTGCCAGAATATTTGCTATGCACTCTATAATAAACATATTTATCTTCAATATTAATGAAAAGTATTTACTTTGAAACGATAAAAATTTCCTGAAAATAGCATTCTTGCTGTGAGCGCATCTTTAACAAAAACGTTACTTTTGAATTATATAATATCATTTACAATATTTATTGTAATACAGTTTATACTGGTTTTTAAAGTCAATAAAATCCGAAGTATAGTTAAAGAGTTAGGAACACTTAAAATTACATATTACTGAAGGAGAATAACAAAAAAGAAAAAAAAAGAAATTATGAAAAAAAAAACTTTTACACTGTATTCTTCTATAATCATTCAAGACGAACATACAAAAGTTCTAAAAAAAAATTTTTATTAAAAAAAATTAAAAAAAAGTAGATCATTTTGTCTTACAACAATTATTATTGCATTTGTATTAAAAATATTGCTTGAAACATATTAAAAGAAAATTAAAATCGAAGGGGTAGAAGTTTGTCAAAAATGCATTAAAAAACTGCAATTACATTACGAGTGCATATTTAAATAAATAATATACCTTTACATTATTTTCTTTAAAGAGGTCTCACTTGGCCTTCATTAGACTCTTGAATCATTAAAATTCATCTAAAACGTAAAGAGATATTAACATTTAAAGTAACATACTTTGTCGAATTTTTTAACTTTTATAAAATATTAAATCATGAATATATTAACAATTTTTTTTTGTTTTTTTTTGAAATTGGAAAAAATAGTAATGAGAAAAAATAAATGGCTACATAAGTTATATGCGTACTAAATATGAGCAAAATATTTAAAAAAATAGACATTTTTTGTAAATCTCTCGTGGAATAAACGATATATATTTTGTAATCAATATTATTTAGCAAACAAACATTTGTTGCTCTACTTTAAATTGCTGACTTTTTTATTGACTGTTTTTTGTTTTGTTGTAAAAATAAAACATACAATTTCATTTTATTTGTCTATAGCATTTTTTTATTGCTTTTCATTATATGTATAAATACAAACATTTTTATACATATATTGACATATGTATTTATGTGTTGGTAAATAAATTTATTTGTGTAGATAAAGTAATATATCATATACAAGTATAATAACTAAGAAATAATATAATAACTTTTATAAATAGACCTCTCCCCAGTTGAAAATTTATTTACATTTTGTTCTGTTGTTCAATTAAGTCAAATGTGATTTAATAACGCATTTTGTTAGATCAATTAAATATTGTTTCAATTTAAATTTATCAAAAAAAGTAACAATACTTTTCTTTATATTTTACTATTTCAAAACATGTAAGAAAGATATTGTCGGTCGAACCTGACCATATGATATCCCACACCATTGCAAATTGCAACATAATCGAAAATTTTCGGAAATAAATCTGTAACATTTAGTCACCTATTTGATTAAAGGGGGCACCAAGAGACCCCTCAGGAGTGGAGCTATTGCGGCACAAAGTGGTATACCTTACATGGAACGTTTTTAATCGTTAGCCAAATTTTTGTTTCCTAGCCAACTTCAAATATTTTTATATTATCTTAAAGCTCTTAATAAGGCCTGTGCACATTCTATTTATTTCTTATAATTTTCGAGTTATTTGCATTTTAAATTTCAACTATCTCAATTTTTCAAGATCTGAGTCGTTATATAGCCCAACATTTGCTACCAATTTTATTATATTTTTTTTTTGTAATTGGTTAAAGAACGTATCCTTATCGAGTCTGAAAACAAATTTTAAATTTGAAAATTGCAAAAATTATGATTTTTTGTATTTATTTTTTTTTGTCCAAAAAGTGTCTATAATCTGTTTTTTCTAAAATTAAATTTTCCTTATACCATCTACACCATAGTATAAATAAGAAAAGTAAAGAAATTAACTTTCTCTCTACAACTACTAAGTGTGTGAATTCAACATAATTGTGAGAGATTTAAACAAAGCAAAAAATTACCAAAATTATCCTTCCAAATAATATTCGTAACACATTTTTCACACACACCCACACACATACACACACACACACTAGGTCACAAGCTTGATTTTTAAGCAAAAACTGTCATTCAGGTAGAGGGAAGAAATTCATACAGAAGTGTAACCCAGCTTTGGATTTTATTCGGAAAAAATTGTCGTTTCTTAATAGTACGAGGTCAAAGTCAAAATATCATATTTTTACTGAAATTTTTTATTTGTTATAAATAGTGTATATAATTCATAATTACTCAAAAAAGTGTTCGGAAATGGTCTCCGATAAAAGAGGAGAAAATAGATACTGAATTAAAATAAAAATTGTGACATTATAAAGCAATTATAAATTAAATAATGATGTTATTTGTCAAAAATATGATTCTTCTTGATAAATATAAATTTTTAAAGCCTAAATCCAAGCAGTTCCAAGGAATATTCTCACACAAATAATACTGGTGGATTCCCAGAGTTGTTTTCTATCTATCATGTGTGACTGTTTATAAACTGTTAAGATATAGCTCTTTAACTAAAAAGGTTCTTCAGATCTCATTTATATTGTTAAATATTGTGAAACTATTTTTTTTTAAATTATAAAAATAAGTGAATTGTTTTCTTAATTTTTGATGATTTCGAATCAAAAAAAAAAAAAATCAAAAAATCAAATAGCGAATAGAATATGGCACCAACAATTTGTTTTTATATTATTATATATTCGATTAATAAAATGTTGATTAGTATTATTTAAATAAAAGGTTAAATATTTTTTTACAAAAATATCTTTAAATTGTATAAAGCTATTCATACGCGAGAATTTAAAAACATTAAAAATAAATTTACTTAATTGTAAAAGGTTATAAATAAAATTACAATATATATTGGACCCCATATTGAATCCGGCATTTTGAACTTTTTATTTACCTTAAATTCGTTATTAACAATTTCATAATATATAAGCTATGTTTGACACATATATTTTTTTTAGTATTTTCATATAATATTGTCATATAGGACGAAAAACTCCCTTTCAGCTACTTATAATCCGATATATTGTTTTCGCCTTTCCTAATTCGGAAAATCAATACCCAAACGCATTCACTGAGCGCAAATTTGCCAAAAAATTTTTTTGGCCGCCATATTGGATCCAAAATTTTGAATTTCTTCTTTTTTTATTGCACAATCGTGATCAGCGCTCCCCCAAAAATTCTATATTTAATATATACTTTTTATGTATACCAAGTAATCTTATTGAAGCCAAAATTTGGGGATCTTAGCTTATTTTTATCCGCCATGTTGCTTCTGCCTTTCCGAATTTGGAAAATCAAAAAACAAATTATTGTGCAGAGAATAAAACTCCGTCAAACGCGATTATTCAAAACTTCTTTAAATAATAAAAAAAATATTTTAAAAGCCATATTGGATCCGTCATTTTGAATTTTTTATTTATTAAAGAATCGTAATCAACGTCCCCAAAAACCCTATATGTGATATTTTTTTTTTTACGTAAACCAAGTTTTTGAAATATGACAAAAATTCGGGAATCGTGGCCCAGTGTGATACATAATATTTAATTATTTTTTTAAAAACTTTTATCAAATTTTAATTTACAAAACGTATTTATTTTTTAAAAACCAAAAAAAAAATATTTTTTAATATTTTTGACATTTCATTTTTGGTGGGCTTAATAAACGCCATTTCAACCAACGGACAGACATCATCCTACCATTTCTTATAAGAAAATATATATGCTTTTTTACTTTCCGTTGTAAATTGCGAAAATTACAAACGTAATATCAAACTTATATATACCGTCTACATTTGTGGTGAAGGGTATAAAAACAAGTTAAAAAACTTTTTCATTACCCCATGCGCCATAATAAATCAACTTCCCTTATTTATAATGTGTGTATGTGTTATTAATTTCTTAAGACAATGTGGCACATCACCTTATGTGAAGTTTTCAACAGTTTTTTATATAATATAGATTTATAGTTTCCTTTAACATTTTATGTGACCATGACGAATTTTAAAGTTTGATAATTTGTTCTTCGAATGTTCTCTCCTTAATCTTAGCTTCAATGAATGAAGGAAAAATTTCGTTCAGAAACCTACAGCCAGCACTATATTTGATTGGAACTTTAACAATGATTTTGACTATCATACATTTTCAGCAAAACAATTTTATGATATATAATAGTTTTGAAAAACACTTGTGATTCTAGGGTCACTCATTTAATTTCTTTTATAAATTTTTGTTTTATTGATGTTAGAATAATTTTGTAGTCAAACTTTTGCTGGTTATGCAGTTTTCGTCACTGCAACTTTGATTGTTTTGTAGTATTCGTGATCTAAGATCATACATTATTTATATTCTGTACAAATTCACCCTCTATATCTCATTTTACCTCTAATTTTGTCATAGTAATCGGAGGGTTAAAAGAGAAATTTTTAATTTCTTCAACTTAGAAATTTCTACTTATCCCCTAGGAGTCTGCTTAGATTCCAAATTGGCGTACTTATTTCTAATTATTTCTTCTCTAATAAATGTAATGGACATAGTTACTGCAGCTCTTATCTGGAACAATTTATTACCTAAAACTTCTTGGAGCAGCTTATTTTCTTTGGATGGCAATGTGAAACCAAGATTATAGAATTTATTTCAAAACTGTTGGAATTTATTTTCAAAATACAGTTGCAAAACTTGTTGTGATTCTGACTTAGTTTTTTAACTTTTTTTGGTATATAAGTAATTTGTATACTTTTGTATATTTCATTATAAAATTATTTAACAAGAGGTCTAGGTGTATATACAAATAAAATAAAATAAAATAATAGATATTTTTTATACTTATAATCGTTTGTAAATATAATATAATTCTAAACTCTTTACAATAACTATGTGTACATATATGTACAATATTTACTTTATCTACTTAAGTACTAAAAACTATAAACAAAAAAATACAACAAAAAAGCCCTTATTGAGAAAAAGCAATCACTTGAATATAATTTTTTATTATTATCTACTACTACAGCTACGATTGCTATTATAAAACATGCAACAACAATAGTTGCAACATTTACAAGTATAACAAGAAGCAATACAATGACAATTGCTTCATCTATGTATGCATATGTGTATGTGTTCGAATGAATTGTTGTATTCTATTATAAATTTTACACACATACACACATATATTGTATATTTATACATATGGGGATTTCTTCAAATTCGTTTATGTTTGGAGTTCGAGAAAATTGGAAATATTTTTAATGATATATCAACGATACTTTTTATCAAAATTAACTGGTTTTAAAGGACCAACAAAAATCTGTTCACGTGAATAAAAATTAATTGCAAAAATTCCATCTTTAACAATATATAAAAAATTACCACATGAGTATTACCTACACTAATGTGTCTAAAATGATACGATATGATTGATGACACCGAAGATAATAGCGATCATAGTGATTTTTTTTTAACATTTTATTAAAAAAATTTTAATCCTCAAAATATGTATAGATTCTTTTATTTTTTTTTTAATTTTATAACATTTGTTGATATATTTTTAATATTTGACAACCAAAACGTTTTTTAAAATGCTATTACTGGACAAGAAGTGATCGTTTATGTTATGGCAGTTAAAAATTAAAAATTAAAAAATTGTAAAAATTTCATTTTAAATTCAATATCAAAAATAAATGCAAAACAAAAATATATAAAACACAAATTAAAGAAGGATCAATACGTTTTACTTTTGCTACTTGGGTAGTCTCATAAAATCGATTGGAGGCTTTTCCGATTATGTCTTGAATCTCATCATGAGAGCTCGCAAAGCTTTCGGCCAACTAAATACAGTGTGGAAATCACCATCAATCTTCACCCGCACTAAGATATCAATCTTCAATGCATGTGTAAAATCTGAACTCCTCTATGGCTGTGATACTTTACAAGTTTTTACCAACAAAAGCCTAAGAAGAATATTAAAAATATAGTGGCCCAACAGAATATCGAACACACGCCTCTGGGCACGCCTCTGGACACATCAAAGCCAAATACATTCCGAAGTTTTGAGAAGAAAATGGCAAATGGATTGGCCACGCATTACGTAGACCACCTTGAGACGTAACCCGCAATGCCATTGACTAGAATCCGCAAGGTAGTAGAAGAAGAGGGCGGCCTGCCCGCACTTGGCGAAGACAGTTAGACATAGAGGCTGCGCGAGCAGGAAAAAGCTGGAATGAAATTAAAAACCAAGTATCGAACAGAAGCGATTGGAAATCTTTTGTTGAGGATCCATGCTCCTTATAGGAACCAAAGGAATTAATATATATATATAATACGTTTTACAATAGTAAATATAATCGGGACCATAATTGTGATTTAATCTACCTTTAGAACGTCCAGTAAAAAACAAAATGTACATAGATTTTTGAAAATTTTTTTAATTGTATTTAATTCGCTGATGTATTTTTCATACCTAACCACAAAAAAATCTCTAAATGATTTCACTAAATAAAAGGTTGCAAATATTAATTATAGAACTATAAAAAAAAAATTGTGATAAAAATACATACCCAAAAATGTTAGAAGTTGCACTAAGTTAAAACTAGTAATTATTTTTGTGTGACACTTGATTCAGTTATAAGCTACAATAGTACTCGTAGCTGTAGATTGGTTTATATTTTCACCGATTTCAATTAGCTTCTTGGGTGTGCCTCGATGACTTATGAAATATTGAAGACATCACGATCAGCGTTATTGTTGAGAATTTTTTAAAAGTGTTCAAAAAAAGGGGATTTCAAAAATTAAATTTGTCAAAAAAGTGAACTTTTTTTGGCGAATTTTGATTAAAAAGAAAAAATAATAAAAATCTCATAAAAATTTGTCTATTTTATAAAAAAAAAAATTAAAAATATTGTATTTTTAGAAAAACTACTAAATTAAATTCTTCTGATAACAAATATCAAAAATAAAAATTTATTCATAAAAATATTTAACATAAAATTATTGTTTTATTAACTAAACTTCTGTACTTTTGTACGAGATCTTCACTCGTACTACAGTCTTATCATTCCCCGTCTAACAAATTTATGACTGTAAGCATGGATTCACCAGTGTTGTCCATAAATCTAGTGGACAATTTATTTTTCATTAGTGATAATTCAGAAAAAAGATATTCTGCCGGGGCAATGCTAAGAGCCACAGTAAAAATATAAATTATTCATCAAATTTATTTTAAGATTTTACCAATTCGATCCAAAAAGGATTCGGCATTTTATGTTTTAAATAACTATTTATAAAGTTCATAATTAGCTTTAGTTTTTAAGGGTTTCAGTTCATTTAAATGTTTTGCGGGGCCTTTTTTTGCATCAGTATATTATGAAAAAATTTCAAAATAATTTATTTCTTCGCTGGAATTAGTCTATAATAGTTCGTGATGTTTCAAACAAACTAGTTTCTCGTTATTTAGTACATAGTCATAAAAAGTTGCCATTTAGTTCTATTTTAAAAAAGAGGCCAAGAAAGTCGCCACGTGGTTGAAAAAGGGGCAACAATATCGTTGACCGCGAATTCAGGTCATGAATACTTTTCTTGCAATTTTTTACTGAAACCTATTTTTCGTTTAACTAATGCTGTGCTCACATATAGAGGTTTTTTGAAAAGCGAGTCGTTTCCTCAAAAACAAAAAAAAAAAAAAACACAAACAAATTGATTTATTTTTTCATATATTTTAAAGTCAAGAAACATCCCGATTCAAATTGTTTAATAATTTAACATATAAAAAACATAGAACTTTGATGAAAAAGATTTTGTAAACAAACAGTTTAAAAACAAAAAAATTAAAAATTTGTTTAAAAAATTTATTTTTTGAATTAGAAAGTATTTGTGTGTGAACTTTTTACTTAAATCTAAAATTTGTGAAAATATTATGGAAAACGAAATACAGGCCAAAAAGAAAAACATAATAAAATGATAATTATAAACTCATAGTGTTTTTCAAAATACAAATCAAAAACTAATGTGTGTGAACATAATATAAAACAGAATAGCTGTACTTATAAATATAATTTTAAATAAAATTTAAAAAAAAAAATGCTTATATAAGGTATATAATATGAAAACATTTTTTGATCGTGTGGTACTTTAACTGCATTGAAATTACACTGTGAGTTTGCCTCGCAGAAAAGGCAGATCTTAGAGCCGTTAACGCTTTTTTTCTCCCCAAGTTTGTGCACCAATTATGGCGCTGCTATTGAGGGAATATTAACTAGATGGTTCTTAAATGATTTTAATCACAAAAGTCCGAAAAATTAAAAGTTTAAAAATTTTAGTTTCATCACTTGTCCACAATATGATTCAACACTGATCAACGACATACTGATTGAATACAAGTTGGCCTATTTCTACAAGTGTTTGTAGTGTACAGTAGAGGAATTGGACCCATATGGTAAAATCTGCGAATATAACAATAAAAAAATATTATATAATAATAATAGTAATAATAATAATAATAAAGAAATAAAAATAAATAAAAAAAACTTGTTATTTTCAAACACTTTTTTTGGATTTTTGAAATTTGAGTACTTGCCGGTACCACATGGAACCATTTCAGGTCTTGAGTTTTTGTTACTTTAATATAGCTGCTTCAAAAATTGTTTTTTAAAAATCAGAATTAAAAAAAAAACTATATGAGGTTTAAGATCGGTTTTGTAAAGGTAAATGAAAAAAAAAGAGAATTCCCCATATGCCTGTATATTAAAATGCCCCACGAAAAAAAACTTGCAAATATATCCCAATAGAAATGAAGATTGGTAGGTTTTTATATGACTGCCAAAACATTAAGTCTGAACCTTTTCATTTCCGTGAGCTAGACCAATTTTAAAATACCTATAAAAATATGAGTTTCTCGTTAGCATTATCACAATGTTCGTTATAAGAAAATTAACTTCAAAATATAACAGAGATATGCTATCACCCGGAATATCCATTAAAATATATATTTTTTTCATTTGCGGAATATTAAGATTTTACTAACATTGTTATTTATTCATTTTTATTCTTTATTTATGTAATTTCATATATTTCGGGCATTTTTTAATATATATTGGGTTTTAGGGTATAATTGGAAAGGTCTATATTGATACAGGTAATTAACCCTATGATAGCAAAACATTGAATTTTATACATTTTGTTCCCAAAAGGTTAATTCAGAAAACTTTCCGAATAAGTTGTATGGAAATATTTATTATACTTAAAGATGAAATGAAAAATAAAACAAATTATTTGAAAATCACTATTCTAATCGAATTATTTTACTTAGCATATTATGGACCGTAAACCCTAAATTATTATTGTTATTTTGTTTCTAAAGTGTTAAATGAATAAATATATCAATACCTTTCCAGTAATGCCCAAAAATCCAAATTATGATGAAAACTTCTGAAATATTTAAACTTTCATTAAATATTTATTATTTATTTATTTTATAATTACAATACAATTACAAATTATATTCTAATTCTAACTATTGCCCGTTATAGTGAACCAGACCAGAGTGTCTGGTGGGAATCGAACTCATAACCCACACACTGACAGTCTAGCTCACTGCCAACTAAGCCATAGGGCCACCCATTTATTTAAATAGTATTTGAAAAACAAATCACAAACAATTTTACCAAAAATCTTAATTTCACATGAAGAAAAATAAATTAAAAGAAAAAAAATTTTTTTCTTGTTGAGCTCACGGGAGTAAAAAGATTTAACTGAAATATTTTGGGGATTATTTTATAATATATCAATCTTTCATTTTATTTGTCTCCAGAAAAATCGAGTCACTTTAGTATATATGTATGCATAAATCTCTATATTGTTTCTATTGTTGCATTTTTTTCTACATGCAAATATTTTTTAAATAATAAATTCTTTTACAAGTAGTTGATTGTTACATGTGCAATCAATTTATTGATATTATAATAAGAAAAAGTTCTCTTGCAAAAAAAAAACTTTTTGTTACAAAAATTGCCAAAGGGGTAAGTTGAATTTCTTAGCATTGTTCTACCATTGTAGATACATACATACATAAATATATACATAAATACATACATATATTCATACACACATGCATACATACACTCATACATATTTACATAATATTGTGTTGGTGGGTGCATAAAAATATGTAAAAGTATATTACATGATTGTATTGAACTCTCACTACATGTATGTATCAATATGTTGTTTTAAACCTTTTGCAACAACTTTTGTAAAAGAAGAAACTTTTAAATGCTTATAACTATTAGCAATTTTTTTGTTGGTATAAAAAGTCATTTATTAAATTGCTTCTGGTTATGAAAACAGTTTTCAGGAAGCTAAATTAAATAAATGACTATGTAACCGATTATAATACTATCGATAAATATTTTTTTGTGTTTAGAATTAAATTTGACTAAAATTGCTTCTGTGTCATTAAAAAGTATATACGTTTAACCACTTACTTGATTTCTTATTTTATAGATACTTTGGAAAATATTATTTGAATTTGAATACATATTTTTGTGACAATTTTTTTTTTATGTTTCTTAGATTTAAGACTGAGATTTATTGAATTATAAGTAAGATATTCATGAATTTCAAGGTGATTTAAAATTTGTTTGTACTATTTTTAAAAGAAGAGAATATATAAATTAGTTATTTCGCATGAAATATTTATATAATTTTTATACGTTACCTCATGCATATAGGTACATACAGAGAAATAATATGATTGTTGTAATCATAATCGAAAATCAACATATTTTGAATGGATTGTATTATTGATTATATTATATGGTTGCCATAAAAGTTGTTATTGGTAATAAGTAATAATAAATATGATCATTATAATTATTGTGGCTAGAAAGTGAGAAAAAAGAGACTAAATTGGACTTTAAAAAAGGTCAGAAAATGCTAAATGCACCAAAAAATAAGGCCATTGCTTTTTTATGTTTTTTATTTAAAAACTTATTTTGATAAATTTATAAATAAAACATAGAATTGCTGTTAGCAAAATGTCCCAATATTCTTTCAAATTTGCATCACATTTCATCTGTAAAATATCTGAATGTTTTGAAAGGATTCATCATTTTTGAATTTTAATTAATTTTTGATTAATAAATTTCAATTCTTTTGGTAATTTTTTGCTTTAATACGATTTTTTTTATTATATTTGTTTTTATATGGACTTACTTAATTAATAATTTATTATACTTATTTCGAACACACTATTAACGATAATATATATATATGTATATATATATATATATATATATATATATATATATGTATATATATATATATATATATATATATATATATATATCGTTTCCTCATTTCAAGGGTCTATTTTGCATTGAGCCGAATATATTTTGTTGGTTATTATTTCCAATTGAAAGTAAGAAAACTTTTAGCTAATTCTCTATTAATGCCAATTATACTTGGAGGTGTATTCATGTAGAAATTTGTAAGACTTTGAGAAAATTAAAAAAAATGTTTTAATAAAATAATAAAATTTGTTTTTGATTTGAGTATTAGCACTCATGTATCCTTTTATGTTTTTGATTTAATTTTGATAACTTTGTTAATTATACTCCATACTACCATAGGTGGTTGGGGTATTATGTGTTTGTGCTGATGTTTGTAACGCACAGAAAGAATCATTTAATACCCACTTTAAAGTATCAGAATCACTTTTTGAGTCGATCTAACGATGTCCGTCTGGCTGGCTAGACGACTGGACGACTGGCTAACTATCCATGTAAACCTTGTGCACAAAGTACAAAGTACGCACTTTTGAAGATAATTCAATGAAATTTGGTACGTAGGACTTTCATAACAGAAGGACGAAGTCTATTGAAATTGGTAATGACCGGTCCATTATTTCACCTAGCCACCATACAAATATCCTCCCGGAATAGGGATTTAAGGGTCATATATACCTTAAATATAGAAATATTTTAATGATGTTTATTGTAAGAAAGTTTTGTATAAGTATCAATCTTTGTGGAGAATTTCATGGTCCATAATTGACCATATAAACCCTTCCTTTGAAAATCAATTTAACGTGCATAAATCACATACACATGTTAGTATCAAAATTATATTCTACTCAGTTAAGTTTTATATAAGTAGAAATCACCGAGATATATTTTATGAGGATCAATCCATAATTTACCATAGCTTCCATATAAGCCCACATTCAGGAATCATCCTAAAATACATAAATTCATATGAATGTTATTATTAACGTAATATTCTGTATCCGTATATTTTATTTTACATTTAGTAAAAGTGTAGGTTCACAATTGTCCATATGCTTAATATGTCCACGAATTTTGATGGACATACACAATGGTGTGGGGTATCATATGGTCGGGATTGACCGACTATATCTTTATTACTTGTTTAGGCATGCTTTTGTTTTGCTTTAAAATTATACAATCTGGTGAGCTAGAATATCTTTTAAGGCTTCTTACTTTTTAACATTCTACTAGAACTACAGCCGTAATATATACGAGAATAAATATTTTATGTATGTAATGTATGTGGACTATGAAATACTATAATCCTATATAATTCTTACTAAGTACACCGAAATTTAGAAGTATGATTTTGAGGAATTTTTAATAGATTTTATTTTAGGTAAAACTATGAAAATCATTAAAAGTCATGCATTTAAGGAGTCAGGTTAAAGTTGAATTTGTTGAGGAATAAATTTTTTGTAATAATTATATTTAAGATATTTTTAGTTATTTTAGATATTTTAGATATTTAGATATTTTAGATATTTTATTCGTACAATTGCTACACGCAGAAAAAAAGACTATTTGGAAAATGGTTACAAATTCGGAAATTTTATGATGTGTATAAAAATTTTATTGCTGTTATTAAAATTCTATTAGTTCCATAGATTTTCTGTTAATATTTATACTTGGTTAAAATATATTGAACAATTTCGGAGAAAACAAACGAATTGCATGCATATTTCAAAATGAATTATTGGTATTTGCAGCAAAATTTTTTTATGATTGTGATAACTTAACTAATAACTGAACTTAAAGTTACATTAATCACGAAAATTCGATTATAGTAATAAAAAGGAAATCGATTGGTTACTTATACTGCCTGCCACTTGAATAACGAATCACATTTTTTTTAAATTTAATTAAGTATATCTCCTAAACTAAAGTTCAGAAACAAATAATTTTTTACGTAACCAAATTTCACTGTTGGGTTTAGTTTTCTGAAGAAATTAAAAAATATATATTTTTTTTATACTAAAATTATGCATTTATTTAAAGACATGTATTTCTGTGGTACTATTTCGTGTGTCACTTAAATAAGGAACTGTAATTTATTTTTAAATTTTAGGTTATAAAAATGAAAGTTAGTATCTTCTAACATTCAATTAGTAATGAGTACTGTCACCTTTTTTAGAAATAACCTCAAAAATGCGATTTGGCATCGACTTGTATAATGATTATAATTAATTTAGCGAAATTGAACTCCATGGTTCCATTACTGCATCCTTTAAGGATTCTATCATATTAAATTGTTTTCCTCCTTCATAAACTTTTCTTGCAAGCCAACCCCAGACATTTTTCATTGGATTCAGGTCTGGGGAATATGAGGGCCAATCCAAAAGTTGAACACCTTGTTGATTAATCCATTGTTTTACTGCTCTGGCGGTATGAATCGGAGCATTGTCGTATTGGTACGTCCAAGGTATGGGTCCAAAGAAATCATTAAATTTTGGAAATGCTTCTTCCAGAATGTTTTTGTAAGTCGTTGCAGTCATTTTGTTGGATATAAAACCCAATTCTATGGTACCAAAATACGAAATGGCACACCATACCATTATTCCGCCCTCTCGTGCTGTGTTTGCGGCTCAAAAATAATTCCTCCTTATTTAGGTCATGGAAGTAATAGTTATACCCGTCGGTATAACTTTTTTCATCGGAAAATACAACTTTAAATCATTTGTCGGACCATATCATTGTATTTTTGGCAAATTGTAGACGTTGTGATTTGCGTATGTATGGACACGACTTTAAAGTACGGTTCACTGTTCTTAGACTAGCACTGACTCCACTTTTTTCACGGATTTTTGATACCGACATGGCAGAATTTGATGCAATTCTAAGAATTTTTCATCTTTCTTTTGGATTTTCTTCCGCCCTTTCATGTTTTTTCCATATCTTTCAACGTCATTTAAATAATTGTACACAACTGTCTTTCCTCTGTTAATGTTTTTGGCTATTTCGACCGCATTCTGACCCTGAGATTTCAAAACCAGAATTTTTCCTTTTTCAGAGTTTTTAAGAGCCTTACCACGTCCCATTTTGAATAAAAACTATTTAAAAACTATTATGTTAAGAATTCTCTAGCCGTTAATATTGAAAGAAATTAAAATCATAGAATTCCTGATTAATATTAGAAGAATTCCTTATTCAAATGGCACACGAAATTGTACCACAGAAATACATGTCTTTAATAAATGAATAATTTTAGTATAAAAAAATATATATTTTTTTAATTTCTTCAGGAAACTAAAGCCAACACTTTGAAATTTGGTTACACTTTAGTTTAGGAGATACTCTTAATTAAAGTTAAAAAAATGTGATTCCTCATTAAAGTGGCAGACAGTGTACAAATATAATAAGGTAATACTGATCGAAATAAATAGATGTGAATTATATTTGACATTTATTTAAAAAATATAAAAAAATATGCAAAAAAAATAAAAAATAAATAAATAAAATATATTAATAAAAAAAGTATATATAAATAAATTAAATTTGAAATAATGTAAAAAGAAGAAAATAGATAGAATAGCATTTATTTAAATATGGAACAAACATTTGTTTGGTAAGTCCTCTTAATAATAAGAGGAATTTGAATTAATTTTAATACAGGCAACATTTTATATTAGCTTATACCTCAGCCGTCATTCAAAATCAATTATCCTTTTAGAAAAGATGAAAAATCTTAAAATAATAAGCTACTTTATTGTTGAAATCATTCATGCAATAAATAAATTCATGGAATACACAAGGAGTTTTCTTCCTTCCTATTTTTTTTTTATCAGCAACGATTTATCTTTATTTGGTGTTAAGGTCCAGTCAATTTACTGTTTAGTAAGGTCAAAAGATTTGCTGATACTTGTCAAGATAGTGACCTTTTTTTTATACCTTACAACTTGTATTGCGATTATGTGGCTGTTCTAATATATTTTGCAGGTTTCATATTAGGAACTATTATGTTAAGATATTTTTTTTTGCAGTAATATTGAACGAAAATTGAAAATATTTACTTTTTTAAACTACAAAATTTAATAACCCTCATAGAGTTTCTATCATCTGCATTTTATATGATGGAAAAATATTGTATTGATGCTATAATCGGTTTAATAAAATACATTTTTTTTATATATTTTTTTTATTTAGATAAGCATAATATTTGTATGTATATTATGGAAGTTATGCCGTATTATTTCTTTATATACAGTTGCTAATAATGGTATATACGGTAAATTCGCTTGACAATAAATTCGGTTGCCGCAATGAAAATGATTTCTCTGTGTATGTATTTGTTTTGGCCTTTAGGGCTTTTTGATTATTAATGAATACGACAAAATAAATAAACAAATAAATAAATAAATAAATAAAATTAACTACTTTACTAATAAATTAAATAAATTAAAAAAAGTTTTAAAAAATTTTAGAATTTTAAATAATAAAACGTTTATTGTTTATAATATTTTTATTAATACTAATTTTTGTAACTAGATTTTAGCTTATTTTTCAATATAAGATACTTTATTAAAATTTAGAAATTTTTTCATATATTTTAAAATCAAAAATTTTGATATCATCTATTAATTGCATAACTATAATTCTATCATTACAGATGATGAAAATGCCTATAGCATAAATCTCATTATTTTAAAAAATTTATAAATTAAGCCTTTGAAATCGCTCATAGTAAAATATCTACTTAAATTTTAGAATTATAGCCCAGTAGAGACATGCATGTGTATATAAATACAGCATTATAAAGCAATATTTTTCAATTAAATAAGTTACCATATCATCCTCTAATCCTAACCCTTTAAAAAGCAAAAAAGCAAACTACCTTAAGGGCAGTAATGTAACACCCAAACAATTTTATAAGGACTTAGAAATATTAAACTATGCTAAAGTAGAGATTAAGTTAGAAGGCACAAAAATATTAAAGGCTATAATAAGCAAATTTATTACACATAAAGGTTATTCCATATTAAAACGTAAAGAAAATAGCCATTTTCGGATTTGACTACAGATATGTGTTATTGATAGCGTTTTTAAAATCATAAACCCTAAGACGCATGACCCTTTCTGGTCCAAAAATATGACGTTTTGAAAAACTAAAAAAACCTACAAATTTCACTAAAGTGTACTTGTTTAATTGCTAAAAACTGCTAAAATATACAAGGTATAAATATGGTTTTAGTTTCATATTAAAGACAGAAATATTGCTTTTATAACTGTATGTATTTATATCGAAAGTTAAGTTGGATATATTAAAATGTTAACTATAACTATGTTAATTAAAAAAAAAAAAAAAAAAAAAAAACGGTATTTTTAAAATCCTTAAAAAATTATATAATGTTGTTATAACTTTTTCCCTACTCGTATAAAATATCAAGCAGGACAATCATTTAGTTTAGATGTTATGGTCCAAAACATAATCTAATTACTAAGAATTTTTGAACTATACATATTAAAGTTTTAATTTTAGTTGCATTTAAAATATAAAGGTATTGTCTTTAAAATGTTCTAAAAGATCAAAATTAGATTTATAAAACTTAAATCAATTTATCTTCAAAAACTCTTCTCCTTAATCGTACAAAATTTCACGTTGGATTTTTTTTTTTAGTTTAGAAGTTATGTAGCAAAATATAATCGAAAGTAAAATTTTTTATATAAAAATTCATTTATTTTAAATATAAACTCATAAAAACCATAAATTGAAATTAAATTTTCTGAATATTTTATATTTTACAACCAGAAATTCGCTTTTTAAGAAATTTTTCTTCTTAACTTCTAAAATAAATGAGTGTCCAGCACGTGTACGGAGAAGAGTTGTAAACTTTTTATATTTTTTTTTAAGAATTTTTAAAATACCGTTTTTTGAGATATAATGTCTTGATTATTATATGACCAGCTTTGACCTTTTAACGTTTGATATAAACTCTATATATATCGTTATATAAAGTAATATCTTTGCCTTTAATATCAAACTAAAACCAAAGATCTACCATGTACAGTTTAGAAGTTATTAGCAATTAAACAACAAGTACACATTTGCGAGGTTTTTGTTTTTTTTGGGGTTTTCAAAATGTCATACTTTTGGACCGAAAAGGGCCGTGAGTTTAAAAGTTTATGATTTGAGCAATATATTCAATAGTCAAAGTCTGTAGTGAGTTTCATTGAAATTGAAGATTTCAAATCCGTTTGCTGTCCGTTTTAACATGGAATCACTTATATAGAAACATACTTATACACACATTTATATGTTATATTTATATGGATTTGTACATGTAAAATTATAAAAGTCCTTGTTATGGCAAAAGTTTCATTTTTGCTATTTTCCTCAAAAACATATTGAATGATTGAATGATAAACATTACCACATATATACACGCAGAAAAAATATAATTGTAGTGACCATAATATAAGACCAACATATTATGATTTTAACATATAGTCACAGCTAAAAATATATACGATTATAAATAATATCTTATTGTGTCCGATTTTATGGTTCGTTTTTTCATGTTATGGTTCGAGTTTTCCATACTATTATAGCATCTTAATACATTTTTCCATTTTATTGGATTATGATTTTTTTTTTTCATTTTATTATTACATCTTATCTTATTGCAATTTATTTTTATCATATTATTATTCCATCTTATCATATATTAAAATAAAATACATTAATTCAAAATTGTTATTTTTATAAATTGTTTACGGAGTCAATATAATGGATCTTAAATAATAGAAAAAAATGTTTATTAACCATAAAATATTATTAACATATTATTTGTTCATGAACTAATTTTATATACCATCATATATTGTGCAAGTAAATACAAGATATTTTTTTTTTTAACTAAACGCCTTAATAGTAGTTAATTAATATCTTATATTGCTTGATTACAGCAAATATAACCTAAATGAGCAAATATAAACTAAACGAGAATTTTTCCACCATATTTGTGAAAAGCACATTTATTTGTAAAATTTTATTTTTACGGGAATAATAATATTAATATAGTTTTGAAAATATTTGATTATATTTAATGATTGTAGAAATAATGATATTTTTTCTATTAATAAAATTTTGGTTCCGGTAAAAATATTCAAAAACATAAAATTCTTGCAGTAAACTTTATTAAAATTTTGACTGAAAGTAAACGTTGAATTATAAAACTGAAACCAAAACATTGTTATCAGGAATACAGTATTATTAAAATTAAGGAAAATTAGCAATGAGACCATAATATTGCTGTAGTGATAATGCCGTAAATATTTTTTTCTCTGCGTGTACACATAAAAAGGAAGATATAGATAAAACATCCATAAAGTTTTCTAAAATTTTTGTGAATATTAACAAGCAACTATTGTCAAACTATTGATAAAGTTTATTATTTGATTTTGTTATTTTATCTATTTTTTTTTCTACATTCTCTTTAACTTCCCTTTACAACTTTGCCATAAAGCTTGGGGGCATGATTATAAAATGATAAGTAAAATTATACAAAAATTATATATTATTTTACAAACAAAGAGGAATATATTAGTATGCGACAAAATCTATAGGTAAATTTTAAAATTGTCTAACTAATAAAATAGAAAAAAGATACTTTAAAAACAGCAGTAGATTTTAGGTAATTTGAGCATGGTATATAAATGTGTATGTACTAAAGAGTATTAAATATTAGTTTAAATTACAAAGCTTTTCATTTAGTTTTTTTAAAGTTCATATATAAATGAAATCAATATTTTCATAACTGTAATGGCTACAAAATAAGGTAGGAGATGAAAAATCGACATTTATTTTTACATTTGGTTTATTTGTTGAATAATTTTTGTCTACTACTATGAAATTTTATGGCAGCCATTGACAAATCAACTGCAAATTAAAGATCAATAGACACATAAAGATTAAATTAAATATCTATTCATAGTTATGTGTCTAACGTTGGATAAAATGTGTACACAAATTTTATAGTTTCACATTTTGTTGGAATACTAAAAACTAAAATGTAAAAAAAAAACATGTGGAAATACATTTTATGGATACAGCTTTTGAAAAAACAGAAACAGAAATTGTACAATGAACTCTGATTTTTGTGGCGGATGGTAAAGGGCAATAGGAAAGTTATTAAAAAGAATTTTAATTATTTTGGAGGTAATATTTTCTCACGACTTGGTCATTCTTATTATTATACCATTTCAGCTGTACCACCTACGAAAAGAATATATTGTGTCATGGTAATTAATCTTTTATAAGTGATACTCAACAATAAGGATTAGTTATAAATCCTTTTAGTAATAATTTCCTACCTGGTTTTTCGTTTTAATAAATTCGTGTATTTCTCTCCCAAAAAATCATAGTCTGCTTATACAAAATTTTATTTTTGGATATATTTGTGAAACACACATAAGTATGAGCCATTACCAAAAATTTTTAACCTAGTTGAAACTGTTTTAATCTTTAATAAGTTTTGTGGTAATACTCTTTTAAATAAAGGGGTTACAGATTTGAACTAACAAGGTTTGATACTAATAGAGCACAAAATTTTGACATTATAGGCCTCATTTTACAATTTTGATTGTTATTAAAAATTCAAAAACTTAGAAAATGCTCCAAAAATTACTTAACTTTTTCTGATTCTGCTAGACTTTTTTTCGCGCGTTTACACTATTAAAAACCCATACGATCTCATATAAACTAATCGGACGTAGTGCATAAATTCTACACCCTCTTTGTTGTTGTACAGGCTTTAAACACTTATATACAGGATAATTAAATTTTGATGACATTTTTAAATTTTTAAAATTTTTGTTTTTTTTTTTTTTTGGCGGGATTAGTGCGCCCCTCAACGAAATACAAATTTTAAAATAAGGATAGTTACCTACTGCAATTATGCATATTTTGTGCTATATCTCGTTGCTGTGCCCGAAACAGTCAAGGCAGTAGATAGTCTCATACTTTGGAAAACAAGAGCGAAAATTTAAAAAAAGGTAAATTTTTCATAGGCACATTCACAGTTCCTAATGAAATAGCATGGATTACTATGCGAACATAGTTTTTTGTTATCTTACACCATAAAATCGAAGGAGCATTAAAAAGAAATTTAGTAAAAATTTTTTCTAAACTTTTCGAAAATTTCGCAAGCATTTTCCTTTTTGTTTTTGTATTTTATATAGCAAATAGCAATTTGTATAATTTTTGAATATATAGATATAAGAACGGCGATAAATATAATAAATCGGGACTATAAATTGAAGTCAAATATCGTTGAAACTTGAAAACAGGACACTTTCGTGAAAATAGATTTTGCTAAGGCACATCGCATATAAAGGCGCATCAAAAAATTTGGAAAGATAAAAAAATATATGAAGAAAAAAAAAAATAATAAATAAATAAAAAAAAAAAAAATAAACATTCACTTGGGTTAAAAAAGGATCACAATACTAATTATATTTGCGTATAATATATGGAAAAACAATTTAGATTCTATCCACAAAATTTTTAGTATAATGAAAACTTTTTTAATTTTACTAAGAAACCCTAAAATATGCTAAACGAATACCAGCAAACACTGAAAATGTCATACCTTTTATTCAAACAACTCAGTAGATTTTGATATTACGTGTCATTTTTACCAGAATTATACATAAACTTCTATTTGTAAAAATGTCTATAAGATCAACTTGAAACTGCTTTTGCGCCTCCTATACGAAATGATTAAAGCGAACTGATTCTATTTGCATTCCAGTCACTTTATATTCATAAAAATTTATAAAAAAATTTTTTTTGAAGGCCTAAAATCAAAAACTTTTGATAATGGCCCATATCACAACATAATATACCATAGATGGAACATATCGAAAAAAAAAACTAGGAAAACACGTATACGGTTTTCAAAAGGCACGTATTTATTGTATAATACATTCACACTCATATATTCGTCGTGTTTTAATATAAAAACATCATCGTCATCATAGTTTTGTTTTTGTATTTTTTGCTGATGTTTTGTTTTTGTTAATGTGGTCTTACGGATGTCAGCATATCTTTAACAATTTTTTTCAAAACTATTGCATACATATAGTATACATGGATTTATATATATGTTGTTATCATTATAAGGAGTAAGATCAATAAAATTTAAAATAAACTCTATTGATATTTTAATGAACGAATTAAGTAGTTAAATTGAAATATTATCAAAATATTCAGAAGTTTCTTATCAATGTCATTAAAGATTTTAATCGCCATTCACCAGACAAATTATCCTTTAATTTCTTATATTCTTAAAAGTAGTATTTCCAAAGTATTTAGTAAAAATATGTACCCCTATTTAGCTAATTCCATTCCTTTTATAGGTTTTCGTATACTATACATTAAGTTGGCCCCATTTGTTGAAGAGCTATATCATTTTAAGATATCGTTTCTCAAAACTTTAATGCTGACATTCATGAACTGGATCAAAATTAAAAAGGTCCGGTTTCGGGCTTTTCGGATTTTCTTCATACTTCTGCCAAAGGAATAATATGAAAATTTTGTATCACAAGAAAGACCTTTGGGATGCGCATTTAATGATATGACAAAAATTTGGGACCAGGTCCATAAGAGTTTGAAATTTTTCAGTTTTTCATAGAAAATTTGGATACTTGAATTTTTTACACATAAATATTTCCAAAAATAAGACCAATATAATACAATATAATTCTCTAGTAGTTATACCAAAAAAGTTTTTTCCATTTTTTTTTAAATCGACTTTGTTTGAATTTTATTCTATTTTTTTTCGAAACATATTTTCTTTTATATGCCATTTACACCAAAAAAAAAAAAAAAAACAGTTTTTGGCTTTTTTTGGTTTTTGAATAAAAAACGACATAAATTTGTTTGGTTTTTCTCCTGATATAAAAACATTTATATATGAAGGAAATAATGTTTCGAAAAAAGTCGAATAAAATTCAATCAAGTTCGAATTTTAAAAAACCGAAAAAAGAGATTTCGTTATAACTATTAGAAAATTGTATTGCTACTTTAGTCCTATTTTTTAAATATTTACATGTGGAAAATTCAAATATCCAAATTTTTTGTAAACAATTGCAAAATTTCGGACTTATCAGGAATTTCTTTCATTGCAAAATTTTTTTTATTGTTTCTTTGGTAGGAATATGAAAAAATACAAAGAATACGAAAAAAGAAGCCTTTCTTCATTTTGATACAGCTTACAGAAGGTTAATGTTAGGAGGAACATTTTGAGAAACAGTATCTCCGAATGAAGTAAATTTTCATTTAAGCTGGTAACATCGACACATTTTATTTTGGGGAGACCCTACTGTACATGTTTTGTCGTTTTTATTTTTGCCATTATGTACCTTTTAGTGTATACGAATATATGTAATCATTTCCATATATTTCGCATTATACATACATATCCGCACATGTTCTCGCAAAAATGTCCTTTCAAATAAAGACGTACATACTATACATACATATACATACATAAGCACATACATATGTTTTGAAATATCTAAAATGTATGATTGCTTGTAAGTCTGTCTACATATTTTTTATTTTATTTTTTTTTGATATTCGTTTCTTGTTTGAATTTATTTCTTTTTTTCCAATTTCAAACAATTTTTTTTTTGTATTTTTAAACTCACACACAGTGTTGTATTGCAATATAAATTTTTTAAAAATTAGAAGAAAAGATAAATGTAGCAAATTAATTGAATCATATGAGAAATTTCAAAAATTTTTAAAATTTTGAATAAAAAAATGTGATGTTATTAACGAGTGTTTATGGATTCCAAGTCTGTTATCGTTAATCATTTTTATAAAAGCGCATAAAAGTTGTGGAAGTTTAAAATTAAAACTTAAAAATATAAATAATATTAAAAGCAAAGGTTTTTGCATTATCAAAACCAAAACAATGCGATTTTATAGAACTTCTAAGTCGCTGTTAGTACATGTCAAAACTACTACAGCGTTTTTTAATATTAATTGAAATACATTGAAAAGAAAAACTTTAATTTTATGTTTTATACGATTTCATAAATATTGGAAAATATAGTCGTTTAAACATTACTTTTCATTATAATATTGCTTACAAATAGTGCGACTTTAATATTTTTAAAAGTGAATGTTCGTAAAATGTTTAACCTGTTTCTTACTTAGTGATAAATCTTATATCGCAAATAGTCTTTATTATTTCAAAATTCGAACTATAATGACAAATATGTAAGGGTGTTTTTTGTGGTTAGGAGTACTTTTTTGGGACCTGAAATTATAAGTCCTTAAAAGTTTTTGACGCCCCCTAAATTTTAAAATATTTTCATATGAGTGTTATTTATACTTCGTGGTATTTGTTAGCAAGCGAATTGTGTTTGAAGATAAATATTACTGTAGCCGGTATAAATGATGTTTCTTTAATTTTTTGTTTTTAACTTTAATTTCACTTGTGTGCATTATGTGTGGTTAGTTTTTTCATGTTATTATGCCATCTATCATATTATCCTATTCTATCAGTTCATGACTTCATTTTATTATGTTATTGTTGTATCATATCATATTAATATCCCATCTTGTTATCTTATCTTATTATTATCTCATATTATTATCCCATTCTATCGTATTATTATTCCATTTTACCATATTATTATCAAAACTTATCATATTATGATTCCATTTCATCATATTATTGTTCCATCTTACCATATATTAAAATAGAACACATTAATTCAAAATTAGTTTTGTAAATTACATTTATTTCAAAATCATAGATAAAAGTGTTTGTTATTCATAAAAAAAAATATTTACATATTATTTGTTCGTTATAATTAATTTTATTTATTTTTACGTATTGTGTAAGATAATACAGAACCATTTAATAGTAGTTAGTCAATATCTTTATTGCTTGAATTACACCAAATATAACAAAACTTTGTCTACTTGTATTAATTCATGTAAATGAGAATTATAATGAGGGTGGAAAACAAGCGTTAAAAACAAAATATATTAAAAAAAGTTATTAATTCTTTCGATTTATAAAAATCATATTTATTTGCATTTATTGTTGTGGGAATAATATTAATATGGTTTAAGAACAAGATAAAACATTGGCAATAATAAAATCTTGTTTAGTGTAAATATATTCAAAAACATTAAATTTCTGTGATCATCTCTATAAAAGTTTTGATTGATTGTAAACATTGAATAATAAAACTGAAAGAAAAACATTGTTATCATGATTATTAATGAAAATTAACAATGAGAACATAATATTGCCGTAGCGCCGTAATCACGTTTTTTCTCTGCGTGTAGTTATATAACATAAACTATAAATTTACTAAGTCTTTTCTCCGAACTGGATAATAGTTTCAGTTTTAGAGATGTAAAATGCGAGTGCAAAACTAAAATTAAAAATCCTCCCAAGTTTCAACTTAGTTTATACATACATACAATGACCTAAAATTTTATATTCCTTAGTTATATTTTAAGGTCTACCAAAATACATCAACACTATTCCTATTATTAAAACAAAATTTGGAAATACATGAAGTACGTAAGTTTCAAAAAGTTTAATTTTTTTAATTCCTCATATGTATTTTTATTTTTATTTATTTATTATTATTATTATTATTTTTATTTTTTTTTTCATAAAACGTCATTCTCTTCAAAAGAAAAAAAAAGACAAGCAATAGTGCTATATTCGTTCAGCTGTGCCTAATATTATGTACCCTACGCGGTTGTTAAGATGTATATTTTTCACTATTTGTTTCGTATTTTGAACATCTTTGAGTTATAGGTATTTCTTCGTCGTCTGGTACTTCTTTAGTTTTTTCTATTTTTCTAATTTTGGTGATTTTTTTTGAGTTTTGGAGATTTTGTTGCCAATGTGCAATACATTTTTCCTTCCCCTGTAAAGTTACGAAAAGTCAAGATATGCCTTTTATATATTAAGACATCGATATGTACTTTATGGGAACTCAAATAAATATTTCGATATATTACAAACGGAATGATAAACTCAATAAAATAAATAAAAATTTTATTTTTAAAATTTCGTAAAATTTAGTATATAATTTTTAATAAAATATATTTAACCGTTTTTATCCTTTTTTGCCTTCATTTATATCCCTTCTTATTGTTCATATTTTCACGAAAAGACCTACTCTATGAATACCATGTTTAAAGATTTTAGTGTTTTATTAACAGTAATGTTAATCCTTTATATCTATAGGTATGTATATGAGTTAATTTCCTGTTTCTCCAAAAACAATTTTAGATTTATATTTTAGTTTACTTCTAACGAATGAAACACAGTGCGTCCATTAATTTTCTAGGTTTCGGATTTTTATTCTATAACAATATTTTTGTTATTGTATAAGTGGTGGTAGTAGTATAGATTTTTATTTTGATATTTTTGCTTTTTTTTACAATTAACTATCACCATTCTCGTTATATTTTACTTTGTATTTTATATGCCCATTACACACACAAAAATTTATATACATACCCTGTAGGAAATGTCACTAGTGAATCAGTACTAATTCACTAATGACACTGTCACCAGTACTAGTGACTTATTATACCCCGACCATGCTTTTGTTTTATCGGCAGCTTCACTAAAACTTGATACAACATCTGGATATGGAAACAAAAATTCATTTGCAAAAATATTACAAATTTTGAGAACTCAAATAAAAATTTTTTTACTTTTTACGTTGGAGAAATTGCTGCCGCCGAACTCTCGTCAGCTCTTAGTTTTTAATAAACAAAAGAAATACAAATTGGATTTTGTATGTACTTTTTAAATTTATAATTAATTTATAATTTAATAATTATTATAGCACAATTGAAAAAATACTAGATTAATAAAAACAATCATGTCGCCAAGAAATAATAACACTATGCGACAGTCAAAATCGGGATGGGATGAAACCAACGGGAAATGTTATATCGGTAAAAAAGAAGTTATACGTGTCCCGACGTTTCGCTGGGTCACGTCTAGGAATCGAGATATATCGATTTGAAGTTAGTAACTATCATATAGGGGAAATTGTGACCTTTGGTGGTCTTTTTTTTTTTTTTGACATAACTCGAGAACCACCAGTCCGATTTTGTTGAAACAAATTTAAAAAAATTAGGAATTACAATCATACAACGTTTCGCTACATAAGCAACAGTTTCGCAGTTATAAATAAATGTATGAAAAAAAAAAACTATTTTTTGCCTAAAAAATTGAATTTTTTTATTTTTAATTCATAAAAAAATCCAAAACGATAAAAAAAGTGTCAAGTCCTATTACTTTCACGTAAAGTCACATAACCCTTAAACAAAATGAGACATAGATCATGAAAATCGATGGACGCGTTTCGCTTTTATTCACAATTAAGTGAAGGTATCTCATTTTGACAAGAATATTGATTTTATGTTTCAATGAATTTGGATAATATTTATTATATATTATTTATTATAATTATTAACACGTAAAATTAAAAATTATTACAGGTAATTATTAGGTTATTACATAGATACATAGGTTATTTTCATTTGTTTGCGCCCTTTACTTTCTTGCGTGGTGGTTCGCCCACTTGTTCAGAGTCTGTATCGTATGAGGATCTGTCTTCATCTGGAAAAAATCAATTGTTTTTAATCAGTCAGTTAACTTCATTTTTGTGACTTACCCTCGGAGGAAACTCCCATTGTATATTGTTCTTCTTCATCTTCATTGTCGGGATCGTACGTCTTTTGCGACCACCAACAAATTTCAGCCACCAGCGAATCGAGCCTTTTGCCTTTATGTCGCGTTTTCATTGGCATTGCCATTTGATGGAAGCGCTCACCATGTTCATCCGACTCTGAGGCTAGCTGCTTGCTGAAGTATTCGAGATGGTGATGCAAGAAGTGAATTTTGAGGGACATATTCACTCCAATTTTCTGGAAGTAGTGCAACATCTTGGTCACAAGAGCGGGGTAATTGTGTGCTCGCGTACTTCCCAGAAAATATCGTATGACTTTCTTCACTGCCCTCTACGCAAAGTAGTCATTGCCATAAACGTAACAAAATAAATTGATATTTTCTGGACAATTTGCACTCATTTCGGTTTTATAATTTTATTACTTTTTCGTCACTTTAAAAAAACCGTACTTTACGCGTTCGGAGACACTTGTTGAATGACAAAAATCGATCAGTGAACACCTATAAATACTACGTAAGTTTCAATATTTTACTGAGAGGTACTTATGAATTCGCGCATCTTTTAAGGGTGGCTATAAACCTGATTCGTGTGCGTTTTAAATTTTTTTTAAATTTAAATGGGTGCAATTTGTGTAAAAAAATCATGCAGGTAGCCAACGGAAAAAACCCAAATAATTAAAAAAGTGCACTTTCCTTTTTTCCTTTTAATTGTCCACGCACATTTATTACCGTTTTTTAGTTTGTTACCGCTATCATAAAAATCAAATAACCTTTTGCTCATTACTTTTTTTAATTCTGACAATCATAAAAAAAGTCATCAATGCATTTTCCAAGGAATTTTGAGCATATCTCGAGCGAAACGTTGTATGAACAGATTAAAGAAATTGTAATTCCTAATTTTTTTAAATTTGTTTCAGCAAAATCGGACTGGTGGTTCTCGAGTTATGTCAAAAAAAGACCTCTAAAGGTCACAATTTCCCTTATATGATAGTTACTAACTTCAAATCGATATATCTCGATTCCTAGACGTGACCCAGCGAAACGCCGGGACAAGTATAACTTCTTTTTTACCGATATAACTTTCCCCGGTAGTTTGAACCCTTCCCGATCACAGACCCCTACCATTTGTCGCACAGTGTAATAAGCAAATAAAAAATGTAGACACTTTCTTGACAATGTCGCCAAGAAGTCACCAAAATAATCGACAAAACTGGTTACTTGGAGACAATTGCTCCAAGGTTTCCTTCAGGGTATCTTTGCTGCTCTTATACACTCATATGTATATGTAAAATAATATATAAACAAATAGTCTTACACATACAAAAAACGTATATATATATTATTAAAGTGCATCGATTTGTATGAAGACTAAAAATGTTGTCAATGTACTCCGCTAAAATTAAAAATTGATAATATTATATACTAATTTCCAAAATATTTCTATTCAATTATTTCATTCACATTAGCTGAACCATTTTTAAAATACCTTCAAAAATATGGATTTCGATAAACTGTGTATGATAAAGTGTTTTTTAAAATTAATTTTCATTTTCTTGAAATAAAGATTTTAATATAATTTTCTACGATTTTTTTAATAACATTTTATTAAATTTTGAATATTTCGGACATTTTCCATCGTAATATAGATTTTAAATTAGCATTGGAATAGCTTTATTAAGTACTATTGATATATGTATTCATTTAACCCTTTAGTAACAAAACTAAAAGTTTGGAATCACCGATCCATAATATGTTAAGGCAAATAATTGTTTATTTAAAAAATAAATGTCATAAAAAGCATAAACTTGCCAAAACAAAAAAATAAAAAAATACACATTCGTGTAAAATAGTGAATAATCTTCAAAGACTCTTTTTGTTCGATTATGGCCGCGGTTTTAAAAGAATTTATTACATTTTCATAAATTTATTGATATTTAAGTATAATGAATACTTCCATACAACTTATTTGGAAAAATTGCTGACTTAGCCTTTTGGCAACATAATGTATAAAATTTACCCTATTGCTTTTGAAGGGTAAATTATCTATAATTTTCAATAGAATCAGAATAGACTTCTGTAATATACTTTAAAATCCAATGTATATTGAAAAATGTCCGAAATATATACACATTTAATGTTTAAAGAAAATATGACAGAATAATGTTAATAAAATCTTGATATTTCGCGAACGAAAAGAGATATAAGAATTATTTAAATGCATATTCCAAGCCTTAATATGTCTCTATAATATTTTCAAGTCAATTTTCTTATAAGGAAGATTTCTATAATGCTATTGAAAGAAATCAGTCTTTCTAGGGCTATTTTAAAAGTGGTCCAGCTGACGTAAATTGAAATATTCGGATGTAATGTTTTGCGAATAATAGAAGAACATAGTTATCATCATTTCTAGAGCGGTACGTTTGCAACTTTTTTCATAAGGTACTTTAATATACATACGTACATTTATATGTACATAAATAAGTAAGTTTGAGTGTTAGCGTATGAGTGTTTAAAGTGTTATTGTTTTTACATGTATCATACATTGAGGGAATTGCATAAAAGAATACAAAACTAAAAAATCAATGAATGTATAACTGAGTTTTTTTTTTTTTTTTTTTTTTTTTTTTTGTTTAATTTCTCTATACATTTAAGCTTTTGAAAATATGTAAATATATGAATAAAACTATTTCTAAAATATTTTTGTAAAGTAAAATATAAAATTTTATTTTATTTGCACTCTTACGATATTTAGTAGTCAAGAAATTAAATATTATGATAAAGAAACATATTTTTGTACAAAGTATTTTTTTTTCTATTTGCACATTTAGCAAGAAATTTGAATTGTATAATGTGATAAAATTTTTAAAAACCAATGGTTTTGAAAGGAAATAAAGCGTGATCCATTTCGAGGTTCCATACTTTTTTAAAGAAAAAAACACAGAAAATTCAAATTTAATGGTGAATGTTTATTATCATTTGAAAGAACATTCTTTGGCATTTATTTTTTGAAGATTATGTCTATCAAATGTTGGCCGTCGCAGATGGTCCATCCGTTGAGTCCAATTTTCGATGACTCGTTCGATCGTTTCGACTGGTAACTGGCGAATGACACGCGTGATGTCTTTTCTCCAAGGCCTGAATCGAAGCGGGTTTGTCTGCATAAACTTTAAACTATACATGTCCCCACAGGAAAAAGTCTAACGGTATGATATCACACGATCTTGGTGGTCAATCGACCGGCCCAAAACGTGAAATTATTTGCTCACCGAAGTGTTCTCTCAATAAATCCATTGATTGATGAGATGTGTGGGAAGTGGCGTCGTCTTGCTGAAACCAAATGTCGCCGAGATCACGAGCTTCAATTTCAGGCATCAAATAGTCGGTTATCATGGCACGATAACGATCGCCATTGACGGTTACGTTCGCACCGGCATCATTTTTAAAGAAATATGGACCGATAATTCCACCGACCCACAAACCACACCAAACCGTTGTTTTTCTGGTTGAAGTGGTAGCTCTTGAATCTCTTCAGGTTGCTCTTCGTCCCAAATGCGGCAATTTTGTTTGTTTACATACCCATTGAGCCAGAAATGGGCCTCATGCCTCGAAAACGTCCGATCTTCTTGGAACTTTTCAAGAGCCCATAGAGCGCAGCGATGGCGCTTGGGAAGGTCGAGCGGCTTCTGTTAGTGCACAAGCTGTATTTTGTATGCTTTCAATTTAAGATCTCGACATAAAATGCATCAAGTCATTCCATATGTCAGTCCGAGTTGCTGCGAACGGCGCCGAATCGACTCTCCACGGTCTTCGTGTACACTCTCAGCAATATTATCTTCACAGCGTGCTGGACATGGTCTATTCGGTCGAATATTATCCAACAATGAATGCTGGGTCTCAAAAGGGGTGATGGTGTTGCGAATAGCATGCTCAATAGGCCGATTATGTTGACCATAAGTTGAGTGAAGTGCACGAAACATATTCTTCACAGAACGTTATGAAATGCAAAACAATACTAAACAAAAATAACATGACAGCATTACACGACTTACACGTGATCAGTAAAAAAAAAGCTATTGAAAAAAGTATCTCTACTTGAATCACCCTTTATAAAAATTGTAAAAAAATGCATTTTTGATTTTTGATTTATTGCCAATGTTTTCCATATAGCTGCCCTTATGTACAATGCTTGTATGGATGTCAAATTATAGAACATTATTTAGAAATTCCAGTAAAATTTTTTGTTTTTATCTTTTATCAATAATGTTCTTCAAATATTTTATGCTTTAATTTCCCTGTGCTTTTCTAACAAATTATTTTTTTATTGTATTAGTTTTAAAAATATCATAATGAAATTTCTTTTTTAAGATTTTAAAAATATCTTATTAGTGTTTACGAATTTTTTTTTTCGAAATATATGCTGTAATTTTAAATATTGTTTATTAATAATTGGCTCAGTCCTTAGTTTAGACTTGGAGACGAAGCTTATGGAAAATAGTTGAAATCGAGGTAGATAGAACTATTATCGACATTAGACACACTATCAAATTTCAAGAGATTGATTTCATAATTGTTCAGAGTTTTCAGAAAATTATTGCAATGTGTATAAGTACCATAAACATGTTAGTATGGAAATGAAATTTATCATGGATACTTTTAACTATAATTATAAATTATGCTATCAAATTCGGAAATATCGGCCTCTAATTGGTAATATATCCCATATAACAATATTCCCAAGATGTCACTTTACACGCATAAATTGCATATAAATAATAAATTTTATGATTTTTTTTGCATCAATTAAAATTTATATAAATAAAAAAATCGCATTAACAAATTTTAAGTGGAATGGTTTATAATTAAACATAGTTTCCATATAAGATCCATTCCAGTCATTTAATTAAAAAATTATTTTAAATTTAAATACAATGGTTTAAAAAATATCTATATTGGTTTTGCATACTCGAAGTCTGAATAGACTGAAAATTAGTTAAATTTTGTTCTTAGGAATAATTTTTAAATCGTTGCACAGTGTCACATTTATCCAAATTAGAACGTCAAAAATACGAAAATGAAAGCTTTTTAATTGACGTAATCTTTTTCGAATTTACTAGTAAACATATCATATATTATGGAAAAAATACTTAAAATATTAGAACGTGTCTATAGCGCAAATTATGGATTTTCAAAGTTACGACTTTTAAAATTTTATTTAAAATTTTTGTGAAGAACATTTTTAAATTTAACTGTGTATGTCTCAGTAAATACTGCAGATATTGATGTTTTTTTTTTTTCTTTGTATGTAATAATAAATGTATTCGAATTATTTTATTATAATTTGTTAGATTAGAAATCAATTTTGGAAAAAAAATTTTAAGGATTTCTAATATTAAAAAATTTTTTTTCGGAAATTCTACTTTTTAATCGACTCGAACTAAAAAGTTCTAACGATGTTCTAATTTGAAAATACAACTAGTATATAAAAAAGAATATCAGCAAAAATTATATTTGAGATTATTGGGTGCGAGATTATGCGATCTTTTAAAATATTAGAAAAGAATGTGCGTTAAAAAAAATAAGTAAATAAATAAATGTAAAAAACTACATCAAAATGACGTTTGATAGCAAAATAAATTTATCTTCGCTTGAGCTCTAACAAATATATCATAACGTTGCAATAATATAAATCAATTTGGTCTATAAGTGATAAATTCTTATTATGATAAGAATTTGACGTTTCTCATGATAGAAAAATCTGTCGTGCAGAGCCTACGTATACCTTGTTCTACAACTAAGATTAATACTGATATAATATGTGAGATAACGCCGGGAGAAGTTAACATATAACCATTTTGTTTATATGTTAAATCGTAAATAAAAGGTACACGTATTATAATAAATCTTATAAGATATCAATATTTGCAATCAGTGACACAGTAAACATGTTCTTTTTATGTAACAAATTCACATTTTTATAGCACAATTTTTATAAAAATATCTTTTTTAATGTAAAATAACCATTAAAAACAAAAAGAAAAAAAAATACAAAATAAATTGTTTTTTAAGTTATTTAAAAAATACATGTGTATTTTTTGACAGTTCATCTTATTAATTGTGTAGAGAAATCTTATCACCACAGTATCGTAATGCTTCTTATAATACAAATATTTGAATCTACACGTGAGATAATTTTCTCAGAGAGCGAATTCAACACTCTCTGAAAGAAAAGTTTTACATATTCTGTTACGTGTAGATGGACTTTTATACCTGTTTGGTGCGCCCTGTCATATACCTTGTTAAATTATTGTACCATCTTACCTACAACAACGAAAACAGCTGTAGAATTTATTTTTGTTTTTTCTTTCAATTGTGCTCTTATCGTAACCAGTACTATGGAGGAGGATGAATCAAAAAAGCTTTGGAAATATATTAACGTAGGATAAGAAATTTATTAAAAAATGCATTTCTTTTAGGGCTTAATATTGTTCTGTCGTGATATTTCACAAATACCCTGTTTTCGCAGCAGTTTTTTATACGGCATTAGTGGTGTGGGCATTGGCCTGCTAACATTTCTGGGCACATCACGCACAACATTCTCAACATATGTTGGTTTTGGTACATTCTTTTGTGGCACAATAGCCTATTGGCGATGGTGGCGGTAAGATTTGAAAGATTTTTAAATATTAACAATTTGTTAAGAATTATTTCAAAATTTTGAAGGCATTGGCTTTTTCATGCAGGTATTTCACTAAGATTAGTGTGATTAGATCCGGTTACGCCTACCTCTAAATTATTCCTTACCTTTAAAGTACTTCTTATTCAAAATAAATAAATAAATAAATAAATAATTATTTTCCGTATGGGAGTGTCAGAGATTCTACCCGTCTATTTTTAAAGGGAATGTTTACGTCTTTTTCTGCTAACAGAATACAAATTTTCAGTCCAATTTCTCTAAAACTGTATTTTTTTTTGTCACTATAAAACCGCTGTTCATTGTGGGGATTAAATAAAGTTAAAACCATAAAACTAGTATTTAAAACTGAATATTTGCATCTTTAATACACACTATTTTCGAAATTATTTCTTAGAAAATTTTAAGGATATTAAGGAACTTATTTTTTAAAGGACACTTTTTTTTGATTATTTTAACAAAATAATAATAACGCAAAAATTCAATATAATACCAAAATTCTTCTCTTTCATTTGTTACCCATATAGCCCTATAAAAGCAATTAGAAAGTAGCAAATTAAAAATTAATCTTGTCCATCCACCAAGATTGAAAAGTTCTTTAAAAGGGTTAAACGAACACGGAATGAAAAACTAAAAACGAAGTTATACCATATACCATATATTCACATGTATATCGAATTTTTTATGTGTGAGAAAGATTTTTGTTATACGGTGTTATCTATGGCCCTATAGGAAATATTAAGAAATTAAATTTAGAAAAAAAGCAAGACAGCTTTATATGTTTATAAAAAAAATCACATTAGACAAGAAAAGAAAAATCATTTTATAAATTGTATAATGTAATAAATTATAATTCGCTCATAACCCCAATGGCCCTATTATACACATACACACACGCTTACACCAAATACTTAAACCATAGAGAGAAAAATCCCAAAGAAAACAATACAACATCCTCAAAATGAAAAAAAATCAACCTTAACCCTACGGTACGTACTCAAAAAAATTAACGTTATTTAATACTCCAAGTACCAGGGTACCTTAGTTAGTTTTTCGTTGATTTTGTATAAAAAATTATAATGTATGTTAATTATTTATTAATATTATTTAATTAGTTATAAGCTCAAAAGCAAACTGATAAATAAACGTAGAAAAAATTTGTTACAATATGTTCACGATGTCCGTCTGTCCGTCCATATTAAACTTTTAATGAAGCTGCAAGTCGGAATTTTTAAGATAATTGGCGTATATGATGCAGACAACTTTCCTATTTTTATACACGTTAATTTTTGTAAAAGCAAAAAAGCACAGTAATAAAATGTTATAAGTTTCGCTCCTCAAAAATCCATATCTACCACAAAAAGCCCACTTCCGAAAATCATTATCAAGTGTATAAATTAGTATTGGTAGACACTATGTTTTTTGTACATGTAAGATTTTGTAAACTATAAATTGTAATTCTAAACTTTACAACAAAACTTGGTCCACTATTAAACACAGGTTTCATATAGAAAAGTCTCCAAAAATCCGTCAAGCCGAACTATAACGCTTTTACAATCCTAAGTGATGGCACTGACTTAATCCATAATTCAGAACAGGTTCCATATAAGTTCCTCTACGAAGAATAACGGAAATAATATAAACATCTTGAGCCTTTGCGTGATATTTTACAGTACAAATATTGAATATTTTACATGACATACTAAAAGAAAAAAAAAAAAACAAATAATAATTCATAAAAACCACAGCAAATATTGAAGACTGTAAAAATGGCTTGAAGGATAACAAATAATCATGAAGACTGTCGCAAAATATTTATATTGAGAGGTATTTGAAAGTTATCATATATTATCTTTTATTCCTCATTCTGGAGCTCCTAAATAACCTAGAAAGTTTAAAATTAGAAAATAATTCTACTATAAATCCTAACGGAACCAGATTTTATGCACTGCTGACATGAACAAGCTTATTTACGAGTTTAAACCAAAATTATTTTTGAGTTAAACTTTCAATAAAGCAAAAGGTAATAAAAATAATAATTGCACAAAGAAAAAATATAAAACACAGGCTATCCGGGTGATCTAATTATTGACTCCCATAGGTGTTAAATATAAAGCCATTTGATAATATAGACCAAGTTAACAAAATTATGGTTTCTTCAGTTTCTAAACTTTAAAAGCGATCTAAAGTTTTATGACTATATCTTCATTATTAAAGAAATGCCAGCATTTTGAAGTCAAATTAAGTACCCGGGTACTGTAAGGTTAATATAAAGAAAAGAAATAAAAAGAGAAAAACTTAAGTCAAACTTAAATACTTTTACAAGTTTTTTTTCTACCAATACATTCAAAAACTAAACACACTTATACGCACATAAATATGTGCTTGAAAATTCCTTAATACATATTGGTACGACACCATACAATAAGTATATATTTTTTTGGGATTTTTTAGTACTAATACGTATGTTTGTGTTATTTAAACATATGGTTTTTAGTTTTTGTTATTGTTGTGATTGTTTTGATTATCAACATACATATAAGTTTGTTGAATGTAGGAGTATATGCATTGTGTATTGTGGTTGTTAGCGTATGAGTATATGTTTAGTTTAACAAGCATTTTCCGACGACCGGAAACAATTTATCATCTTTCAGTTTTTAGTTGTGGCACTTAAATATTCGTTAAGTTTACGTATCATTTAGCAAAAGATTAAACACGCAAAACAAATACCTAAATACATACTTACATATATATTGGAATTTATATATAAATATTTACCATGTGTAACAAAACTTGGAGAAGTTGTAGTTTTAGAATAATAAGAAAATTAGTTAATTTTTCATACTTCTTATTTTGTGAAAATTTATTTTCCAATCGCTTTATTAAATATTAGAGGATATTATTGTACACACAGAAAAATGATTGGTTGGAAAACGGTTGCTATTATTAAAATTCAATTGAATGAACAAAAAAAAAAAAAAAAAAAATGTATTATAAATATAAAAATAATATCAATTCCAAATAGTTTATTTAACAATAAGATTAAAACCATTATTATAAGGGTATTAAGGTTCTTACAAATCCAAAGTTCTAAATCAATTTAATATTTAATCAAATAATTTGAAATCAATTTTTCGTTATAACTTTGTTAACCCTAGAATACTAATATGTATATTTGTTTCAAATGCTTATTATCGAGTGAGGAAACTTAACGGTATTAAAATGTGAAAGTTATTTTTTTTTTAATAAAATAATGCATTTTTAAATATTTACATTTTTTGAATGCAAACAGGGAAATACTGTTAACATTAACAGTATAAATTTGTACATAAATTTTGAAATGTGGTATGAAATATTTAGCGAATAATCCTTATTTGGTAGATGTAGTAGTCAATACTAAATTTTCAATGAAATAAAATTATGAATTTCTATGATTAACGTTATACTAAGAACTTTCTATAGTAAGAAAAGTAAAATGTTTTGAAAATTTTGATGTTATGCAAAAAACGAAAGGCTATTGTCCTGTGATGAACACCAGATCATAATTTAACATGGTTTTCAATAAATAAAAACATGATATATTTTTAAGTTTTTTTTTCCATATTTTATTTTTATCTATTGATTTTGCTTTTTCACTTTAAGCCTTGTTAAAGAAAAATAAATAACAAGTATGCACTTAGCTAATAAAACAACAATATATAAATATAATGTTTTAGAACAATAGTCATGTGTATTTAAATTTTACGTATCGCTAGTATTAAAGTATTCTAGTGCTAAGTTCATGCTTTTAATGAATTATTAATAGATGCAACTTATTTGTAATAAAAAAATTTAAATTTACACAAAAAAGATGTATTGTAAATTAAAGAACAAGAGACAAAATAAAAGTCTCATAGAGAGAGAAAATAATCGAAAATTTCGTATGAAAACAAAATTTATCGAAAATTTCATAAAAAAAAATAATAATCGAAAATTTCGTAAGAAAAAATATTTATCAAAAAATTGTATGAAAAGAAAATTTATTGAAAATTTTTTACAAAAATAAAATTATCGTAAATTTATAGAGAATTTCTTACAAAAAGAAATTTTATCAATAATTTCCCATAACAAAAACTTTTTATAAAAAAAAAAATTATAAATTTCGAATTAAAAAGAATTCTATTAAAAATTTTTTATGAAAAGAAAATTTATGAATAATTTCTGAAAAACAAAAGAAATTTATTGAAAGTTTCGAATATAAAAAAAAAAATCGAAAAAAACAATTTGACGAAAATTTTTGATAAATAGGCATTTTATTGCAAATTTTGTATTAAAATGAATTTTATTGAATATTTTGTACAAAAAGAAAATTTATTTATTTATATTCTATAAACAAACATTTTTTGGTAACTTTTCTAAAGAAAATTTATTTTAAATTTTCTTTAAAGAGAAAATTTTATCGTAAATTATCAAGAGAAAATTTATCGTAAATTTTCTTTAATAAGAAAATTTATCACAAATTCCCTTTAAACAGAAAATTTATTACAGATTATCTATTACTGAAAATTTGTAAATTTTCTATATGAATTTTCTACAAACGGAAAATTTATCATAGATTTATATAAATTATACAGAAGATTTATCATGAATTATCTGTACAGAAAATTTTTCATAAATTTTATATAAATGCAAAAGTTATCGTAAATTTTTATATAACAAGAAAATTTATAGTAAAATTTCTATGAAAGGAAAAGTCTTATTATTTATATAGAAAATATGTCATAAGTTTCCTATTAACAAAAAAAAATGTAAAATAAATTTTCTATTAAGAGAAAATTATTTTTCTCATTAGAAAATTTATCGTATATTTTTTATTATCACAAATTGTTTCCTAAACAGTAAAATTATCTTAAATTTTCTACAAACAAATTGATGATACATTTTCTATAAACAGAAAATTTGTGTTAAATTTTCTATACGGAAAATTGACTATTATCGCAAATTTTATATGAATAGAAAATTTATCGTAAATTTTCTTTTAAGATAAAATTTATCATAAATTGTCTATAAAAAGAAAATTTATCGTAAATTTTCTATACGAAAAATCGACTATTATCGCAAATCTTTAATGGATAGAAAATTTATCGTACTTTCTTTTTAAATAAAAATTTATCCTAAACTGTCTATGAAAAGGAAATTTAATAAACGTTAAATTTCTATAAACATAAAATTGATAATAAATTTTCAAAAAGAGTAAATTTATCGTAAATTTTCTATAAACAAATTTACGATAAATTTTCTATAAAAGGAAAATTTATGTTAAATTTCCTATACAGAAACTTTACTATTATCGTCAATTTCCTTTAAAGAGAAAAAATAATTTCTTATTAACATAAAATTTATCATAAATTTTCTATTATTAGAAAATAAAAAGAAAAATTTTGTAGAAAATTTTCTATAAAGTGAAAATTCTTTTCCTTTTATTTAAAAATTTACCGTAAATTTTCTAATAACAAATTTACGATAAATTTTCCATTAACGGAAAAATTATACTAAATTTTCGATAAACATAAAATGTATATTAAATTTAATTTTCTATATAGAAAATTGAAAATAGAACATTTTTCGCAAATCTTCTATAAACAGAAAATTTATCGTAAATTTTCTTTTAACAGAAAATTTATCGTTAATTTTCTATAAACATAAAATTTATAATTTTTTATAATTATAAAAATATATAATTGTTTATTAACAGATAATTTAAAGTAAATTTTCTACAAACTGAACATTTATTGTGAATTTTATATTGAGAGAAAATTTATCTTAAAATTTTCTATAAATAGAACATTTATCGAAAATTTTTTATAATCAGAAAATATATCATAAATTTCTTATTAAGGGAAATTTTATCGTAAATTTTCTATTGACAGAAAACTTATCATAAATTGATCGCAAATTTTTTTAGACATAACATGTTCTGTAAATTTTTTATTAACAAAAAATGTATCATTAATTTTATCTAAACAGAAAATGTATGATAAATTTTCTAAAAGTGGGAAATTTATCGCAATTTTTCTAAAAATAAAAAAAAAATATATTAAATATTTTCTTTAAAAATAAAATTTCTAGAAAATTTTTCAATGAAAAGAAGTACTATGTCTGTCTACTTTTTTAATGCATTGTAATTCCTACCCACATTCTAATCCCCGTAAAATCTCACACGACCAAAAAAGGGTAAAATTAAAAGATATCAGATATCAGATTGTTATGAAAAGAAATCCCTACTCTATTTGATATGATGCCACATAATAGACCAATATAAATACAAACAAATAAACAAAAACACAAATAAATATAATTTCAAAGTTAAGGAAGGATGTAAGGTTTTACTTTTACAAAACACAAAAAGGCAGAAATGGAAAATAAAAGACAAAGAGGACTACAATCATATATATCATCAATGAAAACAAGAATACTTAAAACAAGATATGATTTTTTTTTAACAATTATTTGAACTAAATATATATTATACGTATAACTACTATCGTTTTGTGTGTGTGTGTGCATGTGTATAAATAAAAGTATCAGATTATGCTTATATCATGCAGGTTCTTTGTTTATATTTCAGACTTTCTTGAAAACCGAGTAATTTGCCTGGCTTTGCTGTATATATTTGTTTGTGTGCAAAATGATAAGTGAATTCATGCATGCATATTTGTTTGTATGTATTAGATGATATGATAAACACACTTCAAATTCAATCGTTGGGCTTTTCAAATGTCAAATGACTTAAAGAAGGCATGATGATGTGTTTAATTAATTGCTTTTACTTACATTTTACAATTTGTAAATTTAACTAGATTATTATGGGTAACTTTGCAAATTCACTACCATAAAGCTGAACAAGAAAGCGGTGTGTTATAAGGGAGATGCAATATAAATAATATAAAATGATATTCTATCAGTTTAAGCTTTCTTGTATTTTGTTGTAGTAATTACAAAATAATTTATAACTTCTTATATGTGTGTGAGAGAGAGAGAGAGAGAAATGTACAATAATAAGTGTAGAAGAATTGTTTCACACGGTTTGGGCATTTGTTTATGTAATCTGGGAGGTGAGTTGTGTTGTGTGTATGTGTGGAAAATAAATGATGTAGAATTAGAGCTAAAGACAAAGTAATTTATATTAAATTTCTATTAAATTCAATTATCATTATTGTATTAAAGAAGACCAAATTAAATTAAATACATTTGTATATAATTATATTTTATTAATTGTTTGCTTTTCAACAAACAAATATTAATTTTATTATTCATTAAAGAATAAGTAAAGACAATTTAAGTTTATTTTTTCAGTTTAAGGAAGCAACAATTTAATATTTCTACATCAGTTTTGTAGGAAAGCCTACAAAAGTTTTGAAAATATTCATATTATTTTCAAAAATTTTGCTTTTGCTTTTTAAATATTTATGACCACATTTCTGAGTATTTCGCTATCTATAGATTTTTTTCTATATATTTCTTTAAATTTCCTTAACTACTTTATAAAACTACCTAAAATTAATCTCACTTGTTTAACAACTTCCCTTTTATATTTCCTTCTAATGACAGCAATCTCAAACACATGTCCTATTTCTATTCAATTAATAATTTTTTTTTATATCCTTAAACTTTCTTAATTTTAATTTAGCTTTTAATAAGACAAGTAAAAAAAACTGTGGTTGCTATTAAGTATTCTCCTAACAAACACAATCAGAAATACAAACACACTCACACCAAAAGCTTTTAGTAAAATTTCCATAATAAACCATAAGCATTTAATTCGATTATAATTCTTCTTCTTTTTCCCTCATTTGGAACAAAATATACAGAACGAGATGAGGAAAAAAAAAAAAGAAACTCAAGAAGAAGCCCTTTTTAGATTTTATTAAGAAACTTAAAGATCTTTTAATCTTCAAAAATAAAATAAACGAGCGATAAGGCAAAATACAAAAAAGAGTAAAAAAGTATTAAAATTTTTTTATCTACTTTACTATACAATATTTGTTTAAGGACTGATGAACAGAAAAAAATATACTTAAGTATTACTAGTAATTTTATGTTAAAAAAGAAAGAAAACAAATTTAGCCAATCAAAATAAGTAAGGAAAATCATAATTGACCACAGGCTAGTGATTATGGTAGTGGGGAACTTCAGGCCATTTTCGATTAAGATATTAAAACCGTGGATACTTTTCTCTACGCGCTGTTATCTTAAACATATTTCTTTTTGATTTGAAAAGCCAAAAAAAAAGTTGTTGAAGAAAAGCACTTTGAAGTAAAAGCAGATTTTATAATTCAGTCCAGATTATCCTCACTTGTCCCATAGAAAATTAAGTTTACGAAAAAAAAAAAAAACAATAAGTACGTGTTTTTGTATAAATATTGTTAGAAAATTTTTTTGAAAATTCTTAGTATAATTTAAGGAATATTATGCTACATATTCATTGAATGTTAGGAATTCTGTTGGGGGTATAAAGGACGTCTAGGTTTTCGGGTAGTATGGTGTAAAATACTAAAAATATTTGTTAGCATTTTTTTTTTTAATTTTGCTAAATTGCTAAATATTAAGTATAAAAATTACAATAAATATTTTGCAAGAAACAGGTTAAAAAAAGAATTTATTTATAAATTTATTTCTTTAAAATATTGTTTTATCGCTGAGAACAAAATTCAACAGTAACAAATACTTTTTGTTGGGGATAAATTCTTTTTATGGACAAAGATAACTACACAAATATTTTATTTTAGTTATTTAAAAAACAAATCAGATAATATAGTCGCCTCTATATACTGCCAAAAGCCACCTCTATGTAGTTTCAAAAATCGTCTTCAAAAGACGCCTCTATACAGAGTCGATAATCACCTGTCCATGACTAGCTCTATCCAAAGGTAAATTTTACCTTTACACAGAGTTGAATGTTAACTATACGCGCTGAGTTTCAAATAATTTCCATACAGAAACGACAATATTTTCTACACAAAGTAGAAAATTACTTTTATGCAGAGTCATCAGAGGTTTTATTACAGAATTGAATCCCACTCCTGCATAGGCTTTAGAGTCACCGTTATGCCTTTAAATCTTTATACAGAGTTGACAGTCAATTATATACCTACTTGACAGCCACTTGTATACATACTTGGCATTCATTTCTATACAAAGCCGACAGTCTGCTCCATACAGAGCCGACAGTAACCTCTATACAGAGCCGCCAGTCATCCCTATACAGAACAGACAATCATTCCTATATAGAGCAGACAATCATCCCTATACAGAGCATACGATCAGCCTTATACAGAGCATGCAATCAACACTTTACAGAGCCGAGTTCTATACAGAGTTCGCAGTCGCCTCTATAGAGAAATAACAGTCACTTTTTATAGAGTTAAAAGTCTCCACATAAAAATAACAGTCACTTTTATAAAAAGTTGATAATCACTTCCAGATAAAATTGACAGTCTACTCCATGCAAACCCGACAGTCAAATCTATATAGAGGCATCAGTCACCCCTATACAGAACCTACAGTCGTCGCTATATAGCTGACAGTCAGCCCTGTATAGAGTTGGCAGTCACTTCTACACACAATTGAATGTCGCTTTTATATGGAGTTAAGGTTCACCTCTATACAGATTCGAGAGTGAACCCTACTCAAAGTATACAATTACCTTTAAATTATATCCATTAGATGGTCCCTAGTTGCTTCTAAATAGAGTCAAAAGTCTTATCTATGATGATTAAATAGCAGCCTTTATCCAGAGTCGTAACTCATCATAGTCAAAAGTCTATCAATTGTCTATCTGAAATTTAAAAAATTCTATTAATTATCTCTATACATAGGTGCCAGTCACATCTTTATAGTATCGGTAGTAACTTCTGAACGTATTGAAGAATCTCCGCCATAAAGAGATAACTGCCAACATCTCTTTAAAGAGTCACTTCCAAACTGGACTGACTGGCAAATCTATTACAGTATCAACTTTTTTAATCAACTTACCAAAAATAGGGCTCAAAAATAATTAAGGTGCTACGAATTATTTTTTTAATTCTATATTCATTTCACTTGAAAAATTTATAGAAAAAAACTTAAAATTTACATTAAATTTTTTTCATTGTAATTTTAGTAGTTTAATAACATTTTTTTTTGGTATTTTCCTATATACGTACTTAAACTAATGAATCAATTTAACATTACTAAAAATGTGTTTGTGAATCTTTGTTTTAGATAAATTCAAAAATTCGGCCAGGATTTGATTCGACTAATTTTCGAAGAAAATCATTGTCAATTTCTTCCCAGACTTGCTTGTTTTTTAGTTTTAACTCCGTTATTGTCATTATGGTTTCATTCTGTGATTCTCCATTGGATTAAAATCCGTACAGCAAGCCGGCTAATCCAATAGTGGAACACTATGTTCACTAAATATGGAATATGTAATGTTCATCCATTTTTTCATCCGCAAATGAGAGAAAAGCATCTTCGAACAGTTAATTAGAAATTGCACTGCTCATTTTAGTTGAAACAAAATATATTTTTGACTTTCCTACAGCAAAAAAGGCTTCCCAAAACATAACACTGCCTCCACCGAAATTGCGTTTCTATATACGAATTTCGTTCAAATTCAAATCATGCTAATAACAAGAATATAAATGAGGGCCGTTCAAATTGAATTTATTTTCATCAGAAAAGATTACTTTATCCACTTATCTGTCTATTTCGTATATTTGCGCGCAAATTTTTTTATGATTTTCCTTATGATACTATTTTGATATTGTCTTACATCTGTTCGCAAAATATGTGCAACATGTTTGGAAGTGACAGGAAGGTCAAGTTTATTTTTTTTTTATTTGTAAAGCATTTAATTTATTGCATGTGGCTTCTTCTTTTATTTTATTAATTTGTCTTTTTGTTAATTTTTGATTATCTTTTGTTCTGCACTCTGTATTTCTACCCTTTTTTAAGAAAGCCTCGAATAACTCCTTCCCAACAGTTAATTTTTCCACCAATTTCTTTGTTAGAATAGCCTAGATCAGGGAGAAATTGAATTTGAGTTTTTCTTCCTGGCCTGTAAGAAAATTTCCTTTTGGGCATCTTTGAAGCCGATGAAATTTCCAAATTAAAACAAAAAAATATTTATAGTAAAAAAGGTTGTTATCATTAGTAACTTACCTTAAGTGAAACAAGCAAATAAAAATATTATTTTTTTTTATATGTATATATTTTTTTTTTCAATAAATTTTACACAAATTTTTCTCGACTGCGTTTATAGAAATATTCCACTGAAATGATCACCAGTATATTCCAATTGCTAAATTAAAGAAAGCAACTAAAAAGTGTAATTATATCGCAAGTTATTGTAACAACACAACATTGTTTTTGGTTAATAGAAACGAAAGGTACCTCAAATAAAAACTAAAATTTTAAATGCACTTATAGGAATATGCACCAGGGTACTTATCAAAATTATTAATATAAACCGTACAAATAAATATTTCTTTAGTATAATTCTAGCATAAATACTTTTCCTTACCATATAATGTACAGCATCCAAATATTTTCCCTGCCATCTCATTTACTGTAAGTGACCCATACAAAATAAGAAAAGAAAAATGTAAATTATTTTCTTTTAAATATAATAAAAAAAAACACAAAAACTTTTTAGACTGTCTGGTATATATTTTTTTTTATTTTTTTTGTCTCTTTAAATCCAATTTCTAATATTGACTCCAAAAAAAATTTAAAAAGAAAAATTTTTTTCCTTAAAAATATTGTTTAACGTTGTTGCTTATTGTTGTGTTTGCTATTTTCATTTTTTTATTATTTTTTCTTTTCACAAAAATAAAGCTCGTACATTGACATGACCTCACCATACAATGAGGTTGCTGTTTAACGTCCCTTACCCAGAAGATAAAAGGCAACTAAACGAATTTCTGTAAGGTTTTCTGTTGTAGTTCTTCTTTCCTTGCATCTTTTTTTTTTTTTTTTTTGTATTAAGTCAACTTAATAAGCATACTAAAAGGCAACAATTCTTGAATATATGTACATATGAAGTACATGTAGGAGATAATCAAAAGGGTTAAAGGCAAATTCGGAAAAAAAGGAGCAAATAGAGCAATACAAAACAAAATGGATTGGAAACAAAACCAATGATGAAAAAAAAATACAGTTTAATAGATAAAATATCCTTATTGCAAACGACATTCAAGTAGATTTGTAATTTAAACATTAGGAAATGGGCAAACTATGCAGCAACTTTGAGTGGCTTTAAATTTTTAACAGAAAAAAATTAAATTTCGTATTCTATTACTAAATTCATAAAACCAATTATATTTTTTACTGAAATTGGATCTATCACTGAATTAGTAAAATCAAATATTTAAATTCGTAAATATTTTATTGAAAAAAATTTAATTTTTTTCTTATTGAAATATTTTTACTATTTATACCCAGCAAAAACTTTTTGGTTATCGGTAATGGCAACTAATTTTTAAAGTAGTTTCTTGGTAATGAGGCGTCATTATTATTTACCTACTCTGTGTTACATTAATAAGTACTCAATAGTATAATAGCGCAGTAATATTGCAATCACGTGGATGAGTTGGCTAGAGCGCCGGATTAACAACCAGAGGGTTGTTGGTTCAATCCCATTCTGAAGCTATTAGTTTTTTATAACAAAATGTCTAAAAAGATATTTTAAACTAAATAGAGTTTTTTTCGCTTTGGGTGCTATGTGCGAGATGGCGTACTGAGTAAGACGTTAGTCAGTAAATATTAGTGTGTGTCCAAGTTCGAGTCTCACTGACAGCAAAATTTTTTTGTTTTTTTTTTATTTTTGTTTTCGTTTAGGTACATATTTTTGAGTACCCCTAGAGTCAAAAAATAACTACATGAATTTGTGGACAAGTCGGACAAAAATAACTAGTTATTCAGGCAAAAAATAAGTAGTTTATTTTTGTTTCCAATTATACCTTCTGGCTTACCAGGAAAGCAAAGTTTTTGCTAGGTAAATTTGAAAATTTAAAAATTCTTAAGAAATTCAATAATATCGTTTATTGAAATCAATAAAAATAATATTAAATTTTTTGCAGATTTTCAAACAATTTTCATTTTTTATTTAATATTTTTTTTTTACATTTTCTATAATATATATAATAATTCGGATCGAATGTTAGTATTGCATTTTATCATGCAAATGCATGTACGAAAATGTGGTGTAGAGAAGCGAAAGTTTTATATAATACTAACTAATTAATGGAGACTTTTTTAGATGAAATATAATTTAACGGTAATGCACAGTGTATATTATGTAGATAATGTGTAATTATACTGGTGAAAAATAATGGTGCCATAACTAATAGTTTATGTATTTATGTATAGTAGTTAGTATATAAAATACAAATATATGAATAAAAAGATATATATGAAATAAAAGAAGTCACGAAACTATTTCCAAATTTCATTAGCGGCCAAAACCATCTAAAACAGAAACGCAATCGTTATCAATTGAAGCATTTTCTAAATGAATTCAACTTACATACCTTTTAACGGAGTGAAATATCTAAGTTTCAATGCAAACATATATTATTTTGTTATGAACCACTTCTTCTGAAGACAATTTCCGCAAAATACTTTTAAATGATTTGAAATACAAAAATTAAAATAAATTAAATTATCTTCAAAAAGTCCAGTTACTTTCGTATAATTATATGACGAGAGGAGGCTACATGCTCAGGCAAATAATTGAAAGGACATAGTTTAATCGACTTAAGGATTATACAGCAATATACAATGGACCCCATCATTTATGCGATATATTGCTACATACATGCATATTTCATATGCTTTTGATTCATTTAGAAGATACACAAAAATAAATCACTATATATATTTTTTAATAAAATAATAAGAAAATTAAGGTAACTTACCTTTGGAATTCTACAAATGATGGATTTTATATTTTTTTGTGTCAACATTTTTATAAATTTATTACTTTTTATTTTCTTAAATGTCAAAAAAACAAGAAATTGTTAATGTTTTTCATATTAGTTTAGAATGAATTTACAAGCAATAAAATAATATATTAAAATCAAAAAATTTTTTTTTTTTATAAAATTTTATTTAAAGTTAAATAATGATTTATTTAAAAAATTCTAGTCAAAATTTTTTCTGTGCAATAAAATAGAATATTAAAAACAAATATTATTTTTTTTATTAAATTTAATTTAAATCCGAATAATAATTTATTTAGAAAAATTTTAGCCATAATTTTTTCTGTGTACATGGATCAGCTTGTAAGCATAAAATATATTTTAATATGAAAAGTAGATGAAGTAAAAAGGTTGTGAAATAATTTTAAAATTCTAATTTTAAATTTTTACATTGGAATTAATAAGATGTTTTTAAATGTTATTTTTCCACTGATTTTTTAAATATTACTTTCATACAGAGTCTAAGTATGGTAGGGTCAAATTGTGGATATTTACATCGATATATGAAGTGGTTGGTCATATCTCTATAGATAGTCATATCTATATAGAGTCGACAGTCATCTCTATAAATTTATATTAGAAAGTCACATCTTTACTGAGTCGATATTTACATGGATACTTAGTGGAAATTGATTTTTATTCAAAGTCGATACTTACATCGAAATGGAGTGGCAGTCATATAAAACTCGTAAATCTTCTCGACAATCACCTATATACAGTGTTCAAAGTCACTTCTATATGGAGTCGACAGTAACTTACAATTAACTCTATACTGAGCTGATATTCACAATGAAATAGAGCTTTTAATCACCTTTATATAGAATTGTCATTCAGCTTGATAGAAAACTGACAGTCACTTATATATAATCACTTTTGTACAGCGTATACAGTCACTTCTATAAAGAATTAGCATAACATAATCGATGACCATGTCAATACCTAGTAGACAGTCATCTCTAAGGGGCTCATATTTATGCATTTATTTTTTGAAAATATGCGCCTAAAAAATGAAATTATAAATTCAAAATATAAGCTAAAAATTAAATTACAAAAAAAAAAAAAAATATTTCTTCAAATAAAAAGTAAAAATCAGTCCATAATAAGCTATCCAATACAATATAAGGTGTGCGTTCAAATAAAATATAACATGTTTTGTTTTTATTTTATTTTTTTTAAGAAACCATGAACGCAATAAGTTAGGATTAAAACTAAATCAACACCTTGTAGCACTTCTTCTTCAGAATTTTCCGATATATCATTTTATATAAAAATTAGATTATTAGATTATTTGTAATTTTTTTTAGGTATTGTTTTGCACGTTTTTATTGTTTTTAGTTCGATACTATTCAGAACCATTTTCTCGACTATTCAATATACAAAACTTGTACCTTGGAACGTGAGAAATGCCAAAAATAACGTATGTTTTCCAGGCTAATATAAAATATTTCAGATGTTTGTTATTTTCGTTTTTTTATTATTAAGGATTTTTGATAGTTCTTTGCTACAGAGTTCTTCTTAGCTTTGCTATTTATTTTTCAGTTTTGATTATTCAAATCTGGGACGTAACTTTAACATGGCTTATGTTTGATTTTGTAGAAACATACGCGGTCAAACAAGTTTGGCATAGTTCTAGGGAGATTCTCGATTTTTGGGCTTGGAATTCATTCTTGTGACTTTTTCTTTGTCTGAAACTAGTTTTATCTCATTTTTAAGGTTTTGTTAAGCATTTTTATTGTCCTGAAATGTAAACATTTTTGTCAAAATTTACTCAATTAACATTTTCTAGTATGTTCAAAAAAAAAAGTTAAATAAAAATTAAAATTTTATTTTGCATATTTTGCTTCGACTGCCATCTGCATGCGTACAAATAACTGTATTAAATCTGACAGTAAGAGATATAAAGAAATTTTTATGTTATGTTTTTTCGAACGCACATTTTACCTAGTATTTTTAAATGCTAAAACTACATTGTAATGCCGCTTCGATTCTCTTAATATCACTATAAATTTAGTAATAGCTAATTTAGTAATAGCTTCAGTAAGAATTCATAGTTAGAAAAGAAATCGAGAGGTGAATTTTAATATTTATGTTAATACTCGCTTAACTTTTTATAAATTTATTCATTCAACTTTTTATCATTCAACTTATCCACAACTTTTTCGAAATCATCAAAATTTTTATAAAGTATGAAGTATAAAGTATAAAGTGTAAAGTATAAAGTATGATGTATAAAGTATAAAGTATAAAGTGTAATGTATAAAGTATAAAGTATAAAGTATAAAGTATAAAGTATAAAGTATAAAGTATAAAGTATAAAGTATAAAGTATAAAGTATAAAGTATAATGTATAAAGTGTAAAGTATAAAGTATAAAATATAAAGTATAAAGTATAAAGCTTAAAGTATAAAGTATAAAGTGTAAAGTATAAAGTATAAAATATTATGTATAAAGTATAAGATATAAAGTAAAAAGTGAACAATCACAGAGTCTATATCCATATCCGAACAGTGTAGTGTCCATATAGAACTCTATACAAAATCCACAACCAATGCCACACAGAGTCGATATTCACTTTTTCGCAGATCTGAATAGAGTAAATTGTCATACTTGGAATCTTCTCAATGATCACATGAAAAAAATTTTATTTAATTTTCCATTTATAAATAAACAAGAAGAACACACACTATCAAATATACTTGTTCAATTGTAAACAAACCTGCTGATGTTGCACAATTATATACAACAATAAAAACGAAAACATTGTGCGACATGACTCCTCTATTTTTTAACCGTATTTACATCTCTATCTCGATTTTTAAAATCCAGTTAGAATAAACGAATGTGTCTGAATGAATTTTCGTTTCTTCCCATTGGATATTTACTAAAAGTGAGTGATGTGTACCAGCAAATAATCCATAGAATAATAGGAAGAATTTAAAAAGGTTAAAATATAATTTAATTGATAAGATATGTGTGTAAAGCCCTATAATAATTTAATGAAAATGTCAAATATATGAAATAGTTTTCTAAGAAGTTATGCAAAATTGTATTTTTTCTAATATATATAGTGAATAGTAAATATGTTTACCTAGTAAAATGTAAAGCCAAATTGAATTAAAGTTTTTTGTTGGGTTATAACTCCTAACAAAAATTGCTCAACAATCATTGTGGCATATCGCTCTAACTATACTTCTGATTCTATTGTATTTCAGAGTTTTTCTTTTTCTCTGTTGTTTATTTCTTTATATGGAAAATGCCAAAAACAATATAACATGTACTCGTGTGGTTTGTTGTTTAAGCAGGATAATAAAACTACTTGTTCATGTCGTCTTTGGCAGAAATAAAAACCTGTCTTTTATTTACATTTTCTCTAATACTAAATACAAGTCCTTTGGGACATGGCCATGGCTAATGTTGTAGATTTAAAGGTTTATTATAAGATTAGATTATAATAAACATGAATTTTATATAGTAAAACAAACGGACCATATGAAATACACATGGCGGTTGCAAATATATATACACACTTACATATGTGTTTTGAACGTGTAAGTGTAGTATTTAAGAGGGAATTTCTATATATATGTAAAATTGAAATCATGCTTATTTCTTGTATATGCATTAGGGTTACAACATTTTGCAATTTTTGCAAATATCAAAAGTACAATAGCAAAATATTGTAGAGTATAGAATAGTAATATAATTTATAAAGGAATACGATATTAATTTTTTGTGATTGTTAAAAATGTTCAGGCGCAAAACGCGATGAAAATTTTTTATAAATAATATCAAAATTTTACATTTTCAGCCAAATTTCTCAAGTTTTCAACACTTTTCAGTGTCTTCTTTGATATCAAATAGTTTTATAAAAATTTTCTGGGCAATTTCTGTGAAATCGTAATGTTAATATAAAGCTTTTTTTATTTTATGCACGTTTTTTGAATTGTTAACTTTCTTAACATTTTATTATGCAAATTTAAATGAAAAATCTTTTTCTACTCATTTGGCAAAAAACTTGTGCCAAATTTGTTTTCATATTTTATTCGATAACCGATAAGTCTTGAGAAAGTTCATTTTGAATTCCTTACCATATCACAACATTTTTCATATTTAGGTGAAAAAGGAATATGAAATAAAGTGTCTCTGATCCAAACATAATATATAAGTCCTACCATTTAAATAATTTATGCTTTATATAAAAATAAAAATGTTAAAAAAATGTACAAAAGCATTTTAGAAATCGCGTTCGGTGCATGAAGTTTTTTGCCCAAATTGATTAAAAAATTTCGGTTTTTATTATCAGGATAATATCAGCTATAAGGTGGTACCATGATATTTTGAGATCCAAAAGAAGTTATAACCCTAGTATACATATCCTGGTTTATTTTTTCAATTTATTTCAATATATTTATTATAGTTCAGGTTTTAGGGGATTTTGGGAGAAAAATTATTAAATACTTAAGGAGAAGAGAAAGGTTGTAAAAAGGAAACAGAAATGTATAGTAAAATATTTGCAACAAGAAAAAATTACCTCAATAATTCCAACGAAAAATGAAAACTTAAAAGCAGTCTAGCAAATCCTCCAAAGGGGTTTTCAAAGTTAGTTCGAATTTTGGTTTCATGGTCTTTTGAAATTCGTATTGTTCAAATGTTATTATATGTTATTGTTGCTTTATAGGCAATGAGCATTATTATACTAGATTTTAGGTGGATGCCACACTCTGTATACGCCCATTTTTCAAAATATAGTTTTTACTTTATTTGACTTTACCTTACTACTGAACCAATTAAAATGAAACATATATATATATATATATATATATATATATATATATATATATATACATATATATATATAAATATATATATATATATTTATATATATATATATGTATATATATATATATTTATATATATATATATATTTATATATATTTATATATATTTATATATATATATATATATATATATATATATATACTTGAGGGAAGTACTGACTGGATGCCATGCCCACTTTTTTCAGAAAGCGTTGATCTGTTTCGTGGTAAAAAATTGTGTAATACTTTTGTTTAGCCTAAATATGAGTTAAAAAATATTTTACTTTATAACAAACAAACTGAAAAAAACACTTTTTCGCGAAATGCGTAAAATTGAAATCGCAGGTACGGCTTAGATATACAGGATATTGATCTAATTTCTTTTTAGTTGTATTTCCTTTAGGGCTGACTATAAACCTGTGTAGTTTTATTCGAAATTTGTTCAACATAATTTTTGAAAGTTTGAAATTGGCGTTTTGAAACGGTCTTAAATAATCTACATTTTTTAACCAAAGATAGAATAGGTTTTAAATTATGAATTAGCAATTATGGTTTAAATTTAATTAAACTTAGCATTCTATTGAAACATTTCTCAAGAAATTAAGATTTTTTTTGTACAATCCTTACACAAGTAACAAATAACAAATAAAACTACAGATTAAATTTTATAATATAGAATATTTTCTATTTTATGTATATGTTGATTTTTATGCGAATTTTCTTAGTGGCATTAAGAAAGTGGCAAAATTAATTTTTACTTAAAGTGTTCTAAAAACTGAGCGTGTCACCCAAATTATATTTTAGCCCACAGTTTTCTACAAAAAATACTTGTTATACTTAATAAATTTTATATGAATTTTCAAAATAAATGTTATATATATTTATTTTTTGAGGATGGACGACATTTATGAAACAAATGCAAGTTAATTCGGTTGAATTATGCGACTACTTATATATTTTACACAATTTTGTTAGGAAAAGTGGGCGTAAAGAGGGTTGAGCATTTAATTAAATCGTATATAATATTTAAGAGAAGACTTGTAAGCTATAAAAAGCTGAGTGTCAATAACAAATTGAAATTTACTCATTTAAATGTTTTTTATTAACACACATACTGAAAAAAATCTAAATTCGAACAAAGTTTGTAAAACCGTCATATGATTTTATTAATCTGATGGTATACTTTTACAACACGTTGGAGTCATTGAGATAATATTTCATGTTCGAAAATTTACCGCATGGTGCTACTAAGTGTTTGGAAAGAAAATTTGAAATAAATAAGTATAATACACTGCCTGCCACTTGAATAAGGAATCACATTTTTTTAACTTTAATTAAGTATATGTGGTACTTTTTCGTGTGTCACTTGAATAAGAGTAATTTAAAACTAAGCAAACTGTAATTTATTTTTAAATTTTAGGCTATAAAAATGAAATTTATTATCTTCTAGTATTCAATTAGTAATGAGTACTGCCACTATTTTTAGAAATAACCTCAAAAATACGATTTGGCACCGACTTGTATAATGACTCTAAGTAATTTAGCGAAATTAAACTCTATGCTTCCTTTAAGGATTCTATCGTCTCAAATTGTTTTCCTCCTTCATAAAATTTTCTTGCAAGCCAACTCCAGACATTTTCCATTGGATTCAGGTCTGGTGAATGTGGGGGCCAATCCAAAAATTGAACACCTTATTGATTAATCCAATGTTTTACTGCTCTGGCGGTATGATTCGGAGCGTTATCGTGTTGGTATGTCCAAGATATGAGCCCAAAGAAATCATTAAGTTTTGGAAATGCTTCCTCCAGAATGTCTTTGTAAGTCGTTGCAGTCATTTTGTTGGATACAAAAACCAATTCTATGGTACCATAATACGAAATGGCACCCCATACCATTATTCCGCCCTCTCGTGCTGTCTCTCCGGCTCAAAAATAATTCCTCCTTAATTAGGTCATGCAAGTAATAGTTATACCCGTCGGGACCATCAATATAAAATTTTTTTCATCGGAAAATACAACTTTAGACCATTTGTCTGACAACGTCATTGTATTTTTGGCAAACTGTAGATGCAAACTGATGCCTTTTTCATTAAGTGGTGGTTTTTTTGCAGTTTTAGTCGGACTGTGTATGGGCACGACTTTAAAATATGGTACACTGTTCTTAGACTGACACTGACTCCACTTTTTTCACGTATTTTTGATACCGACATGGCTGAATTTGATGCAATTCTAAGAATTTTTCGTCTTTCTTTTGGAGTTGTTGCTATTTTCTTCCGCCCTTTCATGTTTTTTCCATATCTTTCTACATTATTTAAAAATGTAATTGTACACAACTGTCTTTCCTCTATTAACGTTTTTGGCTATTTTGGACCGGATTCTGACCCTGAGATTTCAAAATCAGAATTTTTTCTTTTTCAGAGTTATTAAGAGCCTTACCACGTCCCCTTTTGAATAAAAACTATTTAAAAACTATCAAATTAAAAATTCTCTAGCCGTTTATATTGAAAGAAATTCAAATCATAGCCTTCCTGATTAATATTAAAAGAATTCCTTATTCAAGTGACACACGAAAAAGTACCACAGAAATACATGTCTTTAAATAAATACATAATTTTTGGTATAACAAAATATGTATATTTTTAAATTCTTCAGGAAACTAAAGCCAACACTTTGAAACTTGGTTGCGCAAAAAATTATTTTTTTCTGAACTTTAGTTTAGGAGATGTACTTAATTAAAGTTAAAAAAATGTGATTCCTTATTCAAGTGGTGGGCAGTGTGTAATAAATAAATATTTGTAGTAAATAATAGAAATAAAATAATTTTTCTAAGTTGAGAAAATTATTAAAGAAAAATATGAAATATTGTTGGAATTAAATAAATTATTTGAGGAATTTTGTTTAATATTTTTAATTTGATATATAATATAAATTATTAAAAATATTTTTTTATTTTTCTTCTTTTGCAGATCATCTGCTGAAAAATTTCAAATAATTATTGCCACAACATTAATACAACTTTAGCCCGGAAAGGACAAGTAAATTAACAAATTCATTAAAAAAAAACTAAACAATGTATAACAATAAATAAAACAAGCATTTAATTTGAATACCAAAACAAAAAATAAATATTTAGTAATATTATTAACATAAAAAAATAAAAAAATGTTTAAAATTAGTTTATAAATAATTAGTTTATATATACATGCATACATTTACATAAAATTTAAGATAATAAATAAGTAATTCAAAAATTTAACAATAATTCATTTAATTAAATGCTAAATATTTCATACATTCCCAGCAAGATATGTGTGTGAAATATATTTAAATAATTCAAATAATATAAAACAATTAATTGAATTAAGAAGTATTAAAAAATGTTAATAGTAAATGAAAAATTAATAATTAAATTTAATAACAAAATCAAAAAAATAACTAAAAAAATTAATAAAAATAATAATTAAAAATATTGAAATATGAAAAATTAAAAAGAAAAAGAAGGAAAGTGTAATAAATTTATTATAATATTAAATTAAAAAAAAATCTATTAATTGAATAAATAACAGAAATATTAATTTATAATTAAAAAAAAATCATTAAAAGTGTAATCAAATAGTGATATAATATGCATATAATTGAAGTGATTAATATAAGATAATAAAATATTAAATAAATAAAAAAAGTAGTTAAAAATTAAATAATAATACAAAGGTAATAAAATACAAATTTTAAAACATAAATTCAAAGCAACAAATAACAATAAAACTAAAATTGTACTAAAAAAATAAACATGAGTAATATAAATTTCGGCTCAACATTTTAAAATTCTTATAAGAAGGTAAGTAAGAAAAAGATATAGATATAGATATATATTAGACTGCAACTAAACTTACAAAAATATTGTGTGAAATATTAGCGAAATCGGATATCGGAACTGTAGTTTGTATGATGCGTTTATATGGGGAAATAAGCCCTTTTTTCGGTTTTTGGAAAACTTTAGCTATTATATACTTTGCTTTGTAACATAATGTTAAATAATTGTAATCTCAACATAACTATTTATCAAACAAGACATAAAATGAAAAAAATCGGATAAAAAATATTTAAGTTATTACAAATTCCCCAGACCATTGATGTGTTTTAAACCACTTATGTAAGGATTGTACAAACAAAACTTTTAATTTCTTGAGAAATGTTAGAATAGAATGCTAATTTTAATTAAATCTAAATCATAATTGCTAATTTATAATTTAAAGCCTTTTCTATGTTTGGTTAAAAAGTTTAGATTTTTTAAGACTCTTTCAAAACGACAATTTCAAACTTTTAAAAATTATGTTCAATTAATTTCGAAAAATTTCAAATAAAACTATGTAGGTTTACAATTACAATTAAAAAGGAATTAGGTCAATACTATGTATGACTAAAACGTACCAGCGATTTCAATTTCACGTATTTCGGCAAAAAAGTGTTTTTTGCAGGCTTTTAGTTATAAATTAAAATTTTGATATTCAGGCTAAACCAAAGTATTACACAATAATATAAACCATAACTCTGGAAATATATACTGCAGTTTTTAAGAAAATTGGACAAGGATTACCTTTAAAATAGAAAGATCAAGGATCAAAATTTTTAATCTGTATTTGGACTATATCTGTATTCAGTATTGTGATGATTGATCATTATTTTACTTTTCAGAGTGAGGTAAATATCCTTTTATTTGTTCATGATATTAATAAATAAAATTTACTTTACAAATACCTAAGAATAGGTGCATAAAAAAAATACTGACAAGCTAACTGGAGGGTTAAATTTTCCTTTTTACTGCTCATATCAACAAACGTCTTTTAGTTATTTTTTCTATAAAATTTTTTCAAAATACAGATAAAAAAACATTTTTTCGTGATATTTTGCTTAAAAATTTGAAACATTTAAAAGATTTGCATATGACCTTCTTGTAGCAAAAGTAATCCTTGTCCAATTTTTTAAAAAATTTCAGAATATATTAGAATTATATTTCAGAATATATTATCTTATTGTGTAATAATTTGGTTTAGTCTGAATAGGTTATAAAAAATAAATAAATAAATAAACAAATAAAAAATAAATTCACCTAATTCCAATTTAAATTTATTTCCTGTAGTCTTGTCTGTAAACCAACATAGTTTTATTCCAATTTTTCTGATATTGGTTTAACAAAATTTTTAATAGTTTGAAATTGGAGTTTTGAAGCAGTCTTAAAAAAATAAAATTTTTAGCCAAGTGTGAAAATGGTTTGAATTATATTGGAGAAATAAAAACATATCTTTCAGTAATTATAGTTCAAATTTAACTAAAAATAGCATTTCATTCGAACATTTCTTAAAAAAATTAAAACTTTGTACACTACTTACACAATTAGTCTGAAACACATTAATGGTCTGGGGAATTCATAATAACTTAAGAAAAGTTTTACCGATTTTTTCACCTTATATCTGGTTTCATAGACAATTTTATGTAGATTATGATTTTTTAATACTTTATTACAAACGAAGTATTTACAAGCAAAGTTTTTCTAGAAACTGTACAAAAGTCATATGTTCCCCATTTCGCACCACAATATATATTTTCAATATTTTGTAATATTCTGGAAAATATATTTTTGCTGACTTTTCTTATGTTCCCAGGTATAAGTTCTATGTACCCAATAATCGATAAAATGGTCCTGAATTGTAACGAGCTAAAAACGATAAAAATTTACAAAACAATTTGTCGCATAAAAAGTGTACTCAAAATGCGACAATATATGCAATTATATTGCTTATTTAGTCAGAACAAACTCGAATAATCATAACAAGAAATTTCGTAAAAAGACATTGTTGACACTTGTGACATGCAACAGTGTTTTTAACATTTTTTGAACAGATTGGAAATGTTATTTTGATCCCACAGAATATTAGTTATTTAAACTTCGCATAATTTTGGAAATTATAAAGGAATTAGTTCCAAACTAATTTAAGAAGGATCCAGCAGTGCTCAATAGTAATTATTACTCTTAAGTTCTTACAGAAAGTTAGTGCGAAAAATTCGTAAAAATATTTTAACATTTTTAATTTTTCAGAAGTCATATTTAAAAAAAATTTAAAATAACATAGTTAGCAATTAATTTCTATACAAAATGAAATATTAGAAAAATATTTAGTACTGCGGACTAGAAAATAGCACAATTTAAATATTATGCTATAGTCTATACTATAGACTATAGGGTATTTATTTTAAACAAAATTGCGTTATCAAAATTTATTAATTTATTAAATACAAAAAATAAAAACTTTTTAAAGTTAATAAACAATTACAGTAAAGTTTTTGTTTTTACTAACTTCTTCACATTGAGAGAAATTTCTTACAAAGCAAATCTTACTTCATTTTCCACATCCAAACGTGATCTAAATTTTGATTTTATGAACTGTAAGTCAGAAAAACTAGTTTCGCAAAAGCAGGTAGATACAAACTGTAGCAAAAGTTTTAACGCTTCATTTCCAACCAATGTATAAATTTTGTAATATTTTAACCAACCATTTCAACTAATATAGATTCAAAGTCAGCTTTGGCACACGAATTATTTTTTAGTTTTATAGTAATGTTGAATGGATTACGAAGTAAAAAAATGAATCTAGGATATCATTCAGCAGTGGAAATGAGAAATACTTTGGAAGACGGAATTAAAGACATCTTTTCCATAACGAAATTTCGCACACAAAAGCACATATTGAATCAAGTTCATTTAATATACACATAACCCTCGCGATACTCCATTTACAAGATTTTCTTTTAACACGATTCAATTATGGTGACTATTTCTTAAATAACGCGTTCTTATTTAACGCTAACTTCATGCAACGCGTTTAGTTATTGGCTACCATTTTCATCAAATTGATTAATTCAAATGTGAATCTTCATCAGGTGATTTTAATGCCACTGAAAAATCCTCATCATATTTTAAATCAATTGATAAAGGATGGTATGAAAATTGATACCAAAAGAGGTCCTATGTGTGCAATTATAGAAAATTATTAAAACCAATATAAGAAATAAATAATATCATGTATTATAATTTAATGCAATTTTTAGATCACAAAGTAACATTTTCCATGTAATTAGTGCTTTAATTAAAGCGATATATAGAAATTCTGGTCCCAAAATATTATTATTAAGGTCTTGAAAACTTTAAAAATATAAGCAAATTAATATATAAAAATAGTTTTCTGTAAATAAGATCTTAATTTTTATGTAAAAGGAAAATTTAAGAATTTAAATTAAGAAAATTTAAGAATTCTATTTCTTAAGGCACTAGTTTATATTAAATTTACTACGTGTATAGTAGCTTGAAGAGCACTTTAAATATATCAGGTAAGGTTTGCGTATCAAGTACTTGTCGGTAGATTAGGCAGTGAGATTTAAGTGACTTAAGAAACCCGACCGCTATCACATAGTTGATGCGGCTCTATCCGTACAACTATGAAAGCCATAAGCAAAGGTTTAGTAAGCAATAATTCTTTTTTTATTTCACTTTCTGCAATAAAATAAAATTTGGCCAATATTAGAAACATCAGTACTTAATTATACTGCAGGCCATCAGCTCTATTTTTTCAGAGTTAGCTAACACAGGGATTCCCATGACTTTTACTTTTGTAGATTTATTTAAAGTTATATCTTCAATGAAAGCAAAATAAGGCTTTCTTACAAGTTGTGTGTGGTTACTTTGTTCTTGCTATTCGAAAAAAAAACAAAAAAAAAAAAAAAATTCCATACACGTTTTCGGTCTCTCTGGCGAACCCCAAGGAATATTGATGCGGATTCGGTTTTGGAAAACCTTGGTCTATAGTATTGACTGCTAGTCCAGAATATAGACTAGATTATAGTTTTTACTCCATACCAAAAATTACACTATAGTCCAATCTATAGACTTTTACATATATAACATTATAGATAAAACTATAGTCCACACTATAGACTTAACTATAGTCCGGATTGCAGACTAAAATATACCCAAAACTATAGTGCCTAGTAGAGACCATATGCCAAACTATAGTTCATGCTATGGACTAGATTACAGTACACAATAGACGCTATGGTTCAGATTATATACTGGAATATACTCCAGATTCTAGGCTAAAATATAGTTAAAAATATAGTGTATATTGCAGACCATACAGTAAATTATAGTCCATAGAAAACGCTAAACTATATTCCAGACTAGACTATAGTCCAGCGTATAGACTATGATCAAAACTATAAACTAGGCTATAGTCAAGACTATATACTATAAAATATTCTTTAGTCAAGGCTATTTCAATACTATATATTAGGCTATAGTCTAGACAATAGAATAATATGATACCGACTAAACACTAGACTATAGCCTATTCTACAATCCAAGCTATAGACTAGACTATAGCTAAGAATAAAGACTATACTATAGTTCAAACTACAGACTGAAATATGGTACAGAATAAAGACTAGGCTTAAGTCCAAACTTTATGGGACTGTAGTCCACAGTATAGATTAGCTTATAGACTTTACTGTACTAGTATTATAGAAATAATTAGTTAAGACTGCAGACTATAGTCCAAACTATAGACTAAAATTCTGGCTAGATTATAAAAAGTAGTCTAGATTATCGTGCAAGCCATGGACTGGAATAAAGTCCAGATCATAGACTAGACTATAGTACATACTATACAATAAACTGTAGTTCGGACTATAGATAAGAATACAGTCCAGACTACATATTATAGTCTAGAATATAGACTACAGTTCAGACTATAGACTAGGTTATATTACAGACAACAGACTATAATACGCCAAACAAAAACTAATTGGTTTTTGGAAAATAAAATTTCAAAAACTACATCGTTTAGATTACATGTTGTTTTTGTTGACAATCGCATCTCTTGGATATTTTTTATTTCCGCTCTATTTGCTATTTCTTCTATCAGAGAATACATAGTTTCAATATTAAAACGTATTTTAACAATCTTTAATAAATTATATATTGTAATAATTTCATAAGCAAAACAAATAATTTCTATAATTTTGAAATTTTATGTTTTTCTTTGTTTACAAAAGCTACGGTTCTAAAATTTGCTAAACAGGATATATCATAAATAGTTATTTTAGTAGTTTTTATTTGGTTTTCAAGAAAAACTAGTTAAAAATGGTTTTTGATTTGTATATAAAAACCAAACAAATTTATGTAGTTTTTTATTCAAAAACCAAATAGTTTTTGTTTAGTATAAATGACATACAGTATATTTCAAGCTATTTACTGGACTATAATCCAAACTATGTACTATATATATCTTGTAATGTAGCATGTGGATTAATAATAGTCCGGCTGTATTCAAGTCCAGACTATAGACTTGAATACAGCCCAGACTATAGTCCTAATAATATTAAAGTAATATATAAAGTCACAACTATATATTTTTGCTATGAAAATTTAAAAATATAAAAAGAATAATGATATTCAGTAAATCTTTAAGCTTTAGTTTAAGAAATTATTAAAAACTTCTCGCAGCAAAAAATAAAAATTAAAATAATCACAACAACAAGTTTAACAACAAGTCATATTTATAAGATTTTTTTTTTAGAAAAAAAAGTAACTGCAAGATTTTTATCTGCAAAATAGTTCAACAGCACACGAAATACTAAAAAATAATGAAACATTAAACTTTAGCAAAAAAATTTAAGAACGAAAAAGGTTTTAGTAAACTTCTTTAGCCAAGACTAACGACACTAAGTGGAGAAAAGAAATAATGAAAAAAAAACTACAATAAAAAGAAGATTGAGCTATAGGAATATAATACTCAAACTAACCTACCAGCAAATACACAGATATAAGAAAGGACGGACGAACAAAAAAGAGACAGACGTACAAACAAACAAAGAACAGTTCAAAACAATTTCAACAGCAGATATAAACACTTGATAATGTTTTTGAACATTTAAGTATAAAAATATTGTTGTTCTGATTGTTTTTTGCTGCATTTAGTTGTTGTAATTGTTATAGTTGTAAATGCAATTTTTCTTATTGTTATTATTGTTGCAGTAGTTGCTGTAAAAGATTGCAATAAAACGAAAATACAAAACTACAAAAAAAAAAGTATCGCAAAAAGTAAAAACGATGAAGAAAATTGTTGATAAATAATAGAGACTTGAAAGTATTGAAATATTGTTTGAAAGTTTTTAAAATTATTGTGAAAAAAAACTTTTGATGTCCAGAATAGTTATCATAGGCGTATGCTTGATGTTATTTCCACTTTATGACAGTTTTAGATATCGATCCTACTTCATCAATACTTTAAATATAATTTTCAAAATTTTATTAAAATCATAAAACATAAAAATAATACAAATTATTTAATAAAAATTTCTTTCTTTTACAGCTCTGCACTGTAAAAAATTTAACACTCGTCAAGCAGAAAAATATGAAGGAAAATACTAACAACAACAATACTAACAAAGTACTCCGTACTTACTTGTAACTGCATTTTTACAAAAAGTATAATACACAAATAGAAAAGCAAAATAAATAAAATAAACAAAAAGAAGAGAAAAATATATTATTATAAAAATAAACTTCAATGGTTGTAAACAGTCAATGACCCTTAGAACTTACGAAACCAAAAAAAAAACTTCAACGGAAAACATTTACTTAGCAAAACTTTGGCAAAGTAACGAAAAAAATTAAAATAATAAATGCTAAAAATATGAAGATGAAAAGAAATAAGGAGAATTTTACAATATAAATAAAATTATTTTACAACTGAATAAAAGAATAGTAATAGCAAAATGTTTAATAATATTAAAAAGTTTGCACCAACAAATTATAATAATATTTTAATACTTTTAAAATAAAGCAGACAAAAAAAAAAGATATTAAATTAAATTTAACTATTGGGTTAATTATATATATAATAAAAATAACAGAAAGTGAATTAAACCAACAATTTTAAAGAAAGTTTGCTAAATTAAGTTTACATAATTAAACAAAATAATTTTAAATTATTTATAAAAACATAACTTTAAAGGAAACTTTTCAGCTTAAGTATTTAAGTACTTTTGTGCATGCGAGTGTAAAGAGCTTCTATAGGGTTAACGCAAAAACTGGAGTGTGAGCGAGTGTAAGAGAGTATTGGTGAGTTGGTTGTTTATTATCAAACTACAAAACACTACCACCAATAATCATTATCGCATTCATCATTATCTCACATTGTATTCAAAAGCAATAACAATATAGTCGTCATCAAAAACAAGACACATTTAAATTTTAATGCACTTGGTTGTGGCAATAATGAATTTCCTACAATCCCCAAAAGCAACAACTGCTGCTGCTGTCACTTGCTGGCTGGCTTATGGACTTTTCGGATTATTAATAACGCTGCCAGGTAAGTTTTTATAGAGAAAAAAGATACAAAAAAAATCAAATAAATAAAAAAAAAAACAACCACAGTGGAACCAATATCTATAAATTATAACCTTTCACATAGACTGTTGATTATAGTTTTGACTTTATACTATAGTTTGGACTATGGACTCGAGTTTTGATTATATACTAGACTATGGCCTATAGTTTTGAATATGGGTTAAAGCCCTTACTATAGTCTTTATTATAGTTTGAAGTAGTGGCTATAGACTATACAGACTATAGTCTACCGTCAATAGTCAAGCCTATGTACAATAGTCCTGACAATAAAATAATTTTTAATATAGATTTTAGTCATGAGTATAGACTATAGTTTTGATTATAGAATATAATCTTGACTATAGACTTTAATCTTGATTATTGAATACAATATTTAATAAAGACTATGGTCTTGGCTATTGACTATAGTCTTGACTATGAGCTATAGTTTCTACTGTGGGCTATAGACTTGACTTCAGAATATAGTCTTGATTATTGATTATAGTCTTGATTATAGGATATAGAGTATATTCTTGACTGTAGAATACAGTCTCTACTATAGACTATAGTATTTTCTACAGACTATAATCTTGACTATAGACATTAGTCTTGACTGTGGATTATAGTCTTGAACATAGACTATAGTTTTAAATATAGGCTGTAGTATTGACTATAGACTATAGTTTTGATTATAGCCCATAGGCTATAGTCCTGACCATAGACTATTGTCTTGACTATAGACTATAGTTTTGACTATAGACTATAGGCTTGACTATAGACTATAGTTTTGACTGTAGACTATAGTGTGAATGTAGACTATAGACTATAGTCTTTACTATAGACTATAGGTTTGACTGTAGACTATAGACTATAGTCTTGATTATAGACTATTCTTTTAATTGTAGACCATAGACTATAGTTTAGACTACAGTTTTGACTGTAGACTATAGTTTTGATTATAGACTATAGTTTTGATTGTACACTATAGACTATAGTCTTGATTATAGACTATAGTTTTGACTATAGACTATAGTTTTGACTATAGACTATAGTATTGACTATAGACTATAGTTTTGACTATAGACTATAATCTTGACTCTAGACTATAGTTTTGACTATAGACTATAGTTTTGACTATAGGCTATAGTCTTGACTATAGACTATATTCTTGACCATAGACTGTAGTCTTGACTTTAGACTATAGTTTTGAATATAGACTATATAATATTGTCTTGACTATAGACTATAGTTTTGATAATGTTTACCTATATTATAGTCTTTCCTATAGACTATAGCCCTGATATACACTACAGACTATAATATTAACTATAAAATATAGTATTAGCTGTAGCTATAGTGCGAACTGTAGACTATATTTTTGACTATAGTCCTGATTATAAATTATAGTTTTGTATGTAGGCTATCGACTATATTCTTGACTGTTTACTATGGTCTTCACTCTGAACTTTAATTTGGGCTCTAAACCATAATCTCTTTTTCTTGCTTTTGATTTTGACTATAGCTTAGCCTAAATGCTTTTCTATAGTTTATCCAGTAGTCTTGCCTTGAGCTTGACTGTTGTCAGGTCTGCAACAGCCTTGTTTTTAACCTTATTTTTTTCTGTTATCAACCCACTGTTCTTAGTGAACACATAAAAATACGTAAGTAGTATTATACTCCGGCAAATAATAAATCAATTCCCCAATGAAATTTTCTTTTTTCTTTTTGTGTGTTGCTTTTATTCCCCATTTTGATATCATTTCAAACTTATTATTTCTTCAAGAAACTTTGAATTGTGATGGCGATATCTTAGCTCCCAAATTTTATTTCAATTTTGCTGTCGTTCTCTTTCAGTCAGATATTGTTGTGGGTTGTCTGACGTTTAATCTGTTAACCCAGTGAGATGTCATGATCACAGTTACAGGCACGGTAATTTGTCATAATTATTTCAACATAAACTTCTGCCTGGGGAGGCAAGTAAAAGAAATACAAACATACATACAAATATATAAAAGTGAGTGTTTACTATGAATTTGAATGAGTGATGGAGTGTTCATATTCCTTTCTTGCTCAGGTTTCTTTTGTTACGTTTTTGCCTTTTTGGCTTTATTTTGATAGTTTTTATCTGTATCTGTCTTTTTTATTGTCTATGTATATTTTAAAATTTATTTATTCATTTTTTTTTGTATTTGTAGTGTTAATTAAGCGTAATATCACGTAATATTGAAATCGTTAACGTTTTTTATTTAAAACAAATGTTTGTTTGTTGAAAATGAAAGAAAATCATAAAGCTGAATGATTTATGAAAAGTAAGGAAGATATATAAGATGTGCTAAGAATGTAGTTTTAAAAGTAAGACTAACAATAAATAAATAATGAATTGAAAATTTTCTTTTCAAGTTTTTGAAATAAATTAAATTTTATTGACTTTATAAAAGTCTTATTAGTGAAAATTTTAAGGAAGTAATTTCTATAAAGCTTTGAAGAAGTTAAAATTTTTATAATGAGGGTATAGGTTTATTTAAAAATTTCGCTGTATAATTAAATTAAAGAAATAGTTATTTACAAATTAAATCTGTTCATGAATTTTAACTCAAAACATATAAATTTTAGCTAGACCCTATTTGATTGTGCTACTTGTTTCTCATGTAATACTAAAATAAATGAAATATCTGAATTAATAAGAAAATTATTAAACACATATTTATTTTAACTATAAAGCACAACTCCTAATTATCAAATTTTTACTTTTAAATAAGAAATTCCATTTTACCCTTCTAACTTACCACAGGATTGTTTCAAATTACTTTTGTGATATTATTGGTAGCAACAATACAGCAAACATAGCTAATGCTATTATTAGTGGTAGTGGTGATGGTGATGGGTGGCATTAACAAGAAAATAAACAAATGTGATGTTTTGCTGTGATCTATGAGTAAAATCCCAAAATCACAACACTCAACCATGAATCCAATTCATCAGCAATTAGAAAATGTGATAACGAAACAATGACAATTACAAAATACAACCAATATATCTAAGTATAAGTAACATACACACACACAAATCTGCATCAAGGCACATAGTGAATGGAAACACATGCATTAAATGCTTCAGGCTTGTGATAAGTCATTTTGGTTGTAAATTTATCTTACGATTAGTAAAATGCAGATGTTGTTTGGGAGTTGAATGCAAATTTTTCTCATTCACGTTCTACGATGATGTGTGAGAGAGATATTTCTTTAAATAGGATGTTAGAAAAGGGTTAGGGACAATATAAATTTCTATAACAACCCACAACATTTTCATAAATTTTAAGAGGGCTTCTAGTTTGTTGTTGTTGAGTTTACAAAGTTTAAAGGATAAATTCTGAGTAATAAGTATAATATTGTAATATTTATTTCTCTACCATGACCAAAAGTAGTTTAAATGTATGTGTTTTTAAAACTGAACACAAAAGCATGATTTCAAAACATATAAATGCGAGGGTTGGGTTTTATTATATACAAACTTAAAAATAACAAAGTTTATTTTAAAACTTTGGTAAATTTTCTAATATTGCCTTATGTTACATCCCTCGTTGTAGAATAATGCATTTGCATGTTAAATATTTTCATTCTTTTCCAGATGGATTTTTTAGAAAACATTAACATGCTTTAAGGGCACGTTTTATATCTCTCAATCTGTATCTCTTTATCTATGAACAGGCAACAGCTGATGTTGACCGCTTTACCAACAACAACAACAACAACAAAAAACAAAGTAGCAACATCAATAACAACAAAATCTAACAACAAATGGGTTTCTATTTGTGTTGCAAAATGTGATGGATCTTTTACTACTTTAAATAAAAAAAAAACATGATGTTGAGGAAAATTTAAAAATCTAAACATATTTACACATATGAAATAAAAAAAGAACGAATACAAATATTAAAATACTTTTATATAGAAGATACGTTCTTCACATATATAAATGTATAATTGTATAAAATGTATATAAAAATATACATTTGTAAATAATTCATGTCTGCGTTTTAAAGCTTAGTTTCTATTTAACATATCTGATATATATTTAAATAAAAATTGTTTTTGATAAAACAAATTTCAAAGGAATCTTTGTGTCTTTTTTCCATTAAATGTATAATTTTATTTTTATATTAGATATTTAATTATCGTGTTTTATCTTTATGTTGGCAGCTTAATGCAATAAAAATTGAAGAAAATAAAAAAAAATGTAATTGAATTCATTAAATGTAAACGCATCTGTACGTGTTGATAATTTGAATTTTTATTTAACAAAAACAACAACATTTAACTTTATTTATGTATGAAGAAAATTAAATAAACTTTTATTATTTAAAAGATAATTATATTTGTAATCTTGGTTTTATATTAAGAATACTAAATGAGTAAAAAAAATATGGAATAAAATTAGATGTAAACAAATAATAAAAAGAAAAATTAAATAGTACATACTTACGTACAGTACATATTAAATACATTAAAGTACATTGATTTATATGGAGGAAAAAAAATAAAAAAAATATTTTAGTTTAATTATTTCGTTGACGTGAGCTGGACCATTTTAATATACCACCAAGAATATTTAACTTTTTGTCAAAAAATTACAACATATGTTAATGAAATTTAATGCATAATGAGTAAAAACATTTTTAAATTTAGTTTTCATTCTCGTGAAATTAAAATTTGAGTGAAATTTTGTAAGGAACCTCCGATTACCCAGGTTTGCAGCTGGATTAAACTCAGTCGCGTCCAAGATTCTTACATAAAATAACAAAACTTTCATTTTAATTTTTACTCTTGTTTCTTTATTACTTATCCTTCACTATATCTATTTTTTTTCCACAAACTTCTTTCTACGTTGAGACATTGCTGCTTCTTGAAGCCTCCATGTTGCCTTTTCGGTTCTACACCTCCTATTTACTACCTCCTATTGAATATTTAATCTTGATTGTAATTCGAGATTTTCTTTAGACCCTATATTTTCCAAGTAAAAACTTCCAAGAAAATATTCTATCACTTATCTCTGAGCAGTGCTTATCTCCTACCACTTCAACCATATTGTAAATCTTGTTGAAGCTTTTAATCTTACTGATTGTAAATCAGTATACCCTATGTTGAATTGATGTAATTAATTCAACCAACTTTATTTATTTTTTTCCCTATCACTGCTATGTTAGTTCTTTTCTGTCCAGCACCAAAAAAAGAAAAGAGACATTTTGAATTTCGTCTGATTTATATACATTTCTTAAAACTAATATTATTGCAGTTTTCCTGCATTTTGTTCGAACCGATAGCGGTTGTTGCAACGAACCTTCTTTTCTTTTGTCTCCTTTATGTTCGCTACTGTAACAGATTCGTTGATCTGTGTGTGAGTGTCTGTGTATATGACTTCTTGTTTATTTATCTTATCTCCTTCTTGCTTGCTGTATTTAAATCTTTCCTCTGCTTCTCTTCTCGCTGCTATCTTACACTCTTGAGTATTTCTCCCTGCTGTTTTTCTCTCTACTGTTGTGTTCTCGCTTCTACCTCCGTGATTCGTCAGTTCTGCTATTTGCCATCTCAGCTGTGACGATGTAGGCATTGCCGTCTTCATTCGGCTTTTCTCCATGCTGCTTTCTACTGCTACTTCTGCATGTTGCGTTTTCTCATAATTAACTCTGCCACCTGCCCCTGACCTGAATGCATTGCCTCCTGCGTACCCCATCGACCTGCGGAACATTTCGTTCCATCCTTTACCCCATCGACCTCCGGAACATTTCGTCCCATTATTTACCCCCATCGACCTTCGGAACACTTTCTTCCATTATTTACCCCATCGGCCTCCGGAGCATCTGAAATAAAAAAGATGTACGTAGGCGAATGTAATTCGCTCCTAAATCTAGATAGATGTAATCCATCGCCAATGTATCATTTATTTTATTTTTGTGTTTACATTTCAAAAGGTCAAAAGGAATTTTGTTCTTCACAATTTTCTATGATTTTATTTTAAATACTATTTTATTCAAGTTTGAATATTTTGGACAACTCCCATCGTAATTTATATATTACGGTATCAGTTGACAGGCCTTATTCAATACTATCGATATATGTATTCACTTAAAACTTTAGTTGTACGAGTAATATTTTGGGATTTTCGATCCATAATTGATTAAGTTAATTTTTGTATCAAATAAATGATCAGTTAAGAAAACAAATGACACCAAAAGCATAGTGATTAAATTTCAAAAATCTCTTTAATGCGATTATTATTGCGATTTTTAAGAAACATATTATATTTTTCATAAATTCATATACTTAAGTATTATGAATACTTCCACGGGACTTAATTCCAAAAATTGTTAATTTAACCTTTTGGGAACTAAATGCATTGAATTGATCCCCTTGCTGTTAAAGAGTAAATTACGTGCAATCCTCAATTGTGTCAGGATAGACCATTTCAATGGCACATTAAAACTCAATATATGTTGAAAATTTCTGAAATATATAAAATTATATGTTTGAATTAAGAAAATATGAAAAAAACGTTAATAAAGTCATAATATACCGCTACTGAAAAGAGACATAAAAATTATCTGAATGAATATTCGTTAGTATTCCTCCATTATAATTTGATATTAATTTGTTTTGTTTTTTAACGAAAGTTTTGAGAAGGATATTGAAATAAATACGTAAATTTAAACGTTTAGATGTAGTATTTCGGGAATCATGTAAGAACAGACCAATCTTCATTTCTAGAGGAGTATAATGTACTTATTAAATATTCTTTAAAATTTAACTACATTTCCTTACTTTTTCTTTACCTATTTGAATTAAATGTCTAACAGTTGATCAATAGATTTCCTTAAACTATCTTTTCATTAAACCCCAGTATTCATATAATAATGACAAACTAGAACAAAGATTCAAAAAGAACAAAAAAAAAAAAATAATCCGAGTTCAAGTTAAGAAGATAAATCTCATACACCACTCAAAACAGGTGCTTGCCAATTTTTTGCATCTCATTCGATTTCAAGTTATGGTTAAGGTAAATGCAATTTTCATTTGATTACAAAAAATTTTTAATTTGAAAAAAATTATAAATTTTAAAGTATTACTAGCATATGGTTTCGAAAACCTTGTTTGCGAATGTCTTTTTATAGACAATAAATCTAGACTTTATCAAAATATTAATTTTTTAAACTTCATCATTCCGAATTATAATTCAAATATCACCGAAAATTTCGTTAGGATATCTCTGGATACCTTTTACCAAAAAACAGAATTTTTATTAAAAATCAAAAAAAAAAAAAAGAATTTTAATAAAAATCAAAATCTGTTCCAAAAAAAAAAAAAAAAAATATATATATATATATTTTTTTTTTTGTAAAATATTTGACAAAAATCAAAATTTTTTCTAAAAATCTATTATTATTACAAAAAATAAAAATAAAAATTTTTTTAGAAAAAAAATCACATTTTTACAAAAAATTCGACTTATAGTGAAAAATCTTATTTTTTTGATTTTTTTGTAAAAATTTAGATTTTTAGTAAACATTTAGATTTTTAGTAAAAATTTTGATTTTTGGTAAAAATTTTGATTTTTCTGTAAAAATTTTAATTTTGAAGTTTAGCAAAATGTTATGAAAAATTCTTATAATTCTTTTGAAGACACTTTTCGAGCATAAAAAACATCTAATTTTGGATTAAAAGAAAAAAAAAAACTCAATAAATAACAATTAAAGGGTGGTCCGAATTGCTTATAGTAATTTTTGAAACGCTATAAAATTACTAGATTTTTCACTATGGCAAAACTAATGATACCCCATTAAAGGTGATTAGCTGTACTTTTGAAACGAAAATAATAATTAATGATGACTTTTTGTCCACTTTTGAATAATTTTCGATTTTGTCTCATAACCCCACTTTTTAATTCGGACACATACTAATCTGTATGCTACACAGAGGATTTCAAAATATTTGTAAAATATTTTTAAGTATTGGAGATCTAATAAACATTGATAAATGTTGAGCATAAAATGTCTTTAATTGGTAAAGTTATAGCGAAAACGTATCTCAACTCCTTTAGTATCAAAACTATACTAATTGAAATTTGAGATCAACGACTGATCGCCAGACATAGACAAATAAATTAAGTACTTGACAATCCTCACCATAATAAAATTTTAGCTAGTTTTTGCTTGCCAGTTAATAACACTGGTACAAATTGAAGGTGATATTTCTAAGTAACATCATTAAAAAATTATAATAACCAACCGAAAGAATATTAGCTTTTTAAGTAATTAAAAAAATTATGTCTAAATACATTTTAATACTTGAGTTGCTCTAAATATAAAAATAAGAAAACCTTGGCTATCACGCTCAGAATAATTTTTGTACATCAGGCTTTACAATACTTTATAATTTCTTGCTTAATTATGTTCAATATTTAAAAGGCATTCTGAGGATCATTTATTAACATACAAATATATACAGCTTTTAAAATAATTTACTCTTATTTGTATTATAGGGATCTCATGATTATGTTTTAGTTCAATTTTGTGCAAAAATATTTAGCAACTCTTTATTTTCTAATATGATCGTTGAAAAAGTATAATAAAATTATATTTAAATTCGATAAACTTGTATAATTAACCAGCCAAATGTACAATTATTTAGAACTAACTACTTTTTTCTATTTAATGGTCAAATATATTGCAAATTTAAAATATATAATTCTTTCTCCCAAACGTACAGGTGAGAATTATAAATTGGCTTGATTTTAAATTAAACCATAATATTTACCCAAAATGTCCAAAATTTTTGGTCTCCTTTCTTCCTATTTTCTAATAATTTAGCAAAATATTACTCCGATTACTATAATATTTAACTCACATATTACTTTCGCTTATATCAGTTAGGTTGTGAAAGAATTATGCAAGAAATTTATTAGTTTCTGAGTTATTGCATTTTGAGTATGACAAAAAATAATTTGGATCACCATTTATTTTATAGTGATTACATATGGTTTTTTATTTTTCGACTAAAATAAGAACGATTATTTTTTATTTTTATTTTTTGCTCAAAATATAATGATTATTTTTTAATATTTTTTCATTATCTTAAAAATTATGATTGCTTTATAGCAAACTAGAAAGAAATAATAATAATAACTGTTATTTTATAATTGAAAGATAAAATATCAAAAATAGTCCTTACTTTTTAACCAAGAAATAAGAATAATAAGAAGATAATTAAATTGTGATTTTTATCAAATTGGTCATGATTTTTAGGGTCCCTGATTTTGGTGTTAAATCAAATTTACAACAAAAGAAATTAAATTAAAAAAATAGAATCCAATTTTACATTCAAATTGAGAATAAGTTTTATTCTTTGGGCAATAAAATAAAGATCACAAATAATCATTAAAAATTAGACAAAAATAAAAAATCAAAAATAATCATTATAAATTGAGCAAAAAAAGAAAAAAAAATCACTAAAATTGTTTTTTTAACAACATTCATTCTGGATTTCGATAGAAACTATTCCGAGAATTACATTTCTGTATTTAGCACTTTTATTCGGCCATTCCTTCTATTTAATTTTTTTGTTTAAATTTTCAAGTATAACGATTATCTTTTGTCCATGCTTTTAATTATTGTCTTTAAAAAGTTTTATTGGTGCCATAAATTTCGTCTGAAATGAAAAAAAAAAAATGATAAGTTACAACCGAGGAATTGGGAAAATAGCAATAAAAATTTGTTAAATATGTACCAAATATAAAAAAACTCCGACTTTCAGTAAAAAAAGCCCTTTTTTTATAAATTCCTCCTCGAGTGAACGAAACTTCAACTTTTCTTTGCTTACAACCAGAATAGTGTGTAGTCAGTTTATTGTCCCCCATCTCAGATTACTTTACAGACTCTTAGTACTTGATAAAATAAATTGTCACAAATTCTTGTGTATGCTTTAAATGAAATTCTATTTTAAAAATTTAATGATTACCAGTATTGCCAGAAGGTGAAAAAAGGCTAAATACTCATAAAAATAATAATAATTAAATGCCATCGATATGCAGCATACTTCAGATTATTAATGAATGGCCATAAATCACTATGCAGAATTCTTCAGCTCATAATTTAATGCCTAGGGATCAGTTTCAAGTTTCAATAAGTTTTGTTACAAAAGTTAAAACCATACTTTTAGAGAAAGAGTATTACTATTTATTAGGAAATCCCAAAAAAAAAAAAAAAAAAAAAAACAATTTACATATCTCTGGTAGTTTAGAATTATAGAAAAAAACGACTTATTTAAGAAAATTTTAGTTATTATTTTTTTTTGTGTAGAATGGCTTCCAGCAAAAAGACCCATTGAAAATTCGGCCAAAAAGTTCGCAACAAATTTGGTTTATTTTTCTTATGAAGTAGTTTCTCTTAATTCTTTTTGGATTTTTTCACTTCCATAAAAATGTTTGTAATAATATTAATATGCAAATAGTTTCTATGTTTAATGAAGTATATTAAAAAAGATTATAATAATCGATCAAGTAAATCCATAGAACGACTTATTTTTAATTTAGAGAAGAAAACGTAACAGGTGAATGTTTTTTTATATGTACAAAATCTTCATTTTTTGTGCGTATGAATACAAAAATATTCTTAAAAAATGATTCTGTAAAAATAAAATTAGTAATATCAAATAAAGAGTTATTTTCTTCGCTGTTAAGATGCTAACATTTTAGCTTTTTTTAAGCAATTTTTAAAATCAAAAAGGCTAAATAGATCTCGAAACTAAGAGGAAAATTTTGAAGCTAAAAGCAAAATAATAAGACTAGATTCAGTCTTAAACATGCTAAACTGGCTACACTAATGATTACATTCTTAAGAAAAGAAAAAAAGAAAAACAATTTAACTCTTATTTGATATATTACTTAAAATCCAGTAATACCTATCTATTTCTCAAAAAACTGCAATAATTTTAATTCAACCACTCACTATCACTACTTAAGGATATCCAAACACCACTTCAAAAATAATTTATTTTAAAACAGTCGATAAAAAAAGCTATTAAATTTTTTATAGGTTTTGCTAAGTTATTTGATTTTATTTTATTTCTACCATATAAATTTACTTAAGACCAACTATAAATGCATTAAAATCCCAATATAATTATCGAAACTAAACAAAACAAATGCTTAACAAAGAAAATTCTAAAAATAGTATAAAAGAAAACCTAAGAAAACAATTAAAGTAAAACCAAATTAAAAACTAAATCCAAAAACGAAAAAGACAAAAACTAAAGTAAATATCGAGCAGGCAACCAACTTTCCAGGCAAACAATCATCAGCAGTTGCCACAAATGATTTCCATAAAGGTCTACTAAATAAACACTTAGAATTTTTGGGGTATGGACAAAAACACTTTCTCTTATAAGTTTTATATTTGCATAGGAAAATGAGAATATTTTCTAAAGTTTGATTCTTCTTTAATTTAAATACTTGGATCTATATATGTATGTGTGCATTTATAATTTAAGTTTGTATCAGAGTTGCCATTGAGAAGTTTTAAAAAGTGTTCAAGAAAGGGGATTTCAAAATTAGAGTTGCCAAAAAGGGGATTTTTCGAAAAAAATCGTAACCTAGAAAGCTCATTAGAATTTTTTTAATTGATAAAAATAAAAACAAAGAGAAAAACTACTAAACTCAATTTTGTTAATAATAATAGTAATAATAATAATAACAATAATAATAATAATAATAATAATAATAATAATGATAATAATAATTACAATAATAATAATAATAATAATAATATTATTATTATTATTATTATTATTATTATTATTATTATTATTATTATTATTATTTGCTTATAATAATTTTTATTATTGCAAAAATAATGATTTTTTCTTAAAAAGTTAAGACTTTGTGAACATGAAATGCTAAACTTCTGTCCTATTGTACGAAGTCTTCACTCGGACTCCAGTTTTACAAATTCCTATCTAACAAATTTAAGACTAAAAGCATGCATGCATAAGTGTTGACCTGAAGTCTGTAGAACAATTTATTTTTCATTAGTGATAATTTAGAAGAAAAAGATGTTATCCCGAGGCACCAATAAAACCAAAGTAAAAATACAAATTAGGATATAAGTATTAATAAAATCTATTTTTTAGTTTTCCCAATCCGATCCAAAAAGATTCAGTATTTGATATTTTAAATAGCTGTGCTTAAATTTTGTTAGCTTTAGTTTTTAGTTTTAGTTCATTTATAAATTCTTCTGTGTCTTTTTTATATCATTATGCCGGGAAACAATCTCAAAATAATGAATTTCTTCATTGGAATTAATATATAATGGGTCGAGCTATTTTAAACTACTTAGCTTCTCTCGTCCTATAAAGTTGCCACTTAGTTCCATTTTAAAATAAGGGCAAAAAAAGTGGCCACGTGATTCAAAAAGGGGCAATTGGTGTCTAAAGTTGTCAAACGGTAATGCTGGTTTGTATTTGCTTTATTTTGTTCGCATCAAATTTTAAGTCCTTATGAAACCGAGAGATTGGAATTAATTTTTAGGTTCAGGCAGAGAAAAAAACATGGTTACACCATTATCACTACAAAATTATTATATTCTCATTGTTAATTTTCTTGAATTTTAATAACTCTGTATTCATGATAACAATGTTCTTATTTAAATTTTGTCATTTAATGATTACACTCTATACTGGATACTGGAAAAATTATATGCTTTTAAATAATATACCGCAAAAAAAATTTTATTAATGAGAAAAATATCATTACTTCTACAACCATTAAATATTTGCAGAGTTTTTCCTTGTTTTTAAACCATATTCTGTTTTAACCCATATTAATATTATTATTCCCATAACAATAAATTGTTTCAAATAAATATAATAATTATAATTTTACAAACTTAGTGGAAAAAAACTCATAACTTGTTTGCTTTTAAACATATTTTGTTCCCAATATTTGTTTTCAAACTTCATCGTATTTCTCGTTTAGTTTATATATGAATAAATACAAATAGATAAGATTTGGTTATACTCGGTGAGATTCAAGTAATATAAGATATTGATTAACTAAAGGTTTTAGTTTAAAAAATCTAACATTTAAACCACATATGGTGGTAAAAGTGAATATAATTAATGAACAAATAATATGCAAAAATATGTTTTGGCTTTTGAATAATTTTCTCTATTATTTTCAATAAAAAATTATTAAAAATTTATATAAACTATAATTTTTTATTAATACGTTCTATTTTAATATATGATAAGAAAATACTATAAAATGGAATCATAATCCAGCAAGAAAGGTTTGCTTACTTGGATGCAATAACAACTGAAAAAAGCAATAGATGGATTACTTAATTGCATATAGATTCCATATTTCTTCCAAGAATCCGATAACGCAAATTTTTGACTGAGTGCAAAAGATACCCTTCCTCACCATAGCGCTTCGGAGAATCACTAAAATTCACTTTTATTGCTTCTAGACGGCTCATCTCGAATAAAAATCATATATTATAAATGCGATTTAGTAATACTTATATTATCCTTTTTACAATTTTGTAAAGAGGTTTTATATTGTATGCATTACTGAAGCGCAAATATCGAATTTTTTTGCTGATAATATGATAATTTGGTATAATGATATAATAACATCAAATGATAATCTGATAAAATGGAATAATGATGTAATGAGATTGTATAATTATATAAAATCGGACGCAAAATGACAAAATGAAATCATAAAAATTATTACTTATAATCATTTCTATTTTTTCTGTGATCATATGTTCCAATCACAATATGTTGCTCTAAGATTATAATTTTTCTTTGCGTGTATCATTTGGTAGACTGATTTCTATTCCCTTGTTTGGTTAAGGGAAAGTAATTGATTTTTACAAGAATCTCATGCACAGAATTTTATGCTTGCGGGACTTACAGTAGAATTATGTTAAATCTCAGCACGATACTTACAAAAAGTATATATAAAGGCTTCAGCGTTTATATATAAAGGGTGTTTCAAGTAGAGATACTTTTTTCAATAGCCTTTTTTGACAGATCAGGTGTGAATCGTGTCATGCTGTTATGCTATTTTTGTTTATTATTGTTTGCATTTCATAATGAGAAGACTTACACCTCGACAACGTTTACAAATCGTTCAACTTTATTACGAAAATTCACGTTCTGTAAGGAATGTGTTTCGTGCACTTCGCTCAAGTTATGGTCAACATAATCGGCCTACTGAGCATACTATTCGCAACACCATCACCCCTTTTGAGACCCAGCATTCACTATTGGATAATATTCGACCGCATGGACCACGTCCAGCACGCTGTGAAGAAAATATAGCTGAGAGTGTACACGAAGAGTCGATTCAGCGCCGTTCGCAGCAACTCGGACTGACATATGGAACGACTTGACGCATTTTATGTCGAGATCTTAAATTGAAAGCATACAAAATACAGCTTGTGTACTAACAGAAGCCGCTCGACCTTCCCAAGCAACATCGCTTCGCTCTATGGGCTCTTGAAAAGTTCCAAGAAGATCCGACGTTTTCGAGGCAAATTTTGTTTAGCGATGGGGCCCATTGCTGTGGTTTGTGGGCCGGTGGAATCATCGGTCCATATTTCTTTAAAAATGATGCCGGTGAGAACGTAACCGTCAATGGCGACCGTTATCGTGCCATGATAACCGACTATTTGATGCTTGAAATTGAAGCTTGTAATCTCGGCTACATTTGATTTCAGCAAGATGACGCGACTTCCCACACATCGCATCAATCAATGGATTTATTGAGAGAAAACTTCGGTGAACACATAATTTCACGTTTTGGGCCGGTTGATTGGCCACCAAAATCGTATGATATCACACCGTTTGACTTTTTCCTGTGGGGATATGTAAAGTCTAAAGTTTACGTGGACAAACCCGCTTCGATTCGTTCGAGTTGAAATGTTCGAACGAGTCATCGAAAATTGGACCCAACGGATGGACCATCTGCGACGCAGCAATGACCAGTATTTGATAGACAAAATTTTCAAAAAAAAATTTGAATTTTCTGTGTTTTTTTTTTCTTTAAAAATGTAGGGAACCTCGAAATGGATCACCCTTTATTACTTTCCTGATTTCAAAAATATCATTTGAATAATGCAAATGTTATATCAGAACTCTTTTGCTAAAAGAAGGCATAGCTTTAAATTTGAAAGTAAAGCAAATTCAAGCCTATTCTCGCAGCTTGTACCTAAAATTTGAAATAGTTTTTATATCAATAAATATTCAATTAAAAAAGTTTTTGCTTTTTGGGTATTAATTTCCTTGTTATATTAAATATCTACGTGTGCGAAACTGTGTTCTTATTGCTTTTGTTAAAAAGATAACGCATAAAAGTTGTAAATATGCATAAATAAGTATTTTAAAGAGATTAAAGTAATTTTTATAAATAATTAAAAGAAATATTTTAAAACATAATTTTATACGCGCAGAGGATGAAGCAATGTTAATTTTAAATACCATTTTTGTGTAGATGTATGTTTTGGATCCCTATAATAGCAGTTATCAATGTACTGCTGTCTTTCTATCCTCACAAAAGCTTTTTATACAATCTTCCCAGAACAGTTAAAAAAAACCTTAGGTGATATCAGCAAGAACGGGTCGATGTTGACAGTCTCTGGCGTCCGTATCATTTTGGTGGTATCACATAATGAGTTTTCTAGTGTAAAAAAAGTCAATTTTTTTTTGCAATTTAAAAACGAAGTGCATGTTAGATTAAAGCCAAGACCTTTAGCATTCCAAATGTATTCAACTTTTTGTTATGCAATTAGCCTGCTTCAAATAGAATGGCTCTAAAGTCAATTTTGCCAAATTTTTTTATAGATTTTATGTGAGAAAAAATAAAATTTAAAAAAGTTATTAAAAATGAAATAATAAAATGTTAATATTGTTACTCACCAATATTCAAAATTAAGTTTAAATTTTAAACCGATTTTCCATACAAATCAAAATCTAGTTTCTAACAAGCTTTTATCAAAATCGACTAAAATTTAATTCGATTTTGAAAAATATAGTTTTTCAACATTGTTTTTCTTTTAGTGTGTTAGTAAAATACAACAATGTTCTAAATAAAAATAACTTTTTTATACCCTACACCACCATAGGTGTTTGGGTATTATACGTTTGTGCTGATGTTTGTAACGCACAGAAAAAATAATCCAACACCCATCTTAAATTATATCAATCGAACCAGAATCACATTTTGAGTCGATTTTAAGATGTCCCTTCGTCCGTCTGGCTGGACGGCTGGCTGTCTGTCAATTTAAACCTTGTGCACAAAGTACAGTCGCAATTTTGAAGATAATTGAATGAAATTTGGCACGTAAGACTTACATGATATAAGGAAGAAGTCTATTGAAATTGTTTATGATGGGTCCAGTATTTCACCTAGCTCCCATAAAAATGTCCTTCCGCAAAAGGGGTTTAACGATCACAAATGCCTTAAATATAGCAATATTTTAATGAAATTCGGTGTAAGGAAGTTTTGTATAAGTATTAATATTTGTGCAAAATTTCATGAAGATCAGTTCTTAATTGACTATAGCTCACATACACATATTAGCATCATGCTTATATTGAACACAAATATGTTTTGTATAACTATGAGGATCAATCCATAATTTACCATAGCTTCCATATAAGCCCACTTTCGAGAATCACCCTAAAGTACATAAATTCATATAAAAGTAATATTCTGTAGTCGTATATTTTATTCTATACTTAGTAAAAGTATCGATTCATAATTGTCAACAGGTCTAATATAAGACCCCTCCATGAATTTTGATGGACATACACAATGGTATGGTTTATCACATGGTCGGGTTTGATCGCCTATATTTTTCATACTTGTTTCTTTTTTAAACTTAATTTTAAACCAATCAATTGATAAATTAATTGAAATAAAAGGAAAGACACATTTGAATTTAGGGTTTATGTTTACATTAAAGATTAATTAAAATTTTTATAATCCATCTTTAGCGATACATTCATCGCATTATATTCCCAAATTTAAATAATTACAAAAAAATTAAATACTGCGTCTGCAACATGTTAAATATTTTTTGTTTTAGGTAACAGAAAGGTCAAAATCACATTAGTATGCAATGTAATATTAAAAAGATCTTCGCTTTTTACATATTTCTCTTCGAAATCCAACGGACATTAATATGAACTAATAATTTCTTATGTAAATTTTTCATATTAATCGATACATAGGGCTTTAGGAATTCTATTTCTTAGGGCACTAGTTTTTATAAAATTGTCTATAGTAGATTGAAGAGCATTTTTAAATATAATTTAAATAATATCTTTAAAAGATATATTTACTTTAATTTAATACATTAGCTAAAGGAATATAAGTAACACGCAATTGTTTGTTAAAATAAATTGCATAATTTTGATAACAATTTTCAAAATATAACTTTCTCTTATTGTAATGTAGCAACAACTTTTTCGTTTGTTTACAAATAAATATATGTCAAAAAATCTTTCTATTATTCAAACAAATTTACCTTGTTTCTTTAGAATGATATTTTTTATTACATTTTTTGTAATAATTCAAAATTTTTGAAAAGACTATATTTTGAGATATTTACCCGCGAACTATAAGTTGCGAGATATAGATGAGTTTAATGTTGGGAAATTTTGATAATTATAATATGTCATCCCAGTAAATCTTGCACCATAAGCACTTTGAAAGATATTTGTAATTTTGAGCTTTCAAACTTGATAAAATTATTTGAAATTTTGTATCATCTTATGGGAGATTCTGTAAAACGAAACCAAGGTTCGTTTTGAAATTTTATATCGAAAACTAAAAATAAAGTTTTTGTTGTTTTAAATAAAAATTGTCAAAACAAAATCAGGCTATTAGTTTTGATAAGTATTGTGATTTTACTGAATGTTAATAAATTCATAGAGGTAAGTTCGAAATTTGTGATTTGTCGTGTATCATATATTTATATATATTTTTAAAAACAAATAGATATTTCCTGTAGTATTGAAAATTTGCCTTCAAAACCATTCTAGTAATTTTCTTCCTCTGAAATTTTTAATAGAACAATTTCATTCAAATACAAAGCTCTGTAAATATCCTAGAAATGATTTAGGTATCCTTAAAAAAAAAGATACAAATGATTGTGGTTTTAAAAACACACACACTTCCGTATATATGGTCTCTATATTTTATCCCAAAGCCAAATGAAACTAAACCAAAAAAACTACAAATATATTTTATTTTTCTTTATTTTGCTATCGAAGCCGTAAAGTTAAACAACACACAAACACAAATGTAAAACCAATGTATAAAAACACTAATACAAATAAACATAAAGAAGAAGATGAAGAGTAAAATAAGAGGAAAAAAACAAATCAAGCATATTTTCTGTTAAGAAATCGACTTTATATGGCTACAGTTACTGAAGAATAGGGAGCAAAAGACAGACAGATAACATAATATGAAACGTTGGAAACGAAGTGGTAAGAAATTTTTCCCTAAAGTTATGATGTTCATTTGCACCGGATGTTGCACTAAAACACCAGAAATTCCTTAAAAAAGCACTATGCGGTTAAACTACAAACTACATAAAGACACGCACAGCAAAATGAAACCGTACAAGTGTGAAATAGAGAGCGATAAAAAGACAAAGAGGGAGAGTTAAGGAATAAAGTCAAGTCATTTAGTGCAAATGTGTTTAAGTTACATAGTTATTACTCTTATAGGTGTATGAATTTGTTTATGTATAAGTTTCTATATATGGTAAACCTGCATTGGTTAAAGATTTCCGATTATATTTTATTTCAACAATTTTTTACTTTTTAATTTTGTATTTCTGTGCAACTTGCGGCAATTTCAATTTCTGTTAAGCAATAACAAAATATATCTTTAAACATTACTACTAACGTATAAATAAACACATGCAAGTATTACTAAAGATAAAAAGGCAAAGGAAACTTAATCATTTTCATACTCATCTGCATGATGAACATTATCACATGCCTTAAAAAACCTATCCTTCTTTCGTTTACAACATGAAGTGGTATATTATATGTATAGTAATTTCATTTCATTTTCTTCATTTCTATAAGGGACTTATAGGGCTGCTTAAAATAGAAAGAAATAGAAAATTCAATTTGTTGTAAATTTCAAACTCGATTTCAAACTACATGTTAAACTACTGAATTGAGTTGTTTCATTTTGGTAGTATAAACTAAAAGCTATATAACCGTCTAGCAGTCTGTCTATCTAGTGATTTGATACAAAAAATCTTGCCTGTTTTAGCACAAGAGTCTATAAAATACACAAGTTGTGATGACTGTTTTTATGGCTTTCAACACACAAGATGTTGTTGACGCTATTTCGCCAGTTTCTTTTTCCGCATTTTGTTATTTTTATGTATTTTTTTATTTACCTCCACACACACATACAGAAGATTTTGATAGTTTTTCTTGATTCTCCTGATAAAGCTAAAAATGTCTGGAAATTAAAAGAAAAGGAAACAAAATTGAAAAAAAAGAAAATAAAGCGAACACCATAAAACACCGGAAGTTTAACATTTCAAGCAATCAATAAAAATCAAAGGTAAATGCCACTAAAAATGAAGGAAGCTGTTCACAACTACAAACACACTTGTACATTTATATTTATAGAAATACTTAAAGAGGAAAAACCTGCACAAACAGGTTGCATATGTTACCTGTATTTTGTTCAATTGTTGGTATATGTGTAGGAGTGTACGTGTTTTTAAGATATTTTTTCGGTTTAAATTAAGTGGGTTGTAAAAAGACAAACTATAAACTTAAGTTTTACAGACATTTTGACAGTAATTATTTTTAGCGCTAAAGCGAATTTTTAGCACTGAATTAAAAAAAATATATATATTTAAGAATTGTCCTCAAAATGAAAAATATTTAGTATATACTTAATTATGCAGCAATGATTTTGAGGAAATTTCATTAAATTCCACTATTAAAAAAATAAGTCTAATATAAGATATTAAATGATATTTCTCTCCATAGCTTTTGTGTTAAGCATGAATGTATTTATTTGTAAAGTCAAAAATATTTTATTTTTAAAATAAATTGCAAAAATGAATAAAAATTTATTATTTAAAAAAAGGTAAATACGCATTAAATATTAAAAAATAATGATACCAAAAAGCTTTAAGCTTTTTTTTTTTTAAATAGTAAAAAATTAACTAAAATTTTAAGTGTCGTACAATTTTTAGTACCTAAAATTTCGTATAATTTGTAAAAATAAAGTCAGCTTTACCAAAGCCAATGATATTTGCAATAGCTAGTAATAACACTGTACTAATTGCAAATTTTAAGAAACTGGGCACCCTAGTGGTAAAGCTAATTCGAGTACGCTGAATTCAATGGTGACGGATGTTTTTCGAAGTTTTATATAATCAATTAAATTAATTTAAAATTAGAAATACATTTTTGTATGTTAAATAATAAATCGACTGAATATATATTCCAATTATAAATTAAATCAGTTTTAGCTCGATATTAAATGTTTTTATATTTTTGTTTAAAAAGTTGCTCATTGGTAACACATTGGTTAGTTAGCTTGCCTGCAGAATTATAGTAATATTTTTTGCCAGTTTAAAGTTTTGTTTATTAGCATTTAAAATATATATATGAGTTCATTATTATATACTTCAATGGAATCTTAATTTTTTATATTATTTAAGTTCGAAATTTAACACCCGTATTCACAAACCAATTTTAAATTTGAAATATATTTTAAAGACATAATTTTATGAAAAAGTTGATTTACGAGTTAAAATTACTAACTTTAAGCTAAATTTAAAACTTAATTATTCTAAACCCTTTTTTAGCTTTTCAGAATAAAATATCTCAAAAAAGTGCGCTTTCATAAATGGTTAATACTGCTAATGTCAGCGTCATCGATTTAGTTAAAAAATTAGTCTTCATTGTTAAAAAATTAGTCTTATTTTCGGGCATAGTATAATTGAGTAGAACAATAACAATTTAAAATACACTTTTCTGATATATAGCTTCTATTTAGATCATCAACTTTTAAAATTATCAAATATTAAATACATAAGTATTCTAAAATATATTTTTTGGAGATAAAATTTCGTAAACTAGGTTGAAGCTCTTTACAAATTTATGGTCTTCATGTTGCTAGATAAGGAAATACTAAAAATTATCGATTTCTAGTAAGAAAATTTAATAGCATTTTTTCCTCCACAATTGCCTATTGAATCAAATTTTTAAAATTAGCCAAACAAATCGCCACCATGTTATATATCGCAAAAAAGAAAATTCGCCAAAATCAATTAAAATCGGCACGTTTGGAGAAAAAATTATCACACCTGACAGTCCTATCTGTAATCTGCATTCTTTGAATTGAAAAATTTTACAAATAACTTTGTTAAAAAATCTATTTGAAGTCGTCAATTCTACGAAAAAATGTATAAATATTTTTCCAATAAAAAACTCAAAGTTGCAAAATTTTTGAGATCTATTAAAAAAAATCAAAACCGTTCTAACGGTCTAATAAACCCAGCAAAAATATGGTAGTGGCTTGTAGTTGCGGTTCTTGTTACTTTTCAATGACAGCAACATAACTTCTATAATACAAAGAAGTAGTGTAGTAACTACTTATTTATAACCAAGTATATAGTTACTTATTTATGATTCGTTTTTGAAAAAGCTATTTTTATAGATCTTTAATTGAGTTCACCAATTCAAATATTAAAAGATGGGCTAAATATATGAAAAGGCATACTTTGCATATACATGTAAATATATTCACAATTGCAACTTAAAAATATTAATTGGTACGCCAAAAAGCTGTTGTCTTTGAAATCTGTAAATAAAATTTCATAACACTTTTTTACATTTGAAAATTAAAATAAAATATTAGAAAAAATAAATATCAATAAAAAACAAATTTTTATATTTTGGCATTTCATTAATTATTTGTTACCTAAAATGTAACTAATTCCTTTTGTTCCCACTAATAATGACTATTTCTATACTTATTTTAAAATGAGTTATTTAATAGCTCGGAAATAATTAGTTCTTATATTGACATCTAAGTAATGACTTTCTAAAATATCTACTTGTAATAATATGAGGTAAGTAGTTGTCTCTAATGTCATCACCGTATTAAAATAATGGGTTATTCAGCTAATGTGTAAGTAGTGAAGAGTCATTATATTAGGTTCTTAATGCATTAAATGCTCACTAAAGCTTTTGCTCTGGAAAGGCCAGTAGTAAAGTTTTAAACGCTAGTACTTGTTATTTTTAAGAAAATTTTTTTTTTGAAAATTCATAAAAAAAATTACCCTCTACATAAATCAAAATGATTTTTAGAAAGCAAAAAGATCGCTATCTTGCTAAACACTGCAGAGTCATGACATTTAAAATCAACTAGCTGGTTTCCTCATCTCTTTCGTATTTGATTATAATTGGTACAATAGGATGAGTCGAAAAAAAAATTGTGACAGGCACCCCGTAGAATGAAAGACTATTTCACGAGATTTCAAAAAATACAAAATTAATTTTTTTGTCACGCCCCAAAATACCGCCCTTTTTATTTTTTAAATATAGCGTCACCACTTTAAGTCCGATAGCATAATGTGATATGTTGTTGTTAATAGTTTGACAATCGCTTAAATTTTCTCTTTGGAGATTTTTGAAACCGTCGTCAAATTCCCGATGTCACTTCTGGTATCTCGAATACATCCCCTTTAATATCCAATTATTTTCATATGTAATGAAAGCTCTTTCTTAACCTATTGTATTTGGTCTGAGATTATTTCACTTTATGCATAAATAACAAAATTGCAAAGGTTTAAAAACATGTTTAAGTTTAAAGCAATTTCGTGTAATAAAATTTAAAATATTTTTGGTGCGACAGATGTTTATTTTTTACTTCATTCCATAACTTCTACAAATATTAGCCAAAGAAAAGGAATAACCAGTAATAAATAACATTTATCATATAAAAGATTTTTTTTTAATAAAATAAACTTTAGTATTTCAACAATTTTGTTGAGTGAAATAGACTTAAGCTTACAGAGTTTTTTGAAACTTTGCAATTTTATTGTTTATGCATAAAATGAAATATTTTGAAAACTAAAAATAAAAGGTTTGCAAAAGATTTCATTATATATGAAAATAATTGGACATTAGAGGGGATGTATGCGAGATACCAGAAATGGCATCTAGAATTTCATGTTGGATTCAAAAATCACTAAAGAGAAAATTTAAGCGGTTGTCAAGCCATTAACAACGACATATCACATTTCGAAATTGGACTTAAAATGACGACGCTACACATGAAATGAAAAGGGCGGTAATTTGGGACGCAACAAAAAAAAAAAAAAATAAGTTTCTGCATTTTTGGAAACCTCATGAACTATTCTTTCTAGGGGGTGACTGGCGTAACTATTTTTTTGTTTTCTTTTTTTTTTTTTTTTTGTATGAAGACCTAGTTGCTCTGTGTTACAATCAATATAATTCTCAAAACTTTAGATAATTTTATACAGTAATTCACGAAATATAGCGATATGTATGTGTACATACATATCTAAACTAAAAAATGTACAAAATTTTATACGCAAAATTACAAATATCTTTCAAAGTATTTATAGTACAAGATACATTGAGATGTCATATTGAAGGTATCAAAATTACATTTAATATGAAGTACAACGTGACTTTTTTTCAACACTAAAATACTCCATACCTAGCGATTTATAGTTTGCGGGAAAATATATCGAAAAATCGTATTTGTAAAAAATTTTAAAATATGTATTAATGGTGGAAATGTTTTCTATACCATTGGTAAATATCATACACCCAAAATTGGAATCAAAAATAAAATGCTTATTTTTTGCTAGCTATTTTTATTCGAGTTGTCCACAATATCATGTAATTATTTTTAAACTCTAGAGGTACTCAAAAATGAAATAAACAAAAATAGTAAAAAAAACAAAAAACTTTTTCCGTCAGTGAGATTTGGACACAAATTAACCATTAGCTTTTAATGACTAACATCTTATTCAGTACACCATCTTGCACTAAATTTTCTAAGTGACAAAAGCTTTTTTAGTATAAGATATCTTTTTAGACATTTTGTTAAAAAAGATAACAGCATCAGAATGAAGTTGAACCAATAATCCTTTGTTTGCTAATACAGCACTCTAAGCAACTGACCCAAGTGATTGCAGTATTATTTTTCTGTTATAATAGTCAGTACTTATTTATATATTACAAAGTAGGCAAATAATAATAACTCACAAGACTTGATATGTTTGTCGAGAATGTATAATCTTTTAGAGAGGTTATAACGTTTGCATTACAGAAAGTGTATTTAAGTATTTCTATAATCATTTTTCTATATTACGGTATGCAATTTCTAAATAGTATCCGACTATTTCATTATTAGTTTTACATTAGCAATGAATTTTCTATGTAATTCAGATAAATCAAATTTTCTAAAATCACGAGTTTTGCTACAAAAAAAAGACAATTATAAGCTAATGTATTACACTTCTTAAAATGTGATCATCACATCCTTTCTAATTATCATACTTTCTCGCTGAACAAATAGATCACTACTAAGAATTTTGCAAATATTTTAAACGGTGTTAAATTATAATGACTGATTTCTTTTAATTTCCTTTTTAAATGTTTCTGTTTTCATATAAGAGATTATTTTTATTAAAGATTACACGATTTTTTTAACCCTATGTAAATTTCTTTAGATATGACAAATGTCAAAGCTGATGTACCATTTTAAATTTTCATTTAGATCATACAATTGACTCTAAAACTATTTTTTTCAATATTTTTGCTAATATTTTTTTAATTTTGTACCTTATTAAAATTAAGTTTAAATCGCAAGATTTTACACTGTATGATAGGAACGATTTAAAAGTATTTTTAGCAAGAGCTAAGCTACAACTATTGACTTTTGTAGCTGCGTAAGTAATTCTAAAGTACAAAAAATGTATGTAAAAATTTAGAAACGAAAAACAAATACGAATTTTTCTTTTAATATCAGAATTTAAAACCGTGATTTTTAACAAAATTATCACAATCTAGTTTACACATTTCAGACCTCACAAAAAAATAATTATTTCAAAATATCTTATAGCAACACAAATATTTGACTTCTTTTCCAAAGTTTCAAAAATTTAAAATAGTGTAAATATATGTATGAATGTATATCTACTAAATCTTTAACATTTGCGAAGTTTTCAGTCTACAAAAAATATATTTTAATTTAGTGAAATTAACATGTTAATTTTTAATTTTAATAATGGTTTCTTCTTATTTGTTATTCAAGTGGTAATAAAAATATTAATCATTTTATAAGTAAACACAATTAATATTCTATGACATAAGTATTGACACTTATCTATTATATACATATAGCTACTAAATTAGAGCGTACTATTTTCAATTATATGACATAGAAATCTTTAAGTGCAAAACAAAAACCGCAACTTTATATAAATAGTGATGAAATAATGCTAATTTAATAAAAGTGCATTTATCACAAGTACAAAAACCCCGCAATAATGAAATTCTATTATATATTTTTTTCATTATAAAAATACACTTACAAACTACAGACAGGCATATGTAGTTATGAAGTATTCCATACAAAACTGAATTTCTAACAAATATATTTATTTTATTTTTTTTTCGTGCGTATCTAAGTCTACAATTTCAACAAAATTCCCTTGTTTAAAAAAAATGTCCCACATATGCCTTCTTTTCAAGAACAATATTCTTATACATGTATTTAATTAGGAAGTATGCAACAGAAAATAAAAAGGGGGTGGGTGATGGGTGTAAATAAATGATAATCCTTACTCATTGCCAAAGGAAATGGAAAAAATGCTTACATATGTATATCCTTGCATACTTTTGCAGTAATGTAGATGGAGGAGCAGGAGAAAGAGATCCCCTATAAATGAACAAAAAACTATAAATTATATTATCATGTCATAATATTTTTGTCTGACTATGTATGCAAGCGGGAAAAATCTATAATATAAAGACAAGAGCATGGCTGCCATATAAACTACTAAATGTGCATGAAATATTAAAGGCAAAATGTAGAAGATAACTCCTTCTGCTCTTGCCACAGTTGTCAAACTATAAAGTTTGTAGGCGATAGGAATTGTATTAAAAATAAACTAATTCTAAGAAAATGAAATTTTTAATTATATTTACATTAATAATAATTTAAAGATAGCTAAAAAAAAATTGTGGAAATAAATTTACAACTAAATTCGTCTTGTCTTAAGAGATATATAAATATATATATTTTTGTAGCATTCAATTATGATCATAGTAAGCCTCTTTTCTCTTCAAACTCAAGTTTTCTATTAATAGTTTAATGACCTGAAAAATATTACATGATTTCATTGCTTTACTCTTGCTTTTCCACACGTTCTTTAGAAAATAATAGTAAAATTTCTTTTATCATAAAAATTGCGTGGACTTACTGTACAAATTACAAATTCTCTCCTCCCATACATTTCAGTTAGCATGTGGGAGCTATAATACACCTACACAAACATATATACATGCATATGTGTTGGGCGGTTATTTGTATAGTTATATATAGAGATAGTATTTTATGTGCTGAAGGCGTTATTCAATGTTAACTTAATTTTTTTTTATTCATTTATATGCTTTTTTATTTGTTCTCCCCCTCATAGTTTTTCCACGGTTAAAAGTTGCCTTGCATTTTGAGCTCATTTCTCATTGTCATTTAATTTTGACTGAACAATATATATATATATATATATATATATATATATATATATATATATATAATTTTTACTACTATATATTCCTAGTAAATATTTTTTATTACTTGTAAGAGTGTGTGTAAATGTGATATTATGTGTGTGTTTAATACATTTAGTAGCGATTTTCTATGTAATTTTATGATTATTAAAGAAGAAGTATTATTAACATTTTCATTACTGACAAGTTTCAAACGAAGCGTATGAGTAATACTTAATTTCTTATTGAAATTGCTTTATTACGTATACGTTAACGTGCTTGATAGAAGGTGCAAATGATTTTAAGAGAGAAACGAATTTTTGTGTAAAATACACAGAAAAATAAAAATAGACTTCAATTAAGACATTTTTAAAGTAGTTAATTAATATTTTTTTTTTTTTTTATTTTTCCACACTCACCAAAATGATAATACTAGAATAATTTATTTTGGTTTAAATTTCAATTAAATCTTTTGATTAAATAATTAGAATTATGATTGAATTTTTGTATAAAATCAATTCAGATTTGTATTAGTTCATTTTACAATTAAATAAGTCTTTTTCTCAAAAAAAAAAAAAAAAAAAAATACCAGGATTTCAATTAAATAATTAATTTAGTTATTAAAAATTTATTGAAATAATACAACACAATAAAATTAGGCGACAAATTATGAAAACTTCAAATTTGTTTAGGTGAAACGAAAGTTGATGTATAGTTTCATCTTAGCGTTTTATATTCTCTGATAAATCACCAATAATTATGTATAAATCCGATTTGTGTAACTTTTATATAACTTTTAATATGTAACTTTTAATAGGCTTATATATCGTATTGACATGACGATTTAAATATTTATATATTAATATATATCTAATAATCCTATTTAGTACATAGACCAAAAATAAATTTTTGTATAAAAGATTTATTAATTTATTATTATTATTTTTGCTATAGATAATTAAATTTTGCATATGTATATAAATTCAATTATTTATAATTTATTAAATTATGAATATAATGTTACAAGATTAATAATTTATAAATTATTTATATAAAATTATAAATATAATTCACATAAATTTTTATATCATTTTTTTTATAAATCATATTTCTATACAATTTATATAATAAATCTTTATTATTAAAAATTTAATAACATGATATTCTTAATTGAATTAAAATGTTATGTTAAATATTATGTTATGTTTAATTTCTCTCTATCAAATTTTAGTGTTGTACCTTATTTAACTATAAATTATAGAAATATACTCATGTATGTAGTTTATGTATAATATATATTGAATATTTTTAACGTTTCTGTTATCTTCTAAATAAAATTTTCCTTCTAAATAAATTTAAATATATGGTATATTTATATTTAAATCCCGAAAACATATCATAGAAGCCTTTATTTCTGCGGGAATATATAAATAATTAAAGACTTTTATATCTGAGCACCTTTATGGCCTGGGATTATGTACCAATCAATATGACAGATTTATGAACAATTTGCTAAAAAAAATCAATATGAACTGACCTTTTATATATAAATAATCTTTTATACAACAGCTTAAAAAGAAAAATGGTTTTTTAAGTTGCATCAAGCCCCCGGTACCAATGACCAATGACCTAAATATCTACAAAAATATTGAAAAGATTAATAATTTCATTAAGTAATTAAAGTTATCATGAACATATTTCGTATTAATGTTTTTCAATAGATATAATGAGCATAAACAATTGAAAGTGGTATTCTTTATTGACAAGATTTTCTTTTTTCTTTATATTTTTTAAGAGCTGTCAATTTTTGTGAAAAATATTTTAGACCAATTTGAAAGTTAATTATATTAACGAATCCTTTTATTAAAAAAATATTTGGAATATTTTTTCAGTGTACTTATTTAGTTTTTGCAAAATTTCTTTTTTTAATTTGAAGCAATTAGTAGTGATAACTAATTAAAATTTACTCTCCATTGTTTTAATGAAAATTTAATTCTTATTACGAGATAAAGGTAGAATTTTTGCTAGTCAGAGTCTTTTGGAAATTTATGGATTCCATCTCAAAACCACTTTTAATTTTTTGAGATAAAAAACAGATGAAGTAAACTTTTTTAAATATTTTATTCTGAAGTGTATTCCAACTGGAGAATATTTAATCATATGAAAAAACTAATAGTCAGAAAGAGTGGTAACTATGATATATGATAAGGCAAAACTTGCCATTCTCTATTTTTGAAACAGTTTCTAACTGGACGTTAACGTTACCCTTTGACAAACTTAGTCACCGCTTGCCCCCTTTTTCAACTACCTGGCCTCTGTTTTGTCCCTTTTTTTAAAATGGAACTAAATGGTGACTTTTGAAGACTACATGCTAAATCTCGACCCATTACATATTAAATTCAATGAAGAAATTAATTATTTTGAGATTGTTTCCCAATGTCATAAAAACAAATTAACAGAAGCTATTAGAAACTAAAGCTAATGATAAACTTTATGAAAAACTATTTAAAACTACATATGCCGAATCTTTTTGGATCGCATTGGGAAAATTAAAGAAATTAAAAAATTTAATGAGTACTTAATTTATCTTTTTAGTTTGCCTCAAAGCAGTGCTTTAGTGGAATGTCAATTTTCTAAGTTTTCACTTATGAGAAATAAATTGTTCAACAGACTTAAGGTCAACAGTTGTAAATCCATGCTTTCGGCCATTAATTTTTTTAGACGGGGATTTGTAGAACTGGAATCCGAGTGAAGACCTCGTAGAAAAGTATAGAAATTCAGCTAATAAAAAGAGTATTTTATGTTAACATTTTTTCATGAATTAATCTTTATGTTTCTAATAATAAAAATTATTATAAATAAATTATTTTGTTATTTCCTGCAAATTAATAATTCTGCGAAAACTTATCGAGGATTGCACAAGATAGATGGACAAATGAATCCATATGCTCAACCTCAAGGCAAAAATGGCCCCATTATGATGAATCTCCATCTAACTTCATCATGGAACTATCAATGCATCAGTTACGAATTCTGCTAACCTTCCTCACTGGGCATTGGATTGCTGTTGTGCATGATAGGACAATAGGGCTCCCTCTTTATGACTTCTGTAGAAGTTGTCACGATCAGAAAGAGGAGGAAATAGTACAGCATTTCTTATGCCACTGTTCCACTCTCACTGAGATTAGGACTACTAATTTTGATAGCCCATTTATTCATGTATACTGCTGCATACTCCCATAAACACTCATCAATTTTTTATTTACCAAAAATGAGGCTATAAAATAACTAAGATACTACAAATTAATTTTTTAAATTATTTACTGACTTCACTTAAAAACTTAATAGCAAAACACTGAAAATGTACATTAAATTTTTTTATTGTAATTTTATTAGTTTAATGCCATTTTTATGGTATTTTTCCATATACGAACTTAAACTAATGAACAAATTTAACATTATTAAAAATGTGATAATGAACCCTTGTTTTGGATAACTTCAAAAATTCGATCTGGCATTGATTTGACAAATTTTTGAGGAAACTCTCCGTCAATTTCTTTCCAGGTTTGCTTAATTTTAAGTTTTAATTCCATTCTTGTTTTTATGGTTTCATTCGTCCATTTTTTCATCCAAAAATGAGAGAAGAGCTTCTTCCAATAGTTTATTCTAAATTACACTGTTAATTTTAGTTGGAAAAAAACATATTTTTGATTTTCATGCAGTGGAAAATGCTGCACAAACCATAACACTACCTCCACTGAAATTACGTTTCGACATATGAATTTCGTTCGACCTCAAATCATGCCAATAGCAAGGATATGAATCGAGATCATGGGCGGTAAAGAGAGTGGATCACCTCGAGCTATTTATACAAAATTTCGTTTCTGCACATGGTTTTATTTATGAGATATCAGCGGAAAAGTACGAACTGGAGACTGGTCTATAACTTCGCCTATTTTCAAAACAAAACAATTGTTATATCAAAATACAAAAGAAGTTAGCTAAATTTCGTATCCGTAGGTGGTCCTCAGACGGACCGATGGACGGACATAGCTAGATCGTGTCAGATCATTGTCAACATCAGCACAAATACATAAAAACTTCCAATAAAGTATAGTACTTAAGCATGATAATATACATTGCTTGCAAAACAACTATTAAGACGAAAAAAAAAAAAATAATAGTAAAATAAATCTAACTATCAACGCACTGTGCAATATTTTCTACAATAACTACTTCACTTTATGAATAAATAAAATAATTTATTAAATCTTCTTTAAATTGATTAAAAATTTATTTAAATTAAACTTATCACAAGTTTTACTTTTATGCATAATAAAACTTTATGAGTGACTTATGAAGCAACACAAAAACAAGGTTTGTATTTAATTATTATTTTATGTTTTTTTTTTCTTTTTTTTTTTTTTTTTTTTTTTTTGTTAAAAACAAAAGCGTATTATTATGGTGACTAGGTAAAGTGTATTATTTGAAATTATGTCAAGGTGGTTGCTGTTGCTGCTACTGTATTAGTTTCTGTACTATGTTACCATTGCTATTTGTGATTTCAAACTGTTTCCAACAATTAAAATGAATAATTGCACAATTATTTTTGCTTTAAAATTTACCTTCTTGTTTTCTTTTTCTCTCATTATAACGTGCTATTCGAAGCATATGAACAAATTTAATTAAATGAATACACTGAACAAAGCTTTGTATGTGTGTGTAAATGTTTGCGATTTAATTCGCAAATGCACAATGTTAACGGTGTTTAATGGTTGAGAGATGTAAAAGAGAAAGTGAAGGTTAAATAAAATAAATATGTGTTTAGAAGTTCAAATTTTAAATAAATAAATTTATTGTGAGTTATAATTTTGTATTCTATGAAATTACTAAAACAAATTTAATTAAATTTAGTGGAATGTTTTGGAAATGTTAATAATGCAAAGTTCAATTTAATATTTATGCTCAAAAACAGTGTATTTAATTCTCAATTAATTTTTCTTTTAAGATTTAAATATATCATAATTTTATTATCAATTAGTTACTGATGTCAAAAAAATATTGTAAATTAAACGCTAAAAGTATGTTCAGGCTTGTCAAATATTTGAACAAAATGACGTAACCACTGTATAAAATATTTTCTAATTTCTCCTTTTTAATGGGAAACGATTTTTTCCTTATTTCATCATAGCTTATATTTTATCGAATTTTATTTGACGCAGTTTTCTCTTACAAAACATTTGTAAAATCAAACAACGGCAAACAATATTATTATAAAAATAGTGGTTACGCAATTTTGATCGAATATTTGCCAAATGTGAATATAGCTTAAGTCTTATATCACTGATTATTGTGCATTTTTATTTAATAAATTCATTTCTAACGAAATAATTCCTTAGAAGTCGAATTTTTTTTTATCAAGTTTTTATTTTAATTTTTCTTTTTAACCTTTCTAAATAAATCCCTTTTATCAAAAATTAAAATCTACTTCTGAGCTGATAAATGATTATAGTTTAATGTTAGAAAATCCTGTCTGCCATAATTATAATTAATAGTAAAAATATAAGATTTAAATTTTTCCATTTAAAAAAGAAAATTAATTTTGTCTTTCCCTATATTCTTACAGATAATTTCACAGACACTTAACTGAAAAACAGTAATATATTTAAAAGTCATTATGGGCCTCATATAATGCGTCTTAAACCCTAGGGTCAAATTTATTAATTATTTTAAAATACATAAAATAATTTAATTAAAGAAAATGAGAAAAAAACAATTACTGCAGACGTACATGCTTGTTTTTATTGGAATATAAACATACACATAGAGAAAAGTAGTAAAAATTCTTTACAATAATTAAGAAAAAAATTTGTTAATTTATTTAACATATAACAATTTAGAAAAGAACCAGAATATAACATTTTTAGTGCATTTGAGGTTTTTAAATGAAAGTTATGTAGATACCTGCCATTATAAATTTATTTTCAGATAAAAATTTATTACAATATTTTTAGAAGTTATTAAAGTTTATATTTAAAATTTTAGCATTTTTCTATGAATATAGACTTTTTTTAGGCAATTTATACTTTCTTGCCTTTTTTAGCTAAATTTAGACTTTTTTCTATGAAACTCCTGGGTGCTTAGCTGAGGCTGAGCACTACCTTATCATGTAACTATGAAAATGAAATATGTTTAATTCAAACAAAATTTTATGACTAAACAAGAACACTACTAAACTTCAACGTTATGAATTTAAACAGCCAGATCTGGGTATTTCACCTCAGGTACTTATGGTTTGTAAAATGGATCTACTAAAAATGGAATTTATATTTTTAAATCAAATTAAATAACCTGTGCATCTTCTAATCGCAATAATGTAAGGAAGAAAAGATATAAAAACAATATAAAAGATATTAGTTTACAAGCTCGCATTTTGATTTTGAGAGATTCTGGTGGTAGACTCGGTCAAGTTATGACCTCAAATAAATCAATAATTTCTCCGCTCATCACGATGGCCATTTTATTAATATGAAAAATGTTATTACTTCTACAACCATTAAATATTTGCAGTCCTTTTCTTTGTTCTTGAACCATATTCTGTTTTTAAACCATGTTAATATTATTGTTACTATGATAATAAAATGTTTCAAATAAATAAATTCATAACTTGTTTCTTTTAAATATATTTTGTTTTTAATGTTTTTCTACTTCATTGTAATTATCATTGAGTTTATATATAAATAAATATAAATAGACAAGTTTTAGTTACACATAGTGTGATTCAGGCAATACATATAAGATATTGATTAACTACCATTAAAGGATTTAGTTAAAAAATATTTTGCAGTTGAAACACATATGTTGATACAAATAAATATAGTTAGTGAAAAAATAATATGTTTTTTTCTTTTTTTGGCTAATGTGCATTTTTTCTATTATTTTCCATAAAAATTTATAAAATTAGTTTTCTGATAATACGTTTTATTTTAATATATGATACGATGTAATCATAATATGAAAAAAATTAAATATTAATACGATAAGATTGGATTACTATATGATAATATGCGAGAATAATGTGATAAAATGGAATCATAATATGACAATATTCTATAATAATATAGTAAGATAGAATAATAATATAATAACATCAAATAATAATCTGGTGGCATGGTATAATTATGTAGTAAAATTATTCAATTATGGAAAATCTAACCATAAAGTAAGACACAATATTACAAAATTTAATCGTAATAATTATTAGTCATAATCATTTCTATTTTTCGCTGTGATCATATGTACCAATCATAATATGATGCTCTTGGATTATAGTCACTGCAACTATAATAGTCTTAGAAATACATGTATAACATATAAACATCACTAATTATAGTATTTAATCTACTGAAATAGTTATTTAGAAACATAATGTATATAAAAATTTTTTCACAAAGGTTTGATCTTATCAGTTCTTTCGCTGATTTGTATGAAAAAATTGCATTTTGTTACTTAATACTACAAAATATACTCCTAATTCAGCTTAAGTTAATAAATAAGTTTTTTTATGTAACACTCTTTATTTCGTGTGAGAATGATTTTTTGTCACAAGGGTCAAAATTATTATTGATGTTTCTACGTATATTTTGTTGAAAAATTTTTATTGTATTTCTGTTGCCACTAGTTTAGGAATTTATGATATTATAATCTTTTCATGTCGCATTTTATTAAACATTTTATTCTAACAAAACTGAACATCCAAAAAAGTAAATAAGATCCTTAACTTGAGATCTAGAAGTAGTGTAAATTCGTATCAATTCCAATGAATCTAACATGGGATGCTGTTTTTAATATAATGAAAAAGTACTTCACTAAAAATGATTTTTATTTATATTTGCTAGAATATAACAGACATTAAAAAAATTTCGGGTAATCGGTTACTTGACACGAATTATTCGGTTTATTTATTTTTCCAAAATAGACACTTTTAAATTATAACCGAATAACGGTTAAACGATTGGATAATCTTGTATTTACATAACTAGTTACAATTAATGCAAAGGAAAGTTAATCATTGACATAATGCAGCTTCTAGATAATGCAAACGAAATGTCGGTATTGGCGTAGTGTTAAAAAGCATATCATTCGGTAACTTCATTACCGAGTTTTACCCGAGTAATAACAAAATAATATATTTTTTTTAATTCAATATTAAACGATTGAAAAAGAAAAAATGAGAATCGGAATGAACTTATTTATTATGTCCTACACCGTCATAGGTTATTGCTAATGTCAAATATATCTGTGCTAATATCAAATATATCGTTAGCTTCAGCTTAACTTTTTGCATTGTTCCAACATATATTTTTTATTTATAGAATCAAATGTTGTGCTTTCAATCCAAAAGTATCCTATATATTAAGCTGTTAATGGAGTTGGTATAATTAAATTTATTCGACACATCTGGCATCTTACTACACTAAAGATTGCTAAGGCTTAAAATAAAATCAGTTATCTTAATATAAACAATTTAAATTTAATTTTTTAAAAATTTTGAACAAAATTACGTAAATTTACTGTTACATTTTCTCAAGTGTACTTATTCACATCTCTTCGTCTGTCTACAATTGCAATTAAGAAATATAATGAGAACTATTTTATAATATGCGTGTACATGTAAATGTATTAACACATATGATAGTAAATAAGTACATATATATGTAAAATGTTTATCAGTAGGTGTTATTATTTTAAATGTAAATAATTGCAGGTAAAGAGAACGAGTAAGAGAGAGCCTTTTTCTACTTAAGACTTAAAAACAAACATTTCATTCTTATAAATTTCTTAGGAAATGTAAATAGATGTCGTTGTATATTTTACTTTTACACGTATATGTATGATTGTTTGTTTATGTTTATTTTATTTATATTCATATACCTTCAACAGTATATTTTATATAATATACTATGTATGTATTGTATAGATGTGTGTGAGTTTTTTGTGCCTGTGCATAAATAAAATTGTGTTGTTTACTATTTCTGTTGCTGTGTGGGTGCGTTTAAGTGTATATGTGTAGGTTTTTAACACTTTTTATCATAATTTTTAATGAAATGTTTAATGAACACTACTAAACTTAGTGTTTATACACTTACTTAACATAAAACAAATGTTTTTGTTGTTTCTTGTATGTGTGGGAATTTTTACAACTCTTGTGTGTTTATGTCAGTTAGTAAGTTTACACTGTAGATTCTTTATAAATTGTGTTAGTAAATTTTACTTCGTAATAATAAAAAGTGGGAAAGTGCACTTTCAATGCTAAAGGGGTTAAATTTGAAATCATTTTGTAATCAAAATAAACGTAAACAAAATTATCAAATTCACCAAATTATCAATTCACCAAAAATTTATTTGGAAATTTAAAATAACATTATAACATTGTGAAACATATGTTTATTAATTATGATAAAAATTATTTTGTTTAAAAATTTGCTGAATTCTTACAATAAATTTAATTTTTCGTTCAAAATTTTTTTTAGATTTTCGACCAAACTTTTCACCAAAAGTACAAATTTTTACTAAACATTCAAATTTTCCCCAAAAGCACAAATTTTTACCAAAAATTAAAATTTTCATTAAAAATTCAAAATTTTACAAAAAAAAAAAAACCTATTATTTACTAGAAACTCGATTTTTCACAAAAATTCTGAAATCAATTTTTTCAATAAAAATCCGATTATTCACAAAAAATCTTAATTTTCACCACAAATTCCAGTTTTCACCAAAAGTTAAAAAAATTTTGACCAAAAATTAAAATTTTCAACAAAAAGCCTATTACTCACTAGAAACTCGACTTTTCACAAAAATTCCGAAATCATTTTTTTCACAAAAAATCGTATTACTTACCGCAAATTTAAATTCATAAAAAAACTGATTATTCACTAAAAATTCTATTTTCTAATAAAAATCCGATTATTCACAAAAAATATAAATTTTCACTTAAAATTCAAATTTTTACCAAAATTCAAATTTTCGTCAAAAATTCAAATTTTCACCAAAAATTCAAATTTTCACTAAAAATTCAAATTTTCACTAAAAATTCAAATTTGCACTGAAAAATTCAAATTTTCACTGAAAAATTAAAATTTTCACTAAAAATTCAAATTCTCACTAAAAATTCAAATTTTCACTAAAAATTCAAATTTTCACTGAAAAATTCAAATTTTCACTGAAAAATTCAAATTTTTACTAAAAATTCAAATTCTCACTAAAAATTCAAATTTTCACTAAAAATTCAAATTTTCACTAAAAATTCAAATTTTCACTAAAAATTCAAATTTTCACTAAAAATTCAAATTTTCACTAAAATTCAAATTTTCACTAAAAATTCAAATTTTCACCAAAAATTCAAATTTTCACTAAAAATTCAAATTTTCACAGAAAATTCAAAATTTCTCCAGAAACTCAAATTTTCACCAAAAATTCAAATTTTCACTAAAAACCGATCATTCAAAAAAAAAAAAAAAAATCAATTTTTCACTAAAAACGATTAATCATCAAAAATTCTGATTTTCACTAGGAATATGATTCTTCAATTGAAATCTAATTTTTCACTAAAAATGTAATTTTTCACCAAAAAATATAAAATAATCGATTTATCAATAATAGCAAGTAAAACATTTATAGTCGGTCATGCCTGACAATATGATATCCTTCACCATTTCGTTTGAGCCTCAAAATGATTTTCAGAAATGGGCTATGACCAATTATGTATTGATTATTATGAATACTTGGTACTATGATTTCTGCTTCTATAAAACTGATATCAAATATTACCTTGATACTGTCATTTATGTGGTATTTATGCGAGTTTAAGTGATTTTCAGATTTTTAATGAGAAATATGCTTAATTATAGATCCATGATTCGATACACTCTTATATAAATCTTTTTTGTACCAAATTTTATAGAAATAGTGACATAATAAGGCATTTATGAGTAATAAAACCCTACTGTGGGGGGAATATGCATGCGGGCTAGGTGAAATAATTGACCCATAAAAACCAATTTCAATAGGTTTTGTCGTTATAACAAAATAGTCATATGTTTAAACTTCATCAAATTATCTTTAAAATTACGATTTGTACTTTGTGTACAATTTATGTATGGACTAATTACCAGACAGCCGGACATCCAGGCAATCTGTCAGACGGACAGACATCGTTTAATCGATTCATAAAGTGATTCTGAGACTATTGGTATACTTTAAGGTGAGTTTTGCAATATATACATATAAAAAAACTAGGATTTTTATTAACATTTTTCATAAAAAATCTAAGTATTTGGAAAAGGCAAAAAAAAAAAATAAATAAAATAATAAAAAATTTTACATTTTTAACATTTTATAACAACTGAGAATTACGCACTTATTCTTAAAGTGTATAACTTTTTTAAAAATGTTATTTTTCTTTACATAATATTTTAACAAAAAATACAATAACTTAATTGCAAATTAGACAAATGTTTCTAAAAAATTCAGCGTTAGTTCGTTAAATTGTTAAGAAAACAGTATATGTCAGCTTTACCTCTTATAGCAAATTATCTTCAGTGTAATAATTACTGTCAATTTAGCAGTTACTTAACAGCTTTACTAAACTTTGTGGCCATCTCTTGAAATACTACAAATTTCTTCAAAACACTTATGTCATTAAAATGTTTATTTTCTTACAACTTAAGCGGGGCGTCATTCCCCCACCTAAATTGCCATTGACTTTACGAGTACTATTTAGTTGTTCATTGTTGGTTGGCTGTTACGTTTAGTGTAAGACATTTGTTGGTGTTAACTCAGTCCGTCTGTGTGTCTGTTGTGTATGCCATTTTGTCTATTTTTCTGTTTGTTTGTATTATGTTCACACGTATGTACTCGTAAATGAAACAAAAGTACGTTGTTGTCATTAAATATATAAGTATATTAATATAGTTGCTATTAAACATGTTGTTATAGTGGTTTTTGTTCGTAAAGATATTTGTATTTATGCTGGTAATTAGAAAACTTAAGCTAAGTATATTATGATAAAAATATATAAACTTGGCAAATTACAACATTAAAGCTTCCATGAAATTAATTTAGTATTGAATTGTTTGCATTGTTACCACCGAGAATAACGAACTACTGTTGTATATATTGCTAGTTATAAGTAACAGCAAAAGTATATCTCTACAGAGCAGATTTAGAAAAGAGGAAAAATTTAAGAATTGTTAACAAAAATGTTGAAAAAGAGAATAAATTTAAAAGAAATCTTTATTAATATATGAGTAATTCCATTTTAAATTAAAAAAAAAAAAATCGATTTAGATAAAATTTGGTGCATGTGTAAGGGAAGGTATAGAGGCATCTAAAATGAATTTTTCTTATTTTTATTTTGAGAATTGTGGCAACCCTATAGCTTTGAAGGTGTTTAACGTATTTATTTAAATGGCCATAACTTTTTTCATATAAAAGATATCAAAATATATTTTTTTGCAGTGCATTTTTCAAAGCTTGTATTTTAAGATGCCATATAAAAGTTTTGAAAAATTTTTATTAGCATATATATATATATATATATATATATATATATATATATATGTATATATATACACTGCCTGCCATTGAATAAGGAATCATATTTTTTTAAATTAAATAAGTATATCTCCTAAACTAAAGTTCAGAAAAAATAATTTTTGCGCAACCAAATTTCAAAGTGTTGGCTTTAGTTTCCTGAACAAATGAAAAATATACATATTTTCTTATACTAAAATTATGCATTTATTTAAAGACATGTATTTCTGTGGTACTTTTTCGTGTGTCACTTGCCTTTGCATGATATTTTAGAATAAAAATATTGGATATTTTTACATGAAATAAAAAAAAATAAAATAATTCATAAAAACCATAGGCAATATTGATGGATTTAAAATTAAATTAAAGGATGAAAAAATAATCATAAAGACTGTCACAAGATAGTGATGGTGTGAAATATTTGAATGTTGTCATATATTATCTTTTATTCCTCTTTCTGAAGCTCCAATATAACATAGAAAGTTTAAAATTAGATGGCTTATAAAACCAATTTTCCTTTAAATCCTAGTGGACCCAGATTTTACATAATTACACTTTTTCCTGAAATGGACAGACTTATTTATTACAAAAAACAAAAACAATTGTAAATTTTAACTTTCAATGGGGGTACCCGGTTAGCCTGGGTATTGACTTCCATAAGTGTCAAATTTAAAACCATTTTGTATAAAGACAAAATTAAAAAAATTGAGATTTTTCAGCTTTTAAGCTTTAAGAGCACTTTAAGTGCGACGATCTAAAGTTTCGTGGTCATATTTTCATTATTAAAGAAATACGGGCATTTTAAAGTTAAATTAAGTAAACGGGTACCCGGGTACCCGGGTATATACCGAGGGTTAATATCATTTTCTAATTAATATTAACTGGATTTAATGAAACACAAAACTGTTCGCTTGACTGACTTTTCGCGAACGTAGTCAGTCTTGTAGAGGTTTTAGAAAAAAGTTTAAAAATTTTGTCAAAATTCTATTTTCAACAATATATGAAAAAACTAAAACATGTATACGAATTAAAAGTGATACAATATGGTTGATGTAACCGAACATAATAGCGATCATAGTAGTTCATTAACATTAAAAAATAAATTGAATTAACCAAGTATGTATAAATTTTTTATTAATTTTTTTTTATTTTATAGAATTCGTTGATATATTATTAATATCTGACAGCCAAATTTTTTTTTTACATGATGTTAATGGACAAGAAATGATCGTTTTTCTTATGGATATCTAAAAGTAAATGCACATATGTAACCCACATAGAAGTATACAAAATGATATTAATAAATCTTTAAATGGTGTTAATAAATAAAAAGTTGCATATATTAATTATATAACTATAAAATTAATTTTTCAATAAAAAAATATACACACAAAAATTTTAAAGGTTGCATTAAATTCAAATGCGCAATTATTTTTGAGCACGACTTGGTTCCAATATAAGCTATAGTAACACCTACAGATTGGTATATTTATTCAACGATTTCAATTAGCGCCTTAGATGTGCCTAGATAATTTATAAACCTTTCCATATCAGGAAAAATTGTAATTATGTAAAATCTGGATCCACTAGGATTTAAAGGAAAATTGGTTTTATAAGCAATCTAATTTTAAACTTTCTATGTTATTTTGGAGATTCAGAAAGAGGAATAAAAGATAATATATGACAACTTTCAAATATTTCACAACATCACTCTCTTGTGACAGTCTTATAAAACATTAAAGACACCGCGATCTCTGATCCTGAATAATTTTTATGCATTTTTATTTTTTTTACCTATTTTTCGCTTCACTAAAATAGAATAGATGTATATATATGTGATACAATTTCACATAATATATAAAAAAATGCTTACATAAATTTTAGATCAATTTTAAAGGGTTATAGTATTTTTGCAAATTAATACTTTATCGAATCATAACGATTTCTAAATGTAATTTGGAAAACGTTTTTGATATTTCGATATTTTAGCTTCACTGAAATTATACTGTTAGTGTGCCTCGTGCAAAAGACACCTTTTAGAAGCATTCACGTTTTTTCCCTCCAAGTTTAGGCACCAACTATAGTGCTGCTGTTTAGGATACATTAACGAAACATATCTCAAGCGATTCACATTTATAAAGGCAATAAACCTCCATTCTTTATTTTTAAATAACCGAAACGGAACAAAATATCAAAAAGCTGCACAAAATTAAAATTTTCAAATATTTGGGTTTTCACCAATTGTCTACAATATAATTCAACACTGGACAACTTCAGACTAATTAAACACAAGTTGGCCTATTGCACACATGTGCTAAAATGCGCGATTACAGTAGTCAAAAGAAACAACCTTGTTATTTTCAAGCAGCTTCTTTTTATTTTTTTTTTTTTAAATTTGAATGCTTATCGGTACCATATGGAACCATTTCAGGTCTTGTATTTTTGTTTTTTTTTTTTTTTTTTTTTCTTAACCGAGTGTTGTTAACATAATTACATCAAAAGTTATTTTAAAAGTCAGAATTCAAAAAAAAAAATGTTTGAGGTTAAATATAGGTTTCACAAAGGTAAACTTAAAAAGAGAATTTTCCATATAATCGTAAGTAAAGAAAATCTTGGATTTTATTTAACAAATTTAAAATTCTAACTAAATCTTGCTTTACTTTTTATAAGTTTATTAAATTTATTTTTGTTTATTTCTTTTTGTTGTGTATTAAAAATATTTTTATTTAGGGACTAAAATTCCTGCATATTTAATATTTGGCCACTGTACAAAATTTATAGACATTTAAGGAAAATGTATTACAGCAGCGTCAACAAAAATCAAATTGTAAAAAATTATCATACATAGAAAGAGGAAGGGCAAATTTTCTGCCTAATATGGCTGCAACGAATTTTCTTTACCCTTCAAGATGTTATATAAGTCAGAAAAAAGTAAGACTTTTAATGAATAAGTGAGTTAATTTAAAATAAATTAAGATATTGTAAATGTTAAGTTTTTTATTATTTATTTTTTTCATTTTCTAAATACCTAGATTTTTCATAAAAAATGTTGATGAAAATCTTATTTTTTTTTTGAAAATTCTGATTTTCAATAAGTAAGATTTTTAAAGTATATCAATAGATTCAGAATCACTTTCTAACGCTGGTTGTCGTAGTTTTAAATATAATTTGATGAAATTTTAAACTTACGACTGTTTTAGTATAACTAAATAGCCTATTGAAATTGGTTATTATCGATCTATTGTTTCGCATAGCCCTCATGCAATTATTCCCCGCAATAGAGTTTTATTACTTAATTTGCTACAAATAAGTTTTATATAAGAGTGACTCAGAATACCAAATTTCCTGGAATTCGAAAATCACTTAAGCTCGCATAATACCAACATCAAGGTAATATTTGACACATGTTTTATATAAACAGAAACCAGAGTACCAAAGATTCATAAGAGTCAATATACAATTGGCCATAGGTCTCATATGTGGCCATTTTTGAATATCTTCAAAATCATTTCGAGGCTCAAACGCAATGGTGGAAGTTATCATATTGCCGGGAATGACCGACTATAAATCTTTTACTTGTTAATATTGATAAATCGATTCTTTTTTTTATTTTTGGTTTTTTAGTTAAAACTTTGATTTTTTGTGAATAATTTTAGTAAAAATTAGGATTTTTGATGAAAATTTAGTTTTTCTTTTTGTAAATAATCGTATTTTTATTGAAATCGAATTTTTGTGTATAATCAGTTCTTAATGAATTTGAATTTTTGGTGAATCAACGGATTTTTAGTGAAAAATCGAATTTCTAGTAATAGGTTTTTTTTTGTGAAAATTTTAATTTTTGTGAAAAATTTTGTAAAAAAATATTGAATAAAAAATTATTTTTTTTGTAAGAAATCAAAAAGCTATTAAACAAAATAATTTTTAACAGAATTAATAAACATTGGTTTTACACTATTATAATATTATTTAAAATTTTCATACAAATTTTCAAAAAATTTTTAAATGTTATGTTATTTTAAATAACATACAACATAACAACTCAAATAACATATTTTGTGAATTGGATAATTATGTTTTCTAAAAAAATTAATAAATAAAATAAAATGAAATATTTTTCCTATTTAGCAAACCGAATTTTATTTATCAGTAAATATAGATATAAAAAAAATTGCTTACTATTTTACTCTTAAGATCAGGATGTAAAGGAGTAGGATTACTATTCAATTTTTTATTTTTATAGTACACATATGAGATCCCATAATTATAATCATAATCATAATTTGCATCTGGTTGGATTAATAATTCCTTTCTCTCTATTGAAATTAATTTTGCCAAGGCTCCAGAACTTAGATATCAATAAATTGAAAATGCATTTATGGCCAAAATCACTATAAATGGAAATCTAATATTTATATAGAAAAATTAATATAACATTTTTGAAGTTCTGGGATAAACTACCTAAAAAAAGATTTTTCGGAAAAAAATAATAGTAAGAAAATGAAAAAGCTATAATTATTCAAACCCAACCATATGATAGTCTACATCATTACGTATATGCGTAAAATTAATTTCTGGAATTTATCTTATATGGAATTGTGAACCTACTTTTAAGAAATTCGGAAGTGTTCAAACTTGTTTTTGTGTAATACTATTTCGATACCAAAATTTATATGAGATTTATGTACTTTAGGGTGATTTCCTAAAGTGTATGAGAGCTATGGTCAATTATAGACCAATTTTTAAAATTTGACACTATAATTTATACGTATATAACATTTATATGAGCCGCATTTTACTAAAATCTTATATTGCTAGGTGAAATAATGGACTAATCATATCCAATTTCAATAGGCTTGACCCCTGTGTGAAAAAATCATACGTTGTAACGTGTACTTTGTGCACAAAATTTACATGGACAGCAAGCCTTACGTATGTATAACAATAAATCGAGTTAGAAAGTGATTCTTAATCAAGCGGTACAGTTTTAGGAGTCTGCGAAAACTTTCTGTGCTACAAAAACATTCGCACAAATGCATAATACACCTATGGTGGTGCAGAAAAAAAAAAACCACAAAAACATGGATTTTTCAGTACAAAATTGAATTTTTTTATAAAAATTACCAAATCTTTATATTGAAAGATTTTTTTTACCAACCAATAACAAAAATTTTCGTTAAATTACATCCTAGCTCAAAAAACTATTAAAAATATTAAAAAAAACACATTTATCATGAAAAATATCTGCTCAAAAAATAAAAAAGATATTTTTATATCCATCATCAAAAAATATGGGTGATATATATTGGGTTTGCCATTCCGTGTAGCATGTCGAATTAATGGTCTAAGACCCCACAAAGTATATAATTCATTCCATAAAAGAACGCCTACATGTGTTCGGATTTTGTTAATATTCGGCATCCTGTGAAATCATTTCAATATCTTCAATTTAATTCCTTTTTTGATTTTGAAAACTGCGAATTAATTCGATTGTTCTTACCTAATGCTTTAAGGTTACGACCATAGCGTTTTTTGTACTTTTTAGGAGAGCAGAAAAGTCTAAGAAAAGCTATAAAAATATACATTTACGGTGATGTGTAATGTAATTGAATGCCTTATAAATACAAGCTCAATCCGGATAACAGTGAAATTTTCTATTGGAAGACATTATTTAATAACATGATTTTAAAACTTCAAAAAGAACACTTTAAGAACTTACTCTCTTTCAGTACAAGACATTGAATGTAGAGGATGTCTCCACTTTTTATTTAGAGTTTAGTTTCTTTGAGCGTTTTATATTTATTAAAATAATTTGTATGAAATAAATTTTAACTATTATTTTTTTAATATTTTAAAAATGTCAAATAACTATTTTAATAATCTTTTGGTTGGGAATATTGAATGTGCACTTTTTTTAACACAACCGAATTGTAATAAAGAAATATTGATTACTTTAATAAATAAACTGAAGATTATATATTACATCCATCAATATGTGGTATTAAAATGATAAGTTATATTAGTTGTATCTGCCAAATTGATCAAATTCATTTTAAACCCACACAATTTGATTATACATTTTTGGTTATCAGTGCACAAAATATCTTAGAATAATTTTTGTATTTTTGTATAAGAATTTTTAAAGTTCATTTTACGAAATTTTCATAGATTCGAAAGTTTTCTAACCAATCGTTTTTTTTTTTGTGCACGCAGGAAAACAACATGGTTACAACATTATCACTACAATAATATTATGTTCTCATTGTCAATTTTCTTGAATTTTAATAATTCTGTGTTCATAATAACAATGGGTTTGTTTAAATTTTGTCATTTAATGTTTAAAATCAATAAAATTTTTAATATGTTTGACTGCAAAAATAATATGTTTTTATGTATATTTAACAGAAATCAAATTTTATTAATATGAAAACCATAACTATTCTGCAACCATTAAATTTTTGCAGCCTTTTTCCTTGTTCTTAAATAATATTATGTTTTTAAACCATATTAATATTATTGTTTCCATGAGAATAAAATGTTTCAAATAAATAAAATGCTTATACTTTTTTGTTTTCTAACTTTAATGTAATTCTCATTTAGTTTATATATGAATAAATATAAATAGAAAAAGTTTGGTGTGATTCAAGCAATATAAGAAATTGATTAACTTCCATTAATGGGTTTAGTTAAACAAACATATCTAGCATTTGAACCACATATGGTAGTTCAAACGATATGTATTTTTCTTTTTTTTTTTTTTTGGCTAATGAACGAATACCTTTCTGTATTATTTTCAATAAAAAATTCATAAAAATAATTCTTTTATAAATATGTTTTCTTTTAATACATGATGTTATGGAATAATAATATAACAAACTGAAATAACTATTTGATAAAATAGAATCATAGTATGATAATGTCGTATAATAATATAAGGTAGAATAGTAATATAATAGTATCAAATCATGATCTGAGAGAATGTGATAATGAGATAGTAAGATTGTTCAATTATATATAAAACTAGAATAATGACATGAAAATACAAACAAAAAAATCAGATGCAATATGAAAGTATGGAATCATATAATTATTACTTATAATCATTTCTATTTTTCGCTGTAATTATATGTTCCAATCATAATATGTTGCTCTTAGATTATGGTGACTACAACTGTATTTTTTTTCTGCGTGTACTTATTTTTTTTTAAAGTGAAAATCGTGAATTTATCGAAATTAAGAAAAAAGAAAAAAATATTGACTTATTTATTTTTTTATTTTGGTTAATATTTTGAATATTTATGGTCTAACGAACATAATTTTAATCCATAACAATCGCTTATATTTTCATTTGAATTTATTAAGAATTATTAATTTGGGTAGTTACGAATGCAATGATAAACTTATAACCTCATATATATTGTACGTATTACCAATATAAAACGAAGAACAGAAACTGAATTGAAAAAAAAAAACTTGGAAAAATATTATACATTTAATATTATTTTACATAATTTATTAAATATTAACCGCAATAGAGAAAGATAACGTTACAGCTTATATACAAATACATATATTTGTAGCTTAAATATATACTTGTATAAGTGTATAGAGATAGGATCAATGACATATGATTAAAATAACAGTAAATTACAAAAGTTTTCATATGCTTTCAAAAATTCATATGAAAAATCTTTGTAGTTTTTCATGGATATTATTTGAAAATATTTAATTTTCCTTGACTCATTTATTTATTTTGATGATAAGAAATTTTTCCCTATTTGATTTTAAATCAAAATCGTAGTTTAGTGGCCTGCAGTATGTTATCATTTGTGCAGAACTATATTATATCGTCCTCTTTAATAGGAAGAAAATGTTTGTGTGGTTGGATTAAATGGTTTGGGTTTATGTGGTTAATGGTATTTATGTATTAGTGATATACATAAAAAGCTATACATGTATATATATTTATGTATGTCTACAACATATACAAATATTTATCACACATCCATATGCTACCCAGGTATTAAAAATTAATGCAATGCTTATTTAGTCTAAATATTAGTGAGTCTGTCTGCAATATTATTATTATAAATTTTATGACTATGCTCGTGTGAGGGTTTTAAATTTATTATATTTTTATGTTGTTAAAAAAATATTTCTTTTATTCTTTTGTATTTTATGGTTTCATATGTTTATTAAATTTAAGCATTATTATTTGAAGAAATTTTCTCTAAAAGTTTAAAACAAAATGAAAGTTTTATATGTACATATTTGTTAACTGAGCATTACTGCAAAGCGCAGTTTTACTTATAATTCCATAACTAAAGGATTTTATCAAAAGAAAATGTGAGAAATTTATTCTAACAGAATTAAAGCTTAAGAACTTCACATAATTATGGAAAAAAATATTTTGTATATATAGAAATAAATTAAGGATATTAAGTGAAAAGCAAAAAAAAAAATACATTTTAGTTGGGAACAACAAGTCCTAATTTTAATTGCATATAAACATGGGCACCCTAAAGTACATCTGTATGTACTTATCATCCCAAATTCAAGTGTTTGTTATCACTATTTTATAAATATTTTTTTTAACCTATTTCCGACCACTGTTGCGTTTTCACATCAGCAAATTTGCCTATACCGTAACTAATCTAATATACGATTAATGATAATGTTTTATACACGTATATTTAGCTTGAAATATTGGCTAAGTAAATTAAGAAAAAAAATTGGAATTCTGAGGTATTTTTACCCTCGGTAGATTGGATCAAAAAAGGTCTATAAAATAGACCTTTTTTAAATTTAAAAAAAATTATTCTAAAAAATTGTACAAAACGTCTACACTAATTTCCAAACGATAGCCAAGACATCAGAAAATAAGAAACTGTACGTAATATGATAAATAATTTAGTGGTGTAGGAACACCAGTATCCTAAAAATTGGTGTAGTGAAAACGCATCAATGGTCAATTAGGTGTAATATGTTTTAACTATATCTACACAAGGTGGAGCACTGAAAACTAAAAACTGTTAAAGTAATATGTTGAAATTATGCAAAATGAAATATAAAATATTTAAGAAAAATATTGTTGATAAACGAATATAGAATTTTTGGAATTAAGATTACATGTGCAATAAAAATTTTTTTACTGTTTTACTTTTTCTATGACTTCTGCTTGAAAAAAATAAGCATTGCTTATTTTTTACAATCATTAACAACAAATTTAAGAAAAAGAATTTCCAAACAATCGACGCTACCTGAATACTAGGTGTATTGTCTAAAGTAAAAATTCTCAGTTGGAGGTGCGAAATCCATAAGTATGAACATTTCAGGGGGGTCGTGCATACCATTTATTTAAATAAAAATTTAAAGCATTTATACCTAAGGATAAATGATGCAAATTTTCTTATAAAATATTTTGAAATTAAATAAAAATTTCATCAAATTGACGAATTCATATAGGGGTCGAAAGCAAACAAAATTATATTATATCCGTGTGAGTCATTAAATTAATTATATCCAATTAAATCAATATATTCCAAGTGCAATACAAAGCAGCCAGACCGATAATACTTAAATTAAAATATTCATATATTTTGAAAAATTGAAAATTGTATTGGTTATCATACTGACTCAAACTTAATTCTTAAATATAATTCAGATGAGGCTGTGAAACCAAAAAAAAAGAACATTTACAGTTTTATAAATTTTAGTCAAAATTAATATATATTTTTTTATATCAGTAACTAATTTTCCTTTTATTTTAAAAAATTACACCAAATCTCTTATATTTATAAAATTATTTATTAAAAGGGCACAAATTTTAAACTTAATAAATTTAACATTTTCCTAAATTTGAAAAATTCTGTCTTAAATTTAAAATTAATATGACATTCAAGTACCAAGTATTTTCTTTTTAAAATTTATTTCTTTTCAGGTTCAAGAATAATTTGAAAATTTCTTATTGCAAATTAAGGAAATACTATTTTTAAAATATTCACCATTGTATAAAAATATGTGGACGGGGTGATTTTAATTTCAATTAAACTTAAAAAAAAACTTAAATTTGAAGCATTTGCTCTAGTTTTGAACAAACCTTGTTTTATTTTGTACTTATTGAACAATTGAATAAACATTTTGGTTGACTTTTTTTTCTTTCTCATTTTTTTAAGATATTGTAATAAATTTATAAATAAAACATAAAACGGCTGCCAGCAAAATGACCCAAATACAAACCGCCTACAAAATCCAATACAATTTGGGTTATATTTCATATATTTACTCAATATTTTGAAGTGATTTTTCGTAATTTTTGAATCATATTTAGTAATTTGGAAATTTTTGGGTAACTTTTCGTTTTAATAAGAATATGGCTAAAGAAGTTTATTAAAAGTTTATTGATTAAGTTAGTCCGTATGATGAATTAAGTTATACTTAATTTAGAAAATGAAACGCCGCAGGTGAAAATTTCTATTAAATATAAATAATCTATAATATAATAAATAATACACACAAATGCTTAAATGTTTTTGTAAAAATAAAATTAGTAAAAGCAAATATGAAAATGTTTTCCTCTTTGCTGTAATATTAAAATTTTAGCCATTTTAAGTTAATTTTAAAAATCAAAAAAAAAAAAAAATTAGAAAAAAGCTAAAAGCTAAGAGTAAATTAGAAAGCTAGATTTAGGCTAAACTGACAACACTGCTTGTGTGAACCCCTTATCTAAAGCAATATTCTAAAAACTAACAAATGAAACTACCAAAATTGTGTGTGCAGTTTATTGATAAATTTTTTCAATTGTCTCAAAATAAATTTTCTTCAAAGGTCATAAAATTTGCTTAAGAAAAACATGATATTTGCAATTTTTATAAATATATATAATTAATGTTTTCTTATTCAAATATTAAAATATTCGCGTGTGAATTTTTGGAGAGAATATCTACTATAAAGGCCTATTCTCTCTACCAAAGTGCTAGTTCATTTTGGTTAAGTTATAAAAAGTGATCAAATTGTGCAAAATATTATAGAATCAATGATTCATGAATGAAATATATTAAGAAGAAATAAAGTTCCATTTATTGCGCGTACACACCTCCCCTCCCCCCAATTAATGAAAATAAATAATTTTTTTTTTCTTTGTCAAAGTCGTAAAAATGCATTCTTGACGATCGTGTCTAAATCCTAATCCAGATGATGTACAAAAATTATATCAAATGCAATATGCTAACATTCTAAATATTTCAATGTGTAACATATTTCAAAAAGAATAATTATTTTATACATTATAGAAAATTATTTGAAGTTTTTGCATCATTATTTAATTGCCTTAAATTTCAGTTGGAATAATCCACCCCCAATTTTTCTATTTCTCACTTGATATAATATATAATTTGTAAAATAATCAAAAAACTGTATCTAACAATAAATAAATTTTCATTTTCCCATAAGACTTAACAACAACGTCCCCTAACTGATCATTAATACGTTTTCGCAACACCCGATATCTCGAAAACTGAAATAGCTAGGTGCACATATTCTCCGATTTTATGATCACAGTTATTAAAATAGACCCCATACCAAATTTTATTGATTTATCTTAACGGGATCGGTAGCGGTTGCAAATGTGTTAACGCCTGTTTTATTTACAAACCATTAAAAATTTAATTAATTTCACCACTTTATGTTAATAATTTAATAATGATTTAAACATTTCAAATATTCAAAAAAATTTATACTTTTGATTTCACTTTGTTAATAACATAAAAAAGCACATAAAATATAAAAAAATAAAATCATTCATGGAATTTTAATTTGTTATGACCTTGTAAATTAACAATTTTTATAACTATTTTCACTTTTTTTAATTATAAATATTTATAAATAATAATTATTCTCTTTAATTTAAAATTTTTTTCTGATGCTTTTTGTTATAGCAAAACAATCACTTTTATTTATGATTGTTATAATTATTATTTTTTTTTTTTATTTCTTTGCAACAACAGAAAAAGTCAGTTTATTTGTATTTAACATTTTTTCTTTGTATATTTGTTGGCCATTTGCGTGTGTTTTTGTTGCTACATATTTGCAAATAATAAATTAAATGGTCTTTTAATTATTTAAATGGTCATATAGTTTATTTTATATTCTTTTATATGTTAAATAAATATTTTTTCTGTTTAAAAAAAGTTCACACACATACATATGCAACAGTCATTTATAAATAATGCATACAAATACATTTAAATTAAATGTGTCATTTATGCGAATATCAACAACAAAATCACGAGAAAAATAAATGTAAACTAAGTGCTAGGAATTGTATGTATATACAACATTACTAATTATACTTACTCATATTACCCAACAAAAGTTTTCGGTGTTTATACCCTTCACAACAGGTGTAAAGGGTATATATAAGTTTGTTATTCCGTTTATAGTTTTTACAATATTCATCTAAAATACCAAAAAGTATATATTTTCTCGATCTGTATTAATTTCGAAGATGTAACGATGTTCGTCTGTCCGTCTGCTTGATACATTTTATAATGCCACTGTTATCTGGTATATATGTTTTATACATCAAATTATAGGTAATATTCCTTAGAGTGCCAGTAAAAATTAACAAAATTTGTTAATTATCGCCAAAAAAGCGAAAAGGCCTCTAAAAACGTAACTGTGTTCCACTTTTCTAAACCTTTATATAAGCTAGCGAATTCGCTTTTGCATATAAAAATTTTTTTAATGGGTTTTTGCGGAAAAAATAAAAAATCGGTTCATATTTAACTAAGATATCGGTCAAAATGAATTTTTGGCCTTTGTGAAGCTTCTGTATAAGCTTCGGAATTCGATTTTATACAAATCTGTTGTAAATTATTTTTTTAAATTTACGTTTTTTGAATTAAGCATATCGGTGTATTGACAACCGAATTATAGGCAAAAATCTGAAAAAATTATTAAAAATACACACACAAACTTATATAAAAAAATTGCAATGACTTTCATTGTTGTTGTTTTTTGTATAAGAAAGCAGTAGTTGCTGATTGTGTATACATTAAAGCCCTGCATAAGATGATTTGAAAAGCAAATAAACTTGCTTTTTAAGTGTGTTATTCATAGCCAACATGTACAATAACAACAATAAATAGTGTAACAACAATAAATACTGTTTGTTTGCAAATATAGATATTCAAGGCATTTGTCGCAAATAAATGGTGCAAGTGGTGTGGTAAATAAAAGCAAATAATGCAAGACATTGAGAAAGTATTTAAAATGCTCGAGTATTTTTAATGCTTTGTTTTTTTTTTGTTTTTTTTTTGCAATACGTACCTTCAAAAAACCTTCATGATGTGTGCAAAGGAGTTGTTGATAAATTTTCTTGCATTCAGACATGTCTATATTTTATTGTTGGGTTTTTTTTTTTTTTTTAATAATTGTAAAAGATAGTTCATATAGTAATTAAAAAATTACTCTTAATTAAGAAATTAAGGAGATAGCTTACAAATTAAAGTTATTAAAAATTTAAACTCTTAGTTACATAATTAAAAAGCATATAACCAGCATGTTTACTTAATGCCTTCGATTTTTGAACTTTAGCATTTTTTTCTGGTTTTAGTTATTGATATATTTATATTGATATGTTTATTATTTTAAGTATTAATATAAAAAAATTAATGTATGATAATAAGTTTCAAAAACTAATTTATAAATATTTATATTTAATAAAATCTGTTTACTAATAAAAATTATCGCATGTTTTTCATTGTTACATTTATTTACTCATCGTTTTTCAATATGTACATATTTAGTAACTTTATTAATATTTATTAATTATTTGACATTAATATTATAGATTATTCTTTTAGACGACTGTTTTGCTTATAAAAATGTTATCATTTACAAAATTATGAACGCACACATATATAAATATGTTGTTTATATAAGAAAATGTAAAGAAAACAGACATTATTCCCCCTGTTGAAGCAAATAAGTATTTAAATGTCTTATAATATGTGCGTGATCGCACTTTTATTACTTTTTTTGGTCACTATCACAACACACACAGCATTTTCTCATAAAGTTGAACATCACAAGCAGTATTTATATGATTTTAAGTACCTGTAGAACAATATTTATTTCTGCGCTCGCACACTGATTTAAACCAGTGGCTTGCAATGTCTTATAAGACATAGTTTGCATCATTTATGTTGAAGGAACTAAATTTGAATTAGTCTATTTTCTTTTACGTAACAGTCTTATGTTCATGATAAGATATTCAGATTTTTATGATACATTTTCGGTACACAAAAAGTAATTTTAGCAATGTTTTTATTAAAAAAAACAATATTTCAATCCAAAATATAATAGAGTACAAACATACAAACTTATTGAGATCCCTAACTTACTTAAATTAATAAATATTTTCTACATTTTTGCACTTGCACAAAAAGATAGTAAGAATAAATAATGACTTCTTAATTGGATATCAAAAGGTACAAAATCATTCTTAAACCAAAAAATTAATAAATTTTCAAGAGAAAATATTTGGCACTTGAATCCTGTATTATTATTAAGCTTAAGTCAAAATTCTAAAATTTAGTAAAATATTAAATTTATTGGCTTAAAATTTGAGTCCTTATTAATAAATAATACTTCTTGCATAAAAACGTGTTAACGGAATGACTACAATCTAAATTAGAAATAAAACTTAAAATTTAAACCTTTGGTATATATATGTTGGAACAAAACTTGTTTCATATCAAATAATGCAAACATTATTACACAAATATGTTGGTGGATCGATCTACAGTTGTAATGTCTCAAGGGGATCATAAAGCTGTTGCTTGTGAAAATCCCTGGTATAAAAGATTCGGTACAGCCGAATATAGCGCTCTAACCTACTTTATTTATAAACATGGCTTCAGTAATTTTTCTCTTCTCTTACTGGAAGTTTGTATGTGTGTATGATATTTACTGTTTGCAATTGTTGTTCTTTAACAAAGTTTACCGTTATTTTCATTTCAACCACAGTTAATGAGTAGTAAATAGTGGTTAAAAAAAAACTCAGTAGGAAGCATTACAAAAGTCAAAAGAATTAAAAGAAAAGTTTTATAAAAAGAAAAACTTTGCAAACTGAATTAAATTGTAGAAAATTTTAAAATAAACGGTTTATGTTAAACATTTGTTGCATTTTAAAACTATACTAATATTATATGTAGATAATGACCTGCATATAACTTTTTTTGCAATTTTTGCAAATATCCAAAATACCATAGCAAGCCCCTGTAGAGCGGTAAAATTTTTGTAAAAAAATTTTTTTTGCGCCAAATTACTTAAGTTTTTATCACTTTTATTATTATTATTATTCTTATTATTATTATTATTATTATTATTATTAATTTTATCTATAATTTTAATATTATTTCTTAATTTAATATTATATTTAATTTTATCTATATTTCTAATAGAACTTTCCTTGATTTAATAAATTTCACAATTTTTAATGAAGTAAATTTAAATGTAAAATTATTTTCTATTATGTTGACATATAATATGTGTAAACGTTCAGTAAATTAGTTTTTAGTTCGATTTTTTAATTTATTCTATAACCGATAAGCTTTAAGTAATTTTCTTCTAAATAAGTGAAGCAATAATATAGAATAAAGCGATTTTTAATAACCCAGTTGGACATCCTATCGCAGTCATTTATGAATTGTCAGCGTCGCTGCTGACATTATCTCTTGTTCTCATATAAAAAACATAGGGACGCCTTATGACATTTTCATATATTTTGTCAAAATTCTTTAAGACAAATTCAGCAGATTGTCAACAAATAGCAATGTGACTTATCTTTGTTATGCTATTCAAACATAAGCTGAATGATTTCCGCTGACATTGTGACGCATTTGATTAAATGACGGTAACATTTTTTTTATTTGTTAGTCATTGACAAAAATATTGTGATTATGATGACCTTTTTCACTATCAGCTTTGAAATTATAATGCCATAATATACCAATTCAAAGGTTATTAAGGCATTTTGGCCAAACTATTGCTTCTTGTCAATTGTAGGAAATGTCATTAAGTCATCCGATGTAATTTATCACCACATAATGCCATGTACTCAAGAATCACCTATGAAAATATCCTCCAGCTGGGGAGTTCTACAAATAAAATATTTGGAGCTGCATATAAAAATTAAACAACAACAATATGAACAATTATTGCAAAGTCATTTTGAAATTGTGTTTGGTGCGTGCAGTTTTTTGTTCAAATCGACTTAAAAGTTCTGTTTTTATTATCAGGTCAATATTATGCATAAAGTGATGCTATGATGTTTTGAAATAGTTATAACCCTAATGGGGCAAAAGCGCTTTAATCTGAAATTTCTACCATTACAATCCTCCTAAAAAATTTACCAAATATATAACGTGTGAAATACATATTTTTAATATAAATCTAAAACATTTTAGAGGAAATTAAATACGCATCTGGAATCATTTTTTGCGATATATAATTTGTATCATTTTAAATGAAAATTTTATGTAGATTTTGTTCTCAGTTCCATAATACATGAAGACAAAAAAATGGTTACGGCATTTTAACTACAATAATATTATGTTCTCATTGTTAGTTTTCATTAATTTTAATAATACTGTGCTCATTATAACAATGTTATTGTTGCAGTTTTATCATTCAATGGTTATATACAATTAAAATTTTAATCACAAAAATTTTATATTTTTGGATATTTTTACCAGAAACAGAACTTTATTAATATAAAAAATATCATTATTTCGACAACCTTAAAATATTTTCAATCTTTCACCTGGTTCTTAAACCATATTTTGTTTTCATACCATATTAATATTATTATTCCCATAACAAACAGATTTTACAAATATACTTTTTACAAATGCGATTGAAAAATTCGTAATTTGTTTGTTTTTGAATATATTTCATATTTAACATTTGCGCATTTGTTTTATATATTAATTAATACAAGTAGACAAGGTTTGGTTATATTTTGTATGATTTAAAGAATATGAGATATTGATTAACTATTAAATAATTTAGTTAATAAAAATGCATATTTTGGTATTTGATTCTACAAGACAATAGTACAATATATAAGGAATCAAATACATTATTAATGAAAAAATAATATTTGATTATAATAAGATAAATTTGAAACATGTTGTCAAAAGTTTTGCACATTTTTTATACAATACATATAATAAAACCGATTCATAATATGATAAAATCGAATCATAATAAAACCTGATCATAACATGATAAAATTTTTATATACAATATTAAAAAAATCTGATAAGCTAAAACGTTTTATGATTATAATTTTCATATTTATTATTATTTGTAATCGTGAAAATATTTACTGCAACAATATATACTCCAATCATAATATGCTACTCTTAGATTATCGTCCCCAAAACCGTGTTTTTTCTCTGCGTGTACAAGATACTTTAGTGAAGAATTTATTATTAATGGAATAATATTTTTTGCTGCCAGCACGTAGCTAGCTTTACTTACGTACGGGCAGACGAAGTTATACCATCATTAAGTTAAATATATGTCACTCGTGAACTAGAAACTTATTGTGATTCTAAATTGGTTTTAAGGAATGCTTTCGAGAGCTAGGGCTTAGCAACTAATTCTATATAATTTTTGCATTACCTTTCTAAAGAAATTACTGGTTCCCAAATGAGTTCTCTGAACTGTTTAATAAAAACTTCAATAAAAAATTGCAAAAATTTTAAAAAAGAGTTTAACAAAATTAAATTAATTTTAAAATTGAGCTTTAGACAATAGCTCATTAGAAATAAAAAAAAAAAAAAAATTGAAGCACTGATTCGGAAACAGCCCCTAATGCTTTTATGGCACGAGTTCTGTATGTGATAACTTCAAACAAAAATTACTGATTAAAGTACTAGTTCTAGAAACATTCAAGTTTCGGGAAAATCGGTTCAGCCGTTTGGACAAAAACAAACAAAGTTACGCCTCATAAATTTCATCAATTTCAATAAAATATCAATTAACAACTAGATTCAGTTCTTGTAGAACAATATTATAGCAAGAAATCCCAAGATTATTAGTGCAAAATTGTTTTTATTTACTTTAAAATGTTACGGACTTATAATCAGAAAGTGATACAAATATTCCACTATGCGTTCATGTGTTGAGATTAACTTTCCCCAGACCCCAGATAATACATTGAAAAACATTGAAATACTTTTCGACATAATATACATATAAATCTGATATATATGATCATACAAATTCGAATTTCTAAAATCTTCTGCACCAAAATTAATTAGTTATTAATGCAGGAGAGATGTTGCACAGTATCACAAGAAGGTCAAGTATCTAGGATATGTTAAACTGTTTATACTAAAATATATTTCTGATGAGAAAAGCGAGTTTTCGTTATTTAAACAAATAATTTCTTAATTGCTTATATAAGCCAATAAGCATAATAATTTAAAGGATTTAAAATATAATTTACCTAACATAAACATTCGTTTATTACAAGATATTTTGTTCAAAAAATTCTCTTCTATTATATTTATTACAAATTTATGAAATCCTATTTTTAATCCATAAAAATAACTTTATAAAATTTCAATTTATTATAAGTAAAATTTTGCATACTAAATATTTATGTTAGTTGAATAACGTAAAATGTTGTAAATAACAAATAAATACTAAATAAAAACTGAATGCAATATATAGAAAAAAATTTAAATCTCAGTGTTTATTTGTTTAAATATTACATGAGTTCGTTTTTATATATTTTTAAGTTACATAAATATAGGAAATCTACTACAAATCTACAATAATAAAAAAAATAACATACATGCACGCAGAGAAAAAATATAGTTATAGTGACCATAATCTAAGAGCAACATATTATGATTGGAACATATGATGACAGCAAAAAATAGAAATGATTATAAGTAATAATTTTTATGATATGATTGACAAACAATTTATGAATTTTTCCAATAAGTTTGTGAAAAGGATAAGTATTACATTTATTTGAATCATTTCATATTATATGGTTTAAGAACAAGGAAAAATACTGAAAATATTTAATAGTTACAGAAGTTATGATATTTTTCTAATTAATAAGTTTTTTTCCGTTAAAAATTTAAAAAACATATAATTTTTGCAGTCAATTATATTAAAATTTTTATTGAGTGTAAACATTAAATGACAAAATTTAAACAAAAACATTGTTATCTTGTACAAAAAGTTGTTATAATTCAAGTAAATTAACAACGAGAACATAATATTGTTGGAATGGGAATGCTGTAACCATGTTTTTTCTCTGCGTGTATGTAGATAGATACTCATATGCTAAATTAAATAAGTATATACATACGAGTATACAAATACACATATGTATGTGCTTAAATAAATATAAATGTTTGCAACTGTCTATATGTAGTTCAGAATTTGTATGTTGTAAATTTTTTATTTTATGATTTTTTTTTTTTGTTTTTTCTAACAAAAATATACATCTATAAATAAATGTGTAGGTTTGTATATAGGGAAAAAATTTAGATTACATTTTACACAAAAGTGATAACAAAGAACATAAATATACACTTAAATAGAATACTAAATTCATATATACATTCATACACACAGAAAAATAATCGTATATTTTTAAACATGAACTCTTTATTGTATTTATATTTGTTTTTACACACAGAAAAAAAAACATGATTACTGCATTGTCACTAGAACAATATTATGTTCTCATTGTTAATTTGCATTAATTTTAAGAATACTGTATTCATGATAACAATGGTTTTGTTTCAGTTTTATCATTCAATATTTACATTCGATCAAAATTTTAATATAGTTAACCCTTAAATATTACCAATCTTCTTAATTGTTCTTAAACCGTATTTTGTTTTCAAACCATGTTAATATTATTTATCACATAACAATAAAATATTACAAATAAATATGTTTTTTTTTTTAATATGCAGCGTTGCCAGAAACCTTGTTTAAAAACTCACAACCAGAGCATGTAAAATCATAATTTTGCTATAAAAATCATCAAAATTATTATTTTTATGATACGTGGTACATATAACTTTCCACTGTTAGCAAACAACATATTATATCGGTAAGATTATTCTGTATGTCGATTCAATGTATAAATTGTAGAAGTTCGAGGTATTCTTTATAGATTTATAGAAAACATTTTCTTTAGGAGGGAGTCTTTCAACAATCAAATGGAGTGGTCGATTTTCAATAAAAATCTTTTGGGAGGTCTTCCTTTCATTCTTTCCAAAGCCGCATAAAATTATAAATATTTGACAACAATTAGACTCGCCATTCTTAACTATACAAGACTATCTAAAAAAGCAATGTGCGAGATCATATCCTTCGAGTTATAAATTATGATCATACAAATTTGAATCGCTTAGTACATGTATCTTAAGTAATTTTCCATCCGAAATTGATTCGGTCATGTAACAGAACTTACGAAAGTATTATTGCTACTCTCGCGTTATCAGTATTGGAAAAATACATAAATATTTGACCAAGTAGTGAACTGGATAAAGTTTAATGAAACAAACAGAATATGTACATTTACAGCTTCTTATACGAATATAGATCATACGGGAAGAATTCTTGTCGTGTAGTTCTGTCATATAAATTTAAATCTTTGTCATTAAACTTTAATTAAAAAATTATAGTATGAATATATTTTTGAATAAGTTTTACGGATTTCTATAAATATATTCTGAGAAATCATCGTGAATCTTTAAAAACTTTGCAAATATTATTAAACTAAAAATCATATTTTTTAAGAAAAAATCATCAAATCATAATTAGGTTAAAAAATCTTCAAAAATATGATAAAATCATCATTCTGGCTAAGCTGCAAATATGGTTGAAAAATTTCTAACTTGCTTATTTTTGAATAAATTTTGATTTTAATGTTTGTTTTTCACCTTTATTATAATTCTCATTTAGTCTATATATGAATTAATATAAGTAAACAAGGTTTTGTCATATTTGGTGTGATTCAAGAAATATATATGATATTGAATAACTACCATTAAAGGGTTTTATTGTTTATTAACAATATATTATATTATTTAATAATATATAAATATTTTTTTATGATTAATAAATACTTTTAATTATTATCTTGAAATTAATGTGATTTAATCAATAAACAATTTATAAAAATAATAATTTTTATGTGATGTATTTTATTTTAATATATGTTAAGATGAAATAATACTATGATAAAATGGTATAATAATGTAGTAGGGTGGTATAATAGTATAAAAGACTAAAACCGTATCATGAAAAAAGAACCATAAAATCGGAAAATGGAATCGTAACAATTATTATTTATAATCATACCTATTTTTAGCTGTGACCAGATATTCCAATCATAGTATTATGGTCACTAAAAATATATTTTTTCACTGCGTGTATGTTTACATAAACGTAAACATTTACTAACAGATACATATTTATTTATGTATGTATATATAGAAGTTTTTCAAACAAAAATTATATTACGATTAAGATTATTGTTCGACAAATAAACAATGAAATCTGTCTATGTGTATTTTTCATATATGCATATGCATATACTTATGTATGTGTGCTTAATAATTTTATGGAATAGTTAGTCTGTAACGTTTGCTTATGTAAATATTGATTTGATTAGACATGGGAATTGTCTAACCATGACAATAATTGTACCACAAACACTCACATATTTTCATATATTTATTTGTATTTTAAATTATTTATTTAACCATCACATTTTCATTTATAATTTATTTTCTTTTTTATGTATAATTTCTATATTATATGTGGGCAGGGTAAATAAATTGTAAAAAAAATATTTAAATTGTTGAAAAATGTGTTTTGTCTAAAAATATTTGTATTTAGTGATAAGTTATCAGATTTAATTGCTATATTTTTTTTCATATTTAGGGAAATATTGTTAAAGTTTATTTTGTTTCTGTAGAGCCAAAAATAATATGATCTCACAGAAAAAAAAAAAAAAAAATAAAACTTAACTACATATACTCTGCTCCAAAATGCAATAATTACTAAGAAATTCGTGAAATTGGTTTAATATTTTAACCTAAATTTTTATACAAATTATAAAGTTAAGGGTAAAAATAATCAAAATCTAATTTTACCGAAAAAATTAAAAATACATTTATATTTTAAATTGTGTCTTAATTAACTGAAACATTTATAGCTAGGGGAAATTAGGTTATTGTGGCGTATGGGGTTATGAAGAAAATTACTTTTTTTTTTTTTGCAAAAATATCTTGTTCCAAAAATTAATTAATTTTCAGATCTCTACTTAACGTAAAAATTATAAAATTGGGGCATTGTGTTAAAATATAATGGAGTAAAATGCGATGTATAATTTACCAAATTTTCCAAGCACTTTTTTGAAATTTTACTTAAATATAGTAAATAAGTGCATTAATCCAATAAAACAGATCAAAATTGTGATGCTTTAGTAAAAACAATAGAATATAAACATATATGATAAATACTAAATGCCTTTAAATTTGTCAACTCCAACCCCAACATTTTCCTTTTTACTCAAAAGTAGTTAATTTGAGAAAATGCCGAAAATAATACCAAAAGATAAAATAATCTTATTATTTTTATATAAAACGTTAGATAGCAATCCATTCTATATAACAGTTCCACTGGAAGGTTCAAAAGATTATTAGTTGTTATTTTATTATAGTAAGGTTAACGTATGCCCCACTTCACCCCAATCTCCTATACATATACAATGAAAATGTAATTTTTTTGTTTTTTTTAATGATGTTGAAATACGTCATTTTGTATGCTGATATCTAGTCAGTGGAAATAGAGTATGTATTTATATGATTATCGGCTATATATATATATATATATATATATATATATATATATATATATATATGTGTATATATATAATTTAACATATATATATATATATATCTATTTTTTATGTTTTTTTTTTTTTTTTTTTTTTGTTTGAAAATGACTGCCACACGCTGTACTTAATTGATTTATTACAATACTAAATGAAAATCATTGCACTCTTGCCTTTTAACTTTATAATTGATATTGGTCCCCCATACAGCTTATAATAATTTTCAAATTAAAAACTTATTAATAAAAGTTACTTATAGCAAATTTAGCAATCCAGTAGGGGAGATTGGGGTAAAGTGGAGCATCTAACTTCAATAAAATAATAACGCATCATCTTTTGAACCCTACAATGGAAATACTTTATACAATGGATCGGCGTTACCTTTTGGCGAATTTGTTCTGCAATTGCCCCTTTTTCAACCACCCGGCCATTTTCTTGGCCCCGTTTCTAAAATGTAGCTAAATGGCGACTTTTTATGACTATGTGCTAAATGATGAGAAACTAAACTGAACTGAAACTGTTAAAAACTCAAGCTAATTATAAAATTTATAAACAGCTACCTAAAACATCAAATTCCGAAATTTTTTGGATCGGATTGCGAAAATTATATATTATTTAATTAAATATTTTTAAACGATTTTTGTATTTATTCGAAGATCAACATTTAAGTAAGTGATGAAAACAGGTAATAGCTGATAAAACTAATAAAAATAATAAAATAAAATATATAAAAATAGGCAATTAATTCTCGTACCATTTACATGAGTTTTACCACACTTTATGTATATTTTAACAGCATTCACAACTACATGGTTTTAGGAATTTTTAGTTTTATCACTACACAGTGTCACATTTATCCAAATTAGAACAAGAAAAAAAAAAAAAAAATACAAATATAAAAGTTTATAAAGTGAAGTAATTTTTTTTCGTTTTTACCAGTAATCGCATCATATATTATGGGGAAATACTTAAAATATTGAAAAGTGTCTATAGCGTGAATTATGGCTTTTCAAAGTTGCAATTTTAAAAATATTTTAATTTTGTTAAATTTATTTTTTTTTGAAGAAATATGTTGCCTTTAACTATATGAATTTCATTAAGTACTGCAGATATTGATATGACATGTAATAATCAGGGAAACCATAAATATGCAATTGCATATTTTACCCTATGGTTGAATGAAGCCACCAATAAAATAATTATCCATTTTAGAAGAAATATTTTAGCATATTTTACCCTCAACAGCATATTTTTGCATATGGTGGTTTTTAGATTACATCTATAGCATACTTTAACACTTTTAGAGCATATTTGTCCTTCTTAGAGTATGTTTGGGCATTTTGAAGATCATTTCCTTTTTCTAAACCTTATGGGGCATTTTTAAAATTTATATTTTAATGTATAAAAAAGAAGAGATCCATAAATATTTTGTATTTAAAATTTATATTAATTATTCATTAAAAATTGATTTTTAGAAACATTCATGAATATTTTGAAACAAATAAATTGATCGTTTTGAAGCATAAAGGACGTATTAGCTTTTCTGTTTGACGGAGTAGTATGAGTTAATGTTGTAAAAACAATTTATTATTTAAATGCAGGTATATGTAAATTTATACATCTTTTTGATAATTTATAAACTAATAATAATGTTTAGAATTAGATGCTGTAACCAAATGCAAGATGAAAATATAAAACTGGGTTTTTAGACACAGTTGATAGATACAGTTCAGTTTGGCCTTATTTTATAACATTAAATACGCATAAATAAAACATTTTATGTTAATGAAAAATTTAACTTTTGTTTAAAAATGAACATTTTTGTTTTGTTTTTTAAGAGCATATTTATACATTTTTAAAGCATATTTTTAATTTTTGTGATTTCCCTGGTAATAGTAAGTGTATATGAATTGTTCTATTACAAGTTTTTAGGTTAAAAAAAAATCAATATTGAAACTATTTCTTTATTTAAAAGAAATCCTAATATATATTTTTTGAAGTTCTATTCTTAATGGACCAGAACTAAAAAGTTCCATCATAAAATTATATTTGAAGATATTGGCCGCGACTTTTTGCGATCTTTTAAAATATTAGAAACAAATTTATGGTACCTCATATTAGCTATTTGTTAAGAATTGGCAGTGGCAATGATTCTCTCCACCAGTTCTTAGTGGGAATATTTTTATATTTGTGTACTAACAGGATATAAAATTTTAATTTCAATATCTCCAAAACAGGATTTTGGACAAATGTAATACTGTGCACTGTGGAGCTTTTTAAGTTATTTCCAATTTTCCTATGTTCTATTGCTTTTACTAAATCATCACACGTTTTAACAGTTTTATTAGATTTTCTTAAATATTTTCATAATATTGGTGATTAAACTAATTATTTGCTATATTTTTCAAAGCTGCAAAAAGTCTTTTTGGAAAATTTGTCAAATTATAGATCGTAATTTACCCCAATATATTTAAAAAATACACAAAAAAGTAAAATATTCGTCATTAGCCCATACGCCATAATACCCCACTTTCCCCTAAGCATTTCATATTTTTATTTCTATGACTTTTGCTCTTTCGTAAGGGTAAAATAAATACTATTTTTCTACCATTACTCTGTAGTATTAAGCCAATGTAAGCAACCATAAATAGATTTTACTAACAGTAAAATAGAATTCACCCATACTGGGACACAAAACTTTCCCTATACACAAATTACATTTTAAACGCAACTTATTTAGTTAAAATGTAAAAAGGAATAGTTTAAACTTTAATATACTACAAAGATTATAAAAAGGGCACAAATTACGGAAGTCTTAGAAAAGTTAAAGGTAATACAGACTATGAAATATACTCTAAACAATTTTATAAAAGCCAATATTTTCGACTACAATTATATTATATAATTATAATTTTTCTTAATAAAGATTAAAATTCCATAAAAAAGTTAATGAAATTGCTTGTGTAAGTTACTGGTTATTTTTAATAAAAGAATGGAGAAAATTTCTGATATTATGTAGAAATACAAAAAAGTAACAAACGTTATGACAAACTTATGGTAAGCCAAAATTCCAATTAAGGTAAAATATATATATATAAAAAAAAAAACGCATGAACAATATTTCATTTTGAGTCAAGTAGAGTAACAAAATAAATAAACCAAATAACTAAAAAAAGTAACTAAAACTAACTAAAATAAAATAAAACTGTATTTGACAACAAAACTACTCTGAAGCATTGCAGAATGTATGTAAACCTGCTTTAAGTATGTTTGTGTCTTTTGTAAAAAAAAAAAAAAAAAAAAAAAAAAAAAACTAGACAAGAAAATAGACTTTTATTATGTGGTTCAAGAAACACAAACTAAATAAAGAATTTATTTTCTTATTTTATACCATTTTGGTTCATTTTTTATTACATTTTTATTTTTTTATTTGCTAGTACATAGTAGTAACTTGTACCAACCAAATGGTTGTTGCTTCGAACAAAGAGCAAGAAAAATTCCAAAGATAAAAACCTAAAAAAAATCTCTCATCTCGTCATATGTCTCAAGGGTATAATGTGTAAATAAGCTAAAAAGAAGCTGTAACTAACAAATATACACATGCACACTTATACCAATACAGACATATATTCTTATGGCGTGTACATGTGTGGGCATAAACACATATTTTAGTTAAATAGAATTGTAAAGTTCAGAAGGAAAAAAGTAACGAAGAAGACAAACTAAAGTTAAAAAAGAGAAAAAAAAAGAATTATATAGAAAACTTTGATATTAGAAAAGAACAAAAAGAATCAAAGAATAATGACAAAATTGCAATTTGTGGTAAGGATTATGTACATATGTATAAAAGAATAAAGTTAAAGGCGAATAGGAATCATGGTACTGTGTTAAATTAAATTATTATTTTTATTCTTTGTGCATTTGCAAACACCTAAACTTTAAAGTATATTCCCCTGTATCTTGCTTTTTTCAAATTTATACTATTGACCTCAGTGTTGCCAAAACCTGAAAGGGAAAAAGTACTAGAATTTATAAAAAAGAATGCTAGAAAGTATTAAAAATAAAAAAAGGTGCTAGAAAAAAGTTCTAAGAACGGAAACTAATTGTATTTGTAAAAACAAGAGATATATTATTTATTTTCAGGGCTAAATCGAAAAAACATTTAAGAAAATAATATAAATATATTCTGAAATTGATTCTTTAGAAATTAAACAAAATTTATGAGTAAATTTTTCAAAATTCGAATTTTATCATAAGGTATCCAAGTATATGTTATCTGAATTATATTGTTATACGTATTCCAAATAACATATAGGTTAATATTTTAACATATAGGTTAATATTTCATTTAAAGTTTACACTCTATAAAAACTTTAATATGATTGATTGAAAAAATTATATCTTTTTAAATATTTTTATGAAAAATGTCATTACTTCTACAACCATTTATAATTTAAAGTCTTTTTCCTAGTTTTAAACCATATTCTGTTTTTATTATTTATATAAAAATAAAATGTTTCAAAAAATAAAATACTCATCCTTTTTTTTTAATGTTTGTTTTCCAACTTCATTATAATTTTCATTTAGTTTATATATGAATAAATATAAATAGACAAGTTTTGGTTATACTAAGTGTGATTCAAGCAATATAAAATATTGATTAATTAAAGGGTTTAGTTAAAAAATATATCTTGCATTTCAGAATTATATTAATATTATACAGTTCTTTACCTCAGGTCTACAACTGAGATTAACGTTGATATAATATGTGAGATAACGCAAGCAGAAGAGAGTAACCACTTTGTTTGTATTATGTTTAATCTTAAATAAGGGGTACACGTACTCTAATAAATCCTATAAGATATCATTATTTTCAATCAGTCACAGAATAAACATGTACTTTTTATTTAAAAAAAATCTACCATTTTTAACACAATTTTTATAAAAATATTTTTTTAAATGTAAAACAATCATTATAAAGAAATAAATAAATAATTTTACAAAAACCATAGTTTTTGTTAGTAATTTCCAAAATATATAAGCATACACACATACAAACTTCCGTGTGTGTGTATTTTTTTGACAGTTCATCTTATAAGATTGTTGTGTAGAGAAATCTCATCACAACAGTCTCATAATACATCTTATAATATTAATATTTAAATCTATATTTAAATGAAATAATTCTCTCAGAGAGCGAATTTGATACTATCTGATACAAAAATCTTACATATTATGTTACGTCTAGACGGGCTGTTAGGAATTTTAAAATTACCGCTTTTTTATATTGTTTTGATGTTTATATACCTAACTCTAACCCTTGAACTTTTGATCTAAAAACACCTCTTACATATCCTTATATAGGTACTGTTTTTATCTTTAATATGAAACTAAAACAAGAGATTTACCATGTATAGCTTAGAAGTAATTAGCAATTAAACAAGTATATATTTGTTAAGTTTTCAACTTCTCTTTCTTTTTCAAACTGTCATATTTTTGAACCGGAAAGGGGCATGATCCTAAAAAATTTGAAAAACACTTCCGATAACCAATGTCTAGTGAATTTCATTGACATCGGAGATGTCAAATCCGACTACTCTCCATTTGACATAGAATCACACATAATTTTAAATAATTTGATCACATGATTCGTGATTCAATATTGCGATTTGAAAGTTATATTCCCAGAATAACAAATACTTATACCCCACACCATCATAAGATTTGGGTAACTGTGTCTCCTAAAAGTATACCTATCAACTCAGAATCACCTTCCGAGTCGATTTATCGATGTCCGTCTGTTCTGTGGCTATTCATGTTAACCTTGTGTGCAAAGCACAGATTGCAAGCCTGAAAAAAGTTCCGTGAAATTTGGGATGAATAATCATTTTAGTACAAGAATGAAGTACCCATGCAAATGCTATCCTGGAATAGGGGTATGAAGATCATAGATGCCTTATATATAGCAATATTTTAACAAAATTCAGAACAAATAAGTTTTGCACACGTATATACCTTCGTACCAAATTTCATGCAGATCATAATTAACTACAGATTCCATACAAAATTTCCATAACTCCCGTATAAAAATCACTGGACAAATCTCACTCTTATGTTAGTATCAAATTAATATTTGATACAAATATATAAGTAGAAACTGCTGTGTCAAATTTTAGGAGGATCAATCCATAATTAACCTTTGCTCACATATAAGAAACACTTCCGGAAATAACCCTAAGTGCATAAATTCCATATAAATGCTAGTATCAACCTAATATAATGCATATATATATTTCGTAGAAATAAACAAGTATAAATCCACAATTGGCCACAGATCCTATATAAGATACTATCCCGAATTTTTATACACACACACATATTAGTTTAGAGTATCATGTAGTCGGACTTTACTTATTATATCTTTCTTACTTGTTTTAAAGATATTAATGACATTAGTTTCATTGAGGCCTCATTTTAAAGATACCAAAATTACCTTTAAAATAACAGAACGATGCTTCCTTCAAAATTGTAATAGTGCATGATGATATTTTTTGTTTTTAGGCAACCAAATTTCATCTTTCTGTTTCTAAAATTTAACAGTTTCTTTATGAATATAAAATAGTTTAACATTTCTCTAAAAGTTGCCTTTATGTAGATCATTCGAATATAGAATTCAATTTTAATTAGATCATGGAATCTTTTTCTACTGAATAATTTCGTCGATAGTCAAACAAATATTTTATTTAATACAATATTTTAATTTTTTCCTCCAAATTATCAAATATCTGCAAAAATACCTTTATTTTTATAAACTAAATTAAATTGTTTATTTTGCATATATCGTAATATACACATATACATACATATTTATTATACAAGTAATTCAAGTAATTCAATCTTTAAAACTAAGTTTCGGCAAAAATTTTGTTTAGCGTTTGGGCCCATTTTCAGCTTAATATCAATAGTATATAATATGAATAACAAGTCAAAAAGGAATAATCAGTTGAATTAATGCATTTATATGGTTTATTGATTAGAAACATTAGTTTAAATTTCTTAAAAATTGAAGCTGTGATACAATATCAGACTCTTGGATTAATAAAATTTAAACTCATTTTCTACAACATTTGGTGTTGGACTGCTTGCCATCGTAGGTAATGCTTTTGAAAAGACTTACACTTTTTAAGAGGGCTGTTACGGTATTCAAAATAATCCAGTTCGTTCATGATTTTTTTTTTTTTTTTTATTTAATAGAAATAATATTTATACCTAGTGTAGCTCACATGCTTCTTCAAATATCATCCTTTCCTTCAAAAATAAATCATATCTTTTCCGTTACATTACAAATTTTTTTTTTTAATGTGGTAAAGAAAAAGTAATATTCGCATAGAAAAAGACCAAAGCAACAGACAAAAAATAAAGCTAAAGGGTATTTAAAAGCAATATTATGTAGATGGTTGAGAAAACTTTACTACACATGAGGTTTTCAACACTCAGACACACACACACACACATAAGACGCTGAAGAAAAAAAAAAAAGCTAAGGAATAATTTTTAAACTAGAAAACGTAAAAAATATTGTATGTAATATCTCATACTACAAAATCTTGAGACTAAAGTACTAATGTTGATTGTGTCGTTGCACTTTAAAGAACATTAAGTCATTTGCATAGAAAATGTACATCAGAGATATATACACGTGCACATTTACAGACATAAATATAGATACTAGGGTTGTCAATTATTCGATCGAATAAACTTTCATAACTTTTTAAATTATTCATGTGTTCGAATAAAATTTGAATTTTCTTCAAACAAAGAATCAAACACATTGTTTGAATAATTAAATACAAGTTTAAAAATGCAAAAGCTGCTATTTTTTAAATCAATTTTTAATTTTATTAACATAAAACAAACCTAAAAACAACAATTCAATAATATAGAACAAAAACATATACAAACATTGAGACCATATTCAAACTACAGAAATATCCCAGCAAAAACTTTTTGACTTTTGGTAATTAAAGTAGTTTCTCGGTAATGAGGCGTCATTATTATTTGCATACTCTGGATTACATGAATAAGTACTCAATACTATAATAGGACAGTAATATTGCAATCACGTGGATGAGTTGTCTAGAGCGCTGGGTTTGCAACCAGATGGTTGATGCTGTTAGTTTTTTTATAACAAAATGCCTAAAAAGATATTTTATACTAAATAAAGTTTTTGTAACTTATAGAATTAAGTTCGAGATGCTATACTGAATAAGATGTTGGTCATTAAAAACGAATGGTTAATTTGTGTCCAAGTTCAAATCTCACTGACAGCAACGTTTTTTAATTCTTTTATTTTTTTTTTTAATTTCATGTTCGTTTAGGTACATATTTTTGAGTACCCCTAGAGTCGAAAAATAACTACACGAATTTGTGGACAAATCAAACAAAAATAACTAGTAATTCAGGCAAAAAATAAGTAGTTCATTTATGTTTTCAGCTTACCAGGAAAGCAAAGTTTTTCTGGGATTATATAAAGAAATTAAATTTCTTTTAAAATAATCATTCATAAATATTATAATTAAGGATTTTGGCTCCAAAAATATTATTATGTTTTTTTTAAAAAAAGATGTGTGGAAAAAATTATTTCAATTTAGTAAGAATAGCGTTAAAAGCAAACCTAGTTTTACTATTGCTTTTAGATTTTTCTAAATGAAATCATTGATCACTTATAATCTATTTTTTAATTTTTAATAATATTTATTGATTAAGTTCAATTAACAAACCATCTTTATACATTTCTGAATCTTTAGTTATTTCCACATCACTTGAATCATTAAAATAATTTTTGAAATAAGTATATGGTTTACAAATTTATACACTGCCTGCCACTTGAATAAGGAAATACATTTTTTTAAATTTAATTAAGTATATCTTCTAAACTAAAGTTCAGAAAAAAATAATTTTTTGCGTAACCAAATTTCAAAGTGTTGGCTTTAGTTTCCTGAAGAAATAAAAAATATACATATTTTTTTATACTAAAATTATGTATTTATTTAAATACATGTATTTCTGTGGTACTTTTTCGTATGTCACTTGAATAAGGAATTCTTTTAATATTAATCAGGAAGGCTATGATTTGAATTTCTTTCAATATAAACGACTAGAGGATTTTTAATTTGATAGTTTTTAAATAGTTTTTATTCAAAATGGGACGTGGTAATGCTCTTAATAACTCTGAAAAAGAAAAAATTCTGATTTTGAAATCTCAGGGTCAACCAAATTTCAAAGTGTTGGCTTTAGTTTCCTGAAGAAATAAAAAATTAACATATATACTTAATTCAAGTCAAAAAAAATGTGATTTCTTATTCAAGTGGCAGGCAGTGTACATCCTAATGAAATTTTAAATCATCATAAAACTTTATATAATATAATAATTTAGCAAAAACTCGTTTTGAAAAATAATTCGATTGGTCGTTAGAAATTGATCGAATAAATTAAAAAATTTTGTTTGTTCGAAAAGAACAAAAAATTTGTTCCTCGAATAATTTCGGTTAGAATGACAACCCTAATAGAGACGTAAACTACGAAGGTTGATGCGTGCTGAATGTATTTTTTTTTTTTTTTTTTTTTTGTATGTTTATTTTTGTTAAGTAACATTTTGCAACAAAAAACAGCCACTAAATATAATGATGGTTAGATATAATGTGTGATACTTATAAGATATAAGGTAAAAAGTACTTTTAAGATGTAAAAAGTACTATGTTTTTATATGTGTTTAAAAGAGCAACTTTTTTTTGCACTACGGTTTCCATTTGTATAATATATAATTTGTATTAAATATTAAGCTTATACTTTCAGTTGAGTGGGATTTATACCAATCTTCATGAAATTCGGCGCAGAGGTGTTTCCTTAAAAAAAATATATACCCGCCAAATTTTGTCAAAATATAGTTATATTTAAAGGAAATATGATCGTGAAATAATGGATCGATCAAAGCCACTTTCAACAGACTTAGTCCTTGGACCTGTAATGAACACACTATGCAAAGCTTACAAGTCCGAAAGCAAATATTTTCACAACTTTGTCAAGAGGAGGACTGTGTAAACCATTGACAGATTAGCAAGAGTCGAAAAAAGTGGGGTTCTTTCCTCTCTTATACTAAAATTTAAAGGTTACAGAGTTTCTTTATTACAGATATACCCGCATATGGTCATATAATGAAATTTCAACACAACAATAAAATAACGCATCGTTTACTTTAATTACCTTTATTTATGTATGACTCTTCTTGATGTTATGAAGGTCTGTCTCAAAACCCTTGCAAATCATTGGCTTTATGGATATTAATTTACTATAGTCCCAATATTCGATAAACACCACCTTTATATCATCCAAGAAAATATGAAGTAATTAATTTATCAAAACATTTTATTTAATTTAGTTCAATCGACATATTCTTTAAATAAGCCGAGTTAACGTTTAACACAATTAGACACAATGAGAGCATTTATTGAATTATTGAAACTTGATACAATAGATTAATAAGTGGATAATAATTTTATAATAAGCGAAAGCCTCCAAGTGATCGATGTGTGTTTAGGTGTTACTAAAATTTGGATTCTAAATGTTTGATGGTTTAATAAATATCTATCTTTAAACCCAAGACGTCCAAATAAGTTTTGTATAAATGCATTTAATAATACTTTAAAAAATAAATAAATTATATATTTAAATAAAAATTAGAAAAACAAATAAAAAATAATAATATTAGCTTTTAAGGAGTAATTTACTTTATGCTATTAGATATAATTAAGTTTCCTTTTCTTAGAATTATACTTTTGAAAATTTGTGATTAAATCTAGAGTAATAATTATTAAGAAATTTTAAAATTACGTAAAGTTTGTTTTAGATGGAAATATCAGAAACTTTTTGGGGCTGACGTTCCGACCTCATTTTAAAAGTAATTATTATTCTCTGTTCCTAGTAAGTTAAGATGAAGGATTAATTAAAATCAATAATTTCGAGCAAAAATTTGTTCGAGTAAATTATATCGATTAATCTAATAATTGAAATAAAAAAATTATATCAAAGTTTACTTTCTTAACTAGGCATAAAGATGTTTTTAATTTCATTTTTTTTATTTAATTTAGTTTAAAAGCAACCGTTGCAAAATAGTTGTTATATAGAATGTTTAAAATCGTCGCCAAGTAATACCACGATTTGAAATTGTATTAAAAAAAATATTGAGTGTAATGTGCCTGAAAGACATTGCGTAATTGAAATATAAGATAGTTTTTGAATCAAAAAAATTAAATCAAATATTTAAAAGTAATTTTAAAAAATTATAATGTAAAATATAAATGACCTGTTATTTATAATTTGAGTTTGGAGATTAAAAATTCACTTTTTTATATTAAATTTTTCTTAAGGAAAAAATCGTAAAATTTTGAAATTGATTTGGAAAGTTCTACGAATAACAGTGCAGTTGATAGTTGTAAGCGTCGAGTTGATGTACCAACAGAGACTCAACCTGGTTTATTAATTAATTTAAAATATCATTTTCGAGTTATTTGATTAATCGAATAATGAAAAATTCGAGTAAAATGAATACCCTAGTACAGATGTCGCATATTACTTTATGGTCCAATCTTGACTATTTTCACTAGGAGCTTACCCAATATATTGAAACATGTGCCTTAGTTTCCTTCGGAAAAGTTTATTTCAACAGACAGACTGACGGACATACATACATCGATATTTCAGCTCCCCTACCTATGAGGATTCAAATCTATATCAAGATAGATACTTATTAGAAATATATATTATTTATATTATTTAGATCAAAATAATATATTAAACTAAAGATATAAATGGTGAAATTGAAGAAAATAATATTCTCTCAATACAAGTGTTAATTTTCTAGCGAAAAAAAAATCTCCTCAATTGTAATAAAAATCCAAAGAATAATGCAAATTAAATTTTCAACTTACACAAGAACATTCATAAGATATTCCAATTTATTTATTTATTTATTAGTTTCAATCTATGGATACAATATTATCCTTACAGGCATCAATCATAATTTAATATACATAATTAAATTAATTATTTAAACAAACTGTTTAACACATATTTAAATTCAAAATTTAATATACTTATATTTTTATTAATGGTTCATTCAGTAATTTAATGAAATATTTAAACTCAAATATTAATTATTTTACATCGGCGATGGTAATTAAAGATTTAAGAATCTGCTATGGAAGTATTAATAAAATAAGGTTTGGTCTTCCAAAGGAATATCGATAATATTGAGCATTTGGAAAATGTTTTCATTTGGAATAACTTTATAATCAATATAAATTTCAATTTGTTAAAATCAAGATAACTTTGAATTGTGACGATTAGGTATTCCTATACAATATTTTATACGTGTTTTTTATTTTATTAATGCGTGAGAGAAATAGATTAACTTCAAAATAGCAAAATCTGGACTCAATAACGTCGATTTCGTATTCTTTCCTTTTTTTTTTCGTTTTTGTTAACTCCCAAAGCACACAGTTTTATATTTACTTCTTTTGGTATTTTTATAGGTGTGTAATAATTATTTAGTTATTATTATTACTTTTGTGACGTTTTCTGGCGAAAAAAAATGTAAAAAAAAAAAATCAAAATATATAAAGTAATACTTCTATTGAGCACTTTTTTGTGTTAAAATATATATCTGGCGATCGATGAGGACTAGTTCAATCTTTTAGTAAATAGCAAGCATTCACAACATGGATGAATTAACAAGATTCCTACGTATATTTTTGAAAACACAGGCAATCGCAAAAAGTCTATTTGAAAAAAATTTCTTTAAAGAAAATTTTTTTACAAAATTTCTTTGTATCATTAACGTACCTTAAATAGCTTTATTGGGGACTTGTATTATTTAATTAAGTTTTTAAATTATACTTTAAGATAATGCAAAGCAAACGAGTATTAAATTTATAATTCTGTTTTAAACACTTTTGATCTTAACAGATGGATGGTTTTTAACAAAAAGGATATATAAATTTTCTAGATGTTTATGAAAATGATCATGGTACAAATGTCAAAAGTTAAGTTATTTAAGTTTTTGTGTATGGTATATGGCCAAACCACATTGGAAAATTTACAGTGGTCACTCACTGAAACATGTATACATATCATACCGGCAAACGTTGTTTTGCCATATAACTTATTTCTAGCCTTTTTGCTTTATTTTACGCCCTAAATGTTAAAATTTATAGCCTTTAATTCCTTCAAGACTTGAAACTATGATTGGATAATTAATTAAGAAGGTATGGGCAGGGGAAGATTTTACCCGTTTTGCCCTATTTTACACCCTAAATGTAAAATAGGAATTTCCAAAAAAAAAAAAAAAATGTTTATATTTAAGTTTCTTTCACATGTTACAGTGTCTACATGCGAAATTTTAAGAAAACCGGTTAATTAGTTAAAAACATATAAGCAGAGGGAGCTTTTATTCCTCTTGCCTTATTTCTCTACCCAAATAATTTGAATTATAGGCTATAGTTCCCTCCAGATATTACACTGCCAAATTTCAAGAAATTCGGTTTATTATTTAAGACATAGCGATGGGGAGTTTTTCGTGGAATATTTTACGCCCTCTAGCGATATGAAATATATTTTACAACCTATTCTCATACCTAACAAATTCACATACAAAATTTCATAAAAATCGGTCAAGATGTTTCGGAGAAATTCAACTACAAATACCATGACACGAGAATTTTATATATATAGATTAATAAAAATAACAATAATAATAATAATAATAATAATAATAATAATCAAACTGTTTACCAAATTTCATTAAACTATTTTCAAAATTGCTACCTCTAGTTTGATTACAAGGTTTACATGAGCGGACAGACGAGAAAGTTATTCTAAGCCGATTGGTATAAATTAAGAGTGTTGGGCATAATATCCTCTACACCTATTGTGGTGTAAATATGGTATAAAAACTAAGAAATCTTAAATACTTCTCCCCTAACGTAAGAAGATAATTTTGCTATGATTTATTTCTAATTAGTAGATTATTTATTACAAAATACTTTTTAGAAAATTTCCCCGAAATAGCACTAGTTTTTTTGATATTTCCCTTTTAGCCTACAAGTTCTACTAAGTATCTTTTAAAATATGTATGTTTATGTATACCATAAGAAACTTAAGATTTTATTTCTAATTTTTTGCTTTGCTGCTGTTGTCTCTTCAACGATTTTCTTTTTTAAGTGGCTTAACTACATTGTTTTCAAAGGAAGTTCATATTACAATTTTTTTTCATCAAATCTTGTTATTTTGTCTTATAATCATTATTTTCCATTACACTGTCATCGCTGCCGATGTGGTGGCTGCTTTTTATCATTGTCATGTCTTATGATTTACTTTCAGATTTAATTTCATCAGACTTTGTATAAACTTTCGAACATTCACAAGTTTTTTCTTATGTAAAAATAAGATATAATGTCAACGACAACTAATAACAATTTTTATTTTAACTCTCTCTGTTTTTTTGTTGTGTTCTATTGCTTTTTTCTACAAATTTTCTCGACACTTAAGTTTGCGACTAAACATAATTATGTCTTATATACACTTGAATAAATGGAATACTATGTTAAACTTTATTTATCAAATTAACTAAAAGTTTGTGGTAAAATATAGACAAAGATTTAAAGAAACTAAAAGTAAAAAAAAAATCGTGAATATTTTATATATTTAAGTTAGAAGATTTTAAAAGTTGCAAATTTTGGTAAAATGTATTTTGGTAAAATGTAATTTTGTGAAAAAGTTTTAAGTAAAATAGATTATAATTGTGGTGTTACACTACCCCTCTCATATTAAAATATGGGGTTTAGTGTAAATTAAACAAATTTTTGTATACAATATTTTTTGCAATACAAAAAACGCCTAAAAGGAAAAAATCGCTTTAACGAAAAAATCGCCAAAACGGAAAAATTTTTAACATCGAACTATCGAAAAAAGATTTTATTCGTTTTGTCATTTTTGGGATTTTTTCATGTTGGCTATTTTATTATTTTTTTTTATTTTTTTGGTGTTTTTTTACCGTTTTGGAGATTTTTTTTTGGATTTTGCGTTCTTTCATTTTAGCGTTATTTTCCGTTTTAGCAATTTTTTCCATTTAGGCGATGTTTTTAATTTATTTTTTTTTAATTTTATCCGTTTTTTTTTTCTAGGACTTTTTGTCCATTTTTTTGCGTTTTACTTTTTGTCCATTTTTTTGCGTTTTTGTCCCTAGTTTGGCGATTTCTTTGTTTTGGTGGTTTTATTATGTTATTTTTGTTACTATTTTTCGGTACAGGAAACATCAGAAAACAACATTTATTTGCCATAAGGCCACATCTGCCATTGAAAACTATTTTAAAAACCAAGTGGCACTAAATTATTTTATTTTCCTTTGCCGCATATCTATCACCCATGAAATTTTAATATTTTCAAATTATATTTGATCAAAGGAATACGTGTTTATTTTTTTTTTTTTTCATTTTCTATACTCTCACATATGTTTCGTTGTGGGCATTTTCTGTGATAACTTTTTTAGTTTTTAATCAATAATTTTTTTTTTAATGTTGTAAACTTGATAGTATTGAATAAAAATTGACAACGGATGTTTTAATAAATTCATCTAAAATGTGAGCATTCGTCAGATTTCTGGTAGGTCGACACAACTTATGCTCCAGGAAGGTGGTAATCAGCTATGATGTAGTTACTAGCTGACGATTTTATACTGTACATATAGATTCTCTAGTTTTTACAGAATGTAAACAAAAAATTATTTAGTGATTTTCGCAAGGCACCTATTTTGGATCTGTACTGTTAATTGAATTGAATTTTATATATATACAATTTTGTTTTTATTTATTTTTTCTACTTTGTTTCTCTTTATGTATACTTATATAAAACTCAAACGAAAAATAAACAAAGTTATTTAAAACATTGATCTTTTTCTATTTTAATTGTCAATCCCTTCTTACAACTCTCTCAATTAAAAGTGGAAAAATCTATTTCACTGTTTTTATTTCATTGCAATATCTCTAGTGTATTTTTGTAAAAAAAAATAACAACAGTGACACTACCTTGAATTGGGTGAGTTCTAGAATAGGCATGAAAAATAAAATACATAGAAAAAAGTTACCAATCACTAAAATAATTAATTCAATTAAAAATTGTTTACATTTGCACCTCTCACGAAAATGATTATGTTAGTTACTAATAACTGTAAAAAATTAAAATTATATTTTTTTCCAATTAAAAAATTTATTGAATCAATCAATCAATTAGATAATTTGATGACTTAAAAATTTAAATGAGAAAAATATTTTATTTGAATTTTATTCTTACTATTTATTTTATCTTAGTTTTGATTGAATATATTAACTAAGTTTTGATGTAAAATAAAACAACAGCATTAATTTAACCAAATAAGGTAATAATTTTTCCGGTGCAGAAGAAAGCTTAGTAATCTGAATCGCTCTTTTTCTTCGAAGCTTATAGACATATATGTGACTTTTTTATTTGTTTTAGTAGCATCTTTCAATCTATCAAGTGGTAAATTTTTTATTAGAAAATTAAAAAAAAAGTATTTGATTTTCAATGTTTTGTTTTAAAAACTTTTCAGCAACCAGAAATTTTTAGTTACATCTATGGCAACTGAAGTTGAGAGCTTTCAGTTGCCAGTTGCTATCTGTACTATAATTCCGGCAACTGGCAACACAACTTCAGTTCTGTTGCCATGCATACTCGACCTATTAAATATCTTAGAGTTTTTATTAATTCAATATTTGTAATAAGGAGTGAGATCGAAAGAATCTTAAAACACGTTTTGCCTCTTTACCTTTTTCGGAAGCAATATTTTTTATTATTATTATTTATTTATTTATTTATTTTTTTAATCAAGTTGAGTTTGATCAAAATGAGTGATGAAAAAGAAGTACGATATAAAATGATTAAAAGTCTTCAAAAAATCCAAATTTGTCCTAAAAAAATGGCCAAAATATTAAGGGTCTACCGTCAAACTGTTTCTAATATCATCATGGAGTATCATGAGAATTAGACCATTGATAGGAAACCTGCTTCGGGAAGAAAAAAGGTCCAAATGATATTAGGAAGGCCAAGAAAATTTGAAGAATATTGAAAAGACCTCCAAACACATCTGGTGGAAAAGCAGTCCGGTTAGCTCAGTGCTCCGACTACTTGGTGCGAAATGTTAAAAACAATGCAGGCTTGAAAACATATAAAGTCCAAAAAGTTTCAAACAGGAATGCTGCAAAAAATTTAGAAGCCAAGAATTAGGCCCGGAAATTAAAATCGAATTTCATACAAAAATACTCGTGTTATATAATGAATGACGAAATGTATGTACTGGCTAATTTTTATTGAAGATAAAGCAGATATATATTCCTATAAAGCAGACATAATTTCCTAAAAATCCCAGGTATTGAAAGCTTTATGAATTTGCGACAAAAGAAGAAAATCATTTCTTATAGTAGGCTCTATGAATACCTTAATATATATCAAAGATGGTTTGCAAAAATGCTTCTTCCTTTCATAAGAGATAACAGTGTGTCTAACGTCATGTTACTACGGCAAGAAAGATGTGGAGTTGTACCAAAACAATGACACAGTTTCTGTACTAAGAGAGCTCAATCCTCCAAATTATCTGGAGCTAAGACCAGTGGAGAGATATTGGTCTCTGGTGAAAAGAGGATTGAAGACCACAAAAACTGCGTCCCAAAATATCAAAGGTTTTAATAGAAGATGGGCAAACTGTTCCAAATAAGTAACTGAAACAATTATCAAATCTTTAATGGAAGTGTTAGAACTATAAAAGTGATATTTTTCTGTGATATGTAATATAATATCAACTAAACAAAAATCAAAACTCTAAGATCAACCGTTTTAAAATTATTGAATTTTATATATGTTAAGATTTTTTCGATCTCATTCACTGACAATAGCTAATAATTCCTTTAAAAAGAGTAGTATTTGAAAGAGGACATATTAAGTCGCATATTACGTTTATGCGTAGTTCTTATTTTTTATTTATTTATTTTTTATTTTTGCAAATAAAAGTGTAAGGCATTGCTGCATAATTTTTTTGTTGTAACTTACCAGAGCGGATCAATAAGTCCGTGACTTTTTGAATGAAACACCGATTTTTTGCAAAACAAAAAATTATTTTTCAACATAATCTCCTTTTAACTCAATACACTTAGTCCAAAGTTTTTCCAGTTTTTGTATCCCTTCCAAAAAATAGGATTTTTCGAGATTTTTAAAATAGCATTTATTTGGTCAATAATTTCATCATTGCAGGTGAATCTCTTTCCACCGAGCCATTTCTTTAGATTTGGAAATATTAAGTAGTGCTAAACCCTAAAAAGTATGGCGGATTAGGTACCAATTCGTAGCCCAATTCATAGAGTTTTGCCATTGAGACTGCACACGTGTGCACTCGTGCATTATCTTGATGAAAAAAAAACTTTTTTCTTGACCACGAGGTTGTATGTTTTGAACAACTGCTAAACGCAAAGTAAATGACGACACTTGCTCAAAATTTGATAGTAATCTATTAGCAGGTGGTACTTGATGGGAATAGTGTTGCATTTCATATAAATACGAGGGAAGTTCGAAAAGTCACTGAAATATTGATCAGCCCTCGTACTAACACCAAAACAATTCCTGATTAAAGAAACTACTTACAAATAAGGTTTATAGTGTTATCATTTTTAATTTATTTATTTATTTTTGGTGTTTTCAAAAATGTGAAAAATATTGAAAAATATTGTGGAAAAAAGAAAAATTAAAAAAAAGAAAATTATTTATATAAGAAAAAAAGAGTATCTGCGTATAAACTGGAGTTCGGTATTTACAAATAACTTTATTTTTAAATAAGAAGATGGTATAAACTAAGTAATAGTTTATGTACATATTATATAAAACTTAGTTTAATTTTAGGTGTTTATTAAGTTTTTTAAGTTTTTTTTAGAGAAATATAGTTTTTTTAATGAAAATATTTACTTCTGAAAAAAAGAACCGGTTGACCCGTTTTTTCGGAATTTTGAAAACATCAACCGATTTTTTCAAAAATCCAACTACTCGAACAATTTAAAAATCGGTTTCTACAAAAAGTCGAATATTCGGTCACACTAACTGTAATGTGTATACTACGTATGTGTAATATTTATTTCCTTCAAATTAATTAATATTACTCATACGCTAATATATAACTAACTAAATTTATTATATCAACTTTTAAAAATCTATAATAAGAATTCTAAAACTGCTGTTCTCATTAACATAAAATCAAAGATTAATTACAATTTGAAACAACAAAATAGCTTTCCTTTCTTTTCTTTCCTTGATAAATCTTTAACTAATACCCAAATTGATATGAAAGATTTTTTTCTTTAAATATTTACAATTAATCATCTTTGCAATCTTTACAAATACAATTAAACTAAATATGCTTGATTTAATATTAAGCCATCATTAAAATTTCACATACTCAAAAACATTATTTATTTTCTTTCTAAAACTCTTCTAACAAACAATCTTCAATTGTTTTTTCTTATTTAACTTAAACAAACACTTTAACTGAGACAAGTATTTATTTTTATACTTTTTTTACCAATCATTAAATATTTTCCTATATACTTCACATAAGTACAAAAATGATGGCAATGATATCTGATATTTGAATCATATATAAATTGAATACACATAAAGAGCAAACGTAAGTAAAAAGCAAAGTATAAAAATTTTGCAACAGCTGTTGCCATGGTAAAAAACAAATAATATAAAATAGAAATGATAAAAATCTAACATCTTTGTATTTACTAGAGGCTATGTAGAAAAAGGAAGCCAATAGTAGTAGCAGTCGTTCAATAACCCAACAATGACAATGCGAAAGTCAATCATTTGCAAATGTAAAAAGGGCCCTTGAAGTCATTTAGATTGTATTAGTGTTTTTAAGTTCTATTCTTATTTTTCCAATTTATATGTTTAATTCAAAATTATATAGCAGTAATGGGTAATTATTATTATTATTCGTTTTAATTAGACTTGTATGTATAGATAATAGTTAATTTTATTAAAATGTAATGATTGTTTTCTGGTGAGGAGAACAAGTGAATTAATTTAATTTTTAATTTTTAATTAATTTTAATTTTTAATTTTAAGGTCATAAAAAGTTATTTGCAGCTCCGATACATAACTTGAATTTATGACATATACCACTTGAAAGAAAAATTAAAAATATTTTAAATATTTAGTTAACAATATTCCATATATTAAACTGAAAATTTAAAGTATGTAGCATATCCATGTAAAAATTATAAATACCTTAGACAAATTCACAACTATAAAAATAAAAATTTTGTTCATAAATTTAGGAAATGAAGGGAGAGGTAGAGAGACGTTACGGACAGAGGATCATCAAGTGTCTTACAGTTTGTTGAAGTGAACATTTAGCTTCTGAAAAATAATTTGTTGTTTTGATATTTTTCAATGTATAAATATTGTAAATAGTTATTTATATAATAAATATTATAATGAATTGAGAATGCTGTTGTGTTTTATATTGAAGAGGAAAGCAACAAAAAATAAAAGTAGCTAAAGTGTTAACCGAAATACTTTAAAACTCATCCGGGAAGATCTCACTGAGACAGTGTGTTCATTAAAATACCTCACAAACTATATACATTATATAAGGATTGCGCAAAAGAAAAAAATTAAAGTATATAATTCAGCTTTTAAAAACGAAACCAATAGATTAATCTCTTTGAAGTTTAGTGGTACTAACGATCGTTACATTTTAGTTTTAAATTAAACAAAAAAAATATTCGTTCTTACTAGGTTATTTAATATTTTCTGGAATGCCCTAAATATGAGTTTTTTTGCGATTTCGATAACTTTTGTGTTGGAATGGGTCCACTTATATTTAAACTATATTTTATTTTTTACTTAGCTTTAAGTTATTATTATTATAACCTAATACTTTTCAAACTGAGTCTGAGTTTTGAACAGCTTAGTTGATTGATCTCCTTTAGTACATAGCAGCATTTGTTTAATACCAATCAGCCACTTTTTGTTGTAATGATAAGTTGCGATATCAGGCCAGAAAAACTTTAAGAAAGGAATCTTCTTTTCCGTGAATACTCTGTTGCGCTCTTTTCCCCGCATGTATGATTGGCTTGCCAGACAAATTAATATAGCCACAACTAACTAAAATGCGTTGATGGTGTAGATTGTCAAGTATTTAATTTATTTGGCTATTTGTGGCGATCAGTCATTGTAGTATATGGGTTATGTGCTCAAAAATTTTAATTAGTTAACTATTATAGGTGTTGAGGTAACCATTTAAAGAAATCCAAAGTGGATAAAAGCTCAATATTAGCTTTTATTAGGGTCAAAATTGTAAATAACCACCTTTAATTGAGTATCATTAGTTTTTCTTTCATGGTGCAAAAGCTAGTCACTTTAAAAAATAACGAAAAGCAGTTCAGACCAATCTTTAATAACAACTTAACTTCTTTTATTTTTATCATCTTAGTGTAGGAATTTTATTTTCCAAAATTTGTTTACTCCTGCCCTGGCTTTTAAATATAAAATTTGTTATTGTTTTTTATCATTTTTATCAGTCGCCATCTCATGCAACTTGTGGTTTTTATTAGATAAACAAACAAACCCATAAGCAGAAAAGCTTCCAAAAATAAAAAATGCGGCAAATTTATATAGTCTGCCAACATTTTATATAAATTTTTTGTGCATCCCGTACTCCTGCAAGTCAATGAACTTTTACAGACATTTTTTTTAACATTTATATTTTTATCTTTAATATTGTTGAAAAAAACTCTACAACCAAAAAGCCTTCACTTTTATTAGCCACTTTATTGTCGTTTCACATAAGGCCCGTCTGGTCTAATAAAGAATATCAAGAAAATATCACCAAAAAAAAAAAAATTAAAAACAGAATAAAATGTTATTGTTTGTCTTGCAACCATTTGACTATCTGCAGAATTTTTATGCCACACTTTGACAGGTGACTAATTGGCAATTTTGTCACTATCATTTGACTTGAATAAAGACTAGACTTAAATACGATACACTTGTATATACTTATTTATATAGTACAGGCAAACACATATTTTTAGTCAGCTTTTTTATTTTTTTATTTTTTTTTTCTTATATAATTTTTTTATAACTTTTTATTTTCATTTGTTTTTTATTTTTTAGAATTCATTCATCCTACAAATGGCAAACCCATACTTAAACACATTTTTCTCATAATATTTTGTTAGTGGCATTTTATTTTTCTATTTATAGTTAGTAGTAACATTTTGTAGAGAGTAAATCAGAGTCATATAAAACTTCCTCTACTTGTGGCACGAGTAGCAGTTTTTTTTTCTAAAACTGCTCTTGCACTTGACTGTTATATGGATGGTTGGGTGATATTGGTTGGCAGTTTGTAATGGTATGGTGTAATGTAGTGTTTTAGTTATTTCCTCCATAAATCCAGAATGTTGTAATATGTCAATGTACTATGGACTGTTAGCTTAGAAAATATATGCTCACAAGGATAATTTAAATGTCAGAACAAAATTTAAAAAGTAATCGATTTTTGTTTTGTTCACAAAGTGAATAAAAAACTTAAATGAGCTTGCGGGCTTAAGTGGTGTAGGAAAATAGCAACATATTTTGTGCGATATTTAAAACTTTAATATAGAAGTATTTTGATTTGTATAATTTTAATTATTAATAAGATCCTGAAGAATATTATAAGATAAATTTTGATATTACCCTTCGGAGTCTCTTATGTTATATATTAGTGAATTATTAGATCATTCACCATTTAATAATATTCTTAATGTGAGAACAATTAAAGCTATGGAATCATTTAGGAATAAACTTTCAATCTGCATGCAAAAACTGTAGTGTGGAGAAAAGGTTGAATTTCGCTCATTTTGGCAAAATTTTAGTCAAAAGTTTATCAAATGAAGGCAATAATTTTCTTCTATCTCTCAAAAAAAAATTAACAAATTGATCTTGTTTTCTAGAAATAATAAAAAAGTTTACTGTTATGAGCCACAATGCGTATGATTAATATTAATTATAAAGCTATATAATTTTTATTTTTATACTATACCGGAACTTTCTATAAAAAAATAAATAAATAAATAAATAAACAAACAACAAAATTACTCATTTATGGTTACTTTTGCCACTTTTTTCTTTAAAATATAAAGGATATTTGCAAACTTTTTTTTTTGTACCAAAGTCTTAGATGTATTGGCTTTAGTTTAAGCCCTTTGAATGCTGACTATTTTTGCGTTACGTTTATATTTTGTGCATTTTAGATATGACCAAAGGGGGCGAAACTGTCCCAACCCATGGGTAAATATTTCATTAACTTTATGACAAATAAATAAAAATTTAATTAATAATGCAGATTCAAAATCAGTTCACTTCGAGAATCGCTACATAATTTTCTGCTTAAATTTGCTATAAATTCTGCCAATACTAGAGGGTCTATGTATATAGTAAAATATCTACTTCTTGGAGAATAAGTTGGGTCAGTCTATCGACAGTTTAATGAATGCTACCTAGGAGGAGTCTTATGCATCAGAGATTTTTTTATACATTTTATTTATATATTGAATTTGTTTCATTTTAGACCTCACATATTAAAATCTTAAAAACTAAATCTATCCCTGTCAAGATCATTGGGGCATCCATGGTCCTACTATTAACGGGAGGGAAAGTCGGCTTTGCGAAGCCTTGTATCTGTTTGGACCTCAGCAAGAAGCTTTGCAAGTAGGTTGGGGTGAGTCTCTAGTTTGTGAATGTATTTTTCATTGAGCTTCCCACAGCAGGGTTTTACAAATGGTAAATCTAAGTTTCTATGAATATTCCCGTTTCTTATATACCATGGTGCAAATGTCATGATCCTAGGAATTTTGATTGGATCCTCTGAATAATATCTATACTCGTATTACTGGCTGTTGCCTATAGTTGGATGCCGTATGTCCAAATTGACTTTAAAACGGTTTTATAAAGGATGACTTTATTGTCAAGGCTTAGTTTTGAATGACTGTTGTTTAACTGGTGAAGACTGGAAGATTTTAACCTCATATGAAGTCTCCTGGCTTCTATATGACGACACCAAGCTAGACGACTATCTAAATGAAGTATGATATTCTCAAGGTGAATGCAATATGGTTACTTTTCACTTCATTTACGCGAATACGCCAGTTTTTAAATCATTCCTTTACTCGTCAGAGGTGAAGATCTAGTTGGCCGAACGCTATTTGTGGTTTTTCATGAGAACTGAGTATTGCAGTATCATCAGAAATTGTTAAAGTAGTCAGTTCATTACAAATATTAAAATATTTGATAATTGCCACATTCGGTAGGTTTTTAATCATTGATGATATTATTGAATCAAATTCAGATCATTTTCTAACATTTATATTTTCCTTAAGGATTGTATCAATGTCCTTTGGGCTAACAACAATTATTTAGTAATAAGTTAGTGTAGTATCTCTTCCAATACCAAATCAATTGTTTGGGATTGCCTTAAGTTACTTTGCTTAAGTAGCATATAAATAAATTGGCCTCATCTTCTGCACTACGGACCCAGTTATCGCTAATCTTTTTTAAAGGACTTTGTGCCTCTATCGGTGGTTTAATATCCTTCGCATAATATTTATATCTTATTTTAAAATTAGTATTTTTATTATTGCACCAAAAATAATTTTTTTCACACCTTAAGTGAATTTAATAAAATGCTTGTCGTCAGTTTTTGTTCATTACTATTAAGTTCATAATTCGGAATAAAATCTTAATTAAATTCGAAAAACTAGAAAAGTTATCAGAGAAAATGCGAAATATTTGGCAAGATATTGAAAAAACAATTAATTAATACCTCAATGTATATCAATTAGTGCCACAAAAATTAGTACTTCGTTTTCAAAATAATTGACAATGTCAGATGTACCCCCATGGTAAGTCCTCTCCTATAACACTTAAATATAAATTTGCTGTTTGCACAAAAAAAAATTATTGCCTTTTCATTTTACATAAAAATCTAATAAATACATTCAAGCAGATATAAAAGAAATAGTAAATAAAAAATTCAAGTAAGTTCTTATTTCTCATTTAAATTTTTGATTCATTCAATCATTTACTTGATAGATTTAATAAATTTTTTAATTGAAAAAATTTTTTATATCTTTCACTTTTTACAGTTATTAATGATACAGTCATCTTGATGAGAGGTGCGATTTTAAACAACTTTTAATCGAATAAATTATTTTGGTGATTTGTGTACGTTTTCTGTCTGGCTTTTTAGTCAATTTGTTGTTAATTAAAAAAAGCCAAAAAAAAAAAAACAAAACAAACATGTAGCCAATATAACTCAGTGCAAGTTATAACTCAATTTGGATTTAACTTATTTCAATAGGTGGTTAAAATGTTTAAGTTAAGCAGCAAGGCGTCTGATATAATAACATTGTATATTCTGCTCTTTATTTTCTAATCTTTTCTCGTTTTTAAAAAACTTAAAAATTTAAAGATATAAATTTTTCAATAATTAACTTAATTATTTCTACATAATATCTTTTTAGCAGTATGGATAACAAATGAAGGGTAATGATCTGTAGAAATCAAAATAAATTTTTGCTTCCATTTGTCAGGGAAAAAAATTTTGAAAAATGTTTTCTTTCAAAATTTTATCCTTGACTAATTTCAATAAATTTATGTGAAAAATATTTATGTTGAAGACTGACATTTATTCCAAAACATAATTAAATTTTGTTCCTGCAGCTCTTTTAGTTAGGTTTTAATAAGAATTATTGAGTACTAATTAATAAAAACATTACTTTTTAAATAAATTTTATGTATCGATAAAAAAAAGCTTAATCTTCTAAAAATACCCGATATAAGTTTTGCACCTAAGCATATAAATATATAGTAAAATTTTATATATTGGCTTTTTAATATTCTAAACTTATTTCCATTCGAAATGACTTTTAATTTACAAGGGAAATCTTCACTGCTGAAATTAAATTGTACCGTCTAAGTTACTAAACTACTAAAAATTTTAATTTTTGATATGTCGTCTTCTTAATGTACATACTTTTATATAAGATTTCCATTCATTTAATTTTCGAGATATTACGATTTTTGTATTTCAGACTCTACAACATAGTGAATTAGGTCCGAATTAGGTCTAACATGGAAGTTTTTAGTACACTACTGACGAAATTCTTACGAGAATTTAAAAAATTATTTAAACTTTAATAAAAATGAAATATATAAAGTCGATACTATCATTCGTATTAAATGTTGCACCTTTAAGTGATTTTCAGAATTGGTCTTCATATGAGAGATATAGTAAATTATGGACCGAACCTCATAAAATTTGGTACTGTGCTTTCTGTTGTTTATATGGGGGATGTAGTAAATTGTAGACAGATTCGCATAAAATTTAGTTCTGTTCTTTCTTTTATATAAACATTATTTGTTTTAGATATCAATTAAATTAAGCTTAAATGGATTGAAAGCTAAACAGAAAGACGGACATCTTTAAAACGAATCAGTGCGTCATAAACATCTATAAAATATATTATGCCCTCCCCACATTTGATGCTGTTAGATATAACACTCTTTTGTGGGATCTGAATTTTTCTAAACTTATTACTTTTATTTTTTAAGTCATTATATTTTATCAAATATCAAAAAAGGAAGAATATGAGATTTAAGTTAACTAAATGATAGATTATATATTAAGTTATTTTTATAATTAACAGAACTCGTTTCCAGAACTTAAAACCTGTGATGAATAATACGAAGAACTAGAAAAGTGCAGCCAAATGTAATTATGCAAAATTTCTTCAAGCTACTATATATCATTCTTTTTAGCAATAACCAGAGGAATTCAAACATGACTGCGCTCGATCTCATAAGGCTAAATCATTGACAAGAATAATAAAGTAGCCACTTTTTATCTTCTACAAGAACAGAAGATTTTGAGCTAAAAGTTTTAAAAAGTTTGTTAAAGTTGTGGTCTTTTAAAAATTTTAATATTTTTTATGTGATGTGATTTGAAATTGCAACTACGCAATACTCGATCTGTAGAGGCTCTTTAAAAGTTTGTTTCCTTTTTTTCTTTGATTATTTGTCTCTACAGAAGACTATTAGATTTTATGGTCCTCATAGAGATTTATTAAATATGAAAGTGATAGCAAAATCAACGGGATGTTTTCATTCTATGATCAAATGTCAATAATTAAAGCTTATGACTAAAAAATGGCATCCAATGTGATCAATACCTCAGTTCCCATTCGTTTAATTGAAATTGCAAGGATCCTATTATCCATTTATCTAAATATTTTGGTTCAAAACTGTCTTTGAGATAATTCAGCTCTCCATCGGCAAACTAAGATTCTCTTCAGCAGCTCCTGCACAAATTGTTATATATGACCCCAAATCTAATAGTATGCCTATAAATAAGACAATAATCCGAAATAATAGTCACCAATAGAGAGAATTTATCTTTCGAAAGAGACAATAAAATTCTAGAATGGCTTAAACTGAGCTCTGGCCAGTGATTTCTGCCAGCTTGCTTGACTCTCCAACGATAATTTTCCTCTTAAAAATCAGTTCCGTAACATGAAGCTTGTTCGTATGATTGAAACAAAAATCGCTCAAATGTGATCCGTGGCTTTGCATAGCGACACGTATCCGAGAGGTAAAATTTTCTATTATTCCACCAAGATCCCACAGAATTTGTGCAGTGATCTGGGTTATGTTGATTTTGTGGACAGTAGTACAATTTTCATGAGATGGTGTTCAACATCCTGCCTGATCAGTCTTATCTTATGTGGGTGCAAGTTTAGTTCCTCTAAAATTCATCTCCACAAATTCGCTTATTTTATGTTTGAGAAAAACCAAGCACTTGTTCGTGACTACCTTGGATCATTTAGTACTACCTTATGGATTTTAAAGATCTCTCTTGACGTAGGGGTGTTGGTTGATTATTTAGAAAACGGGACATCCTCCAATCGGCATATCAAGATTTTTTGTAAAATTAACGTGTCTGTTGTAAGATTTCAGTGAAACGTGTGCACCAATGAACACATATTTATATACAAATAATTTTTTTTCTTTAAGATAGTGTTCAATGGTGTAACTTATCGTGAAAATTTGGCATAAGTAACTCTACAATAGACAAAAAAATGTAACAAATACCACCAGTAATATCAGATGGAGAGAATGTTAACTCATTGAGGGAATTTTTAGCGAATATTTAAAGTCTCCCATAATTTGAGGGAATTTTAGCTTTTTACAAAATAAGGAAAATTTTTAATACGTTAAAACTTGTTCTCAAAAGCAACTAAAAGTAGGAATAGAAAAGGACAAAATTATGGTTTACATTATGGTTTACATTTAATTCGCCAAATGGATTTTATCGATAATTAATTGCCATTTTAAGAAGGAGCCAAAATTGGAAGAAAATATTTTGAGAAAATGTTAAAAAAATAAAAGTTTTCTACAAAACGAAGGGATTTTTCATAAATTATATCTGGTATTACTGGATGCCACCAAAACAACATGACAACAGCCACAAGCTGTCAAAATCCACCCATCCATACGGTTATATGAAGAAGAATATGATACGTTACAAATAATTATATATTTACATTTATTAAATAAAAGTATTATATATTTCTTGATTTATTTCACGCAAGTATAAGTTAAAGCCCATAGTGCCTAACTATTTAACAACAGGAATAATATATATTAAACAAAAAACAATCTTCGAAAGAAAAAAAATTAAAAGCTGACTGTTGAGTGATGCTTTCTAAGTATCATTTGAAATGCAATTTTTTTTTCAAATGAATATTGTTGGTTGACGTGTTGCTAATACTACTGCTGCTACCCCAGCCATTGCTGCTAGAGAAGTTATTGTTCCTCTTTTCTGCAACTAAAAGAATGGGAAAGGTATTGGTGATATTATTACTTCAATGACAGTATTTTGTAGCAAATAAAATTGTAACTGAGTGAATAAAGCAGTTTGTTGGTTTAGAAAGGCAAAGGAAGCTGCTTGGTGATAGCAGTGTTGAAGTCAAAGTCACAATACTCACTAATATTATAGCAAGAGCTCCTGCAGCAACCTTCACAGTAATAGTAGTGGTAATCAATGTTAATGGTGTAAATATTTCTTTAGTAGCATTTAGAAAAATAATATGAATAGATAGAAAAATATATACATAAAAAAAAACAACTAAATAAGTTGTTGGTTTTTGCAGCTAAACTAGACATTTTATTATGTTTTACAGCTATCTCATTTTAGCAAATATGTATGTATGTACGTAAAAGCGTTTAAATAGGCTGTATTGGATAGAGAAGGTGAAGAGAGAGGAAGAATTTTTTTACACATATATCAATATGACTGCAAAATAAAATTGATGTGTTGAATGAGTTTTTTTTGTTCGTGTTTGCTTTTTTCTTCCTTCTTTCAATGCAAAAGTTGTTTACTAATTTAAAGATTATGAGCAAAATAATCAATATTAAAGGGATAATAAATTTTGATTGGTTATAAATGGTAGTGGCAGGGATAAGAAATAGGGATTTTAGTTTTATTATACATAATAAATAGGAAAAAAATATAAAATTTATGAGAAATTAAATAAGAAAATTAATAGAAAATAAACAATTTGAGAATTTTTCTTTTTAAAAATAAAGAGTATTTTCAAATTTATTAATTAATACGTGTGTCAATCATTTCCACATATGAAAATATAAAGTTGTGTAGTTAGTTTTTCTCCAGGACGTCAAATTTCCTCTTAAATGGACTTGACAATTTAGAAAGATATATATTTAAAAGAAAATTTATAAAACATTTGCAAATATTATATTAAACCATTACGGATTTCAAATGAAAGCTAAGAATCCCTGCAATATAACATTATTTTGATATAAATATTTCAGCACAAAAATTTAAGAAAATATCCATTTGAAAATTTTACCTTTTACTATTTATTTTCACATGTATGTTAGCCTATAACAATCATTCTCACACGTGAAAAAATCGTCATATACACGCAGAGAAAAAACGTTGAAACCTTGTCACAACAACGATATTATGCTCTCGTTGCTAATTTAATAATATTGTATTGAATATTTTTTTTTTTTTCAGATTTATCATTCAATATTTACATTCAATAAAAATTTTAATATAGTTGCCTACAATAAACATAGGTTTTTGAATATTTTTACGAGAAACAAAATTTTATTAATATGAAAAATATCATTATTTCTACAACCATTAAATATTATCAATATTTTTTCTTGTTCTTATACCATATCTTATTTTTATATTATTTCCATAACAATAGAATGTTAAAAATAATTATAATATAATAATATATTTTTTACATATATGGTTAATTGTTATTTCCAAATATGGTTAAAAACACATAAATTGTTTGTTTTTAAATAGAGTTGATTCTTAGTGTTTGTTTTCCAACTTCGTTATAATTCTCATTTAGTTTATACATGAATAAATAGACAATAGAAGTAGACAAGGTTTTGTTATATTTGATGTGATTCAAGCAGTATAAGATATTTATTAACTATTACTAATTAGTAAAATGGATCTTGCACAAAATATATAAACACAATAAATAAAATGAGTTAATGGACAAATAGCGAATGATAATTTTAAGGTTAACACGAAATACGTTATAAGTAATTTTGAATAAAATAATAAAAATGGATCATAACATTATAAACTATTTAAATACAAAATGCAAAAACTCGGATCATAATGAAAATTTGGATTATTTTATTATTATAATGTTCATATTTTTTGTTATCTATGACCATATGGTACCAGCATATGTTGCTCTTTGATAATGGTTCTCGTAAGCATATTTTTTCTCTGCATGTGGATGAAGCTAGACGCTATCCACGTTAAAAGTGTACTCATTTTTTCTTTGGTATGTCAAATTTTCTCTCAAAAAAGACTTCAAAGCTTCTAAAAATTAGCAATTTTAAGAATATTATAAAAAATTTAAAAAAACTATATCAACTCAATATGGCTGTCAAAGGAAAGCTACGAATCACTGATAATAGAACAATATATTTTATTAAAATATAGCAGAATAAAAAGTTAAGAGAATATATCTTTGAAAATTTAACCCTTATATTTATTAGCTAATTATATACTCTATATTAAAATAAAAACTGATGCTATTTGCAAGGATTCTCAGTTTTCATTTGACATCTTGTGTGAGAGATTTTTAGCGAAAATTTAAAGCAATGGAAGAAAGTGAGGGAATTTTAGTTTTTTCCAAAATAAAGGAAATTTTAATATAAAGTACGGTTGATGTAATTTTGGTAAATATTTTTATTTTTTTTAAAGTGGGGTATTTTTCTAAATTTTCGAGAGAAAATTTGACGTCCTGGAGAAAAGATTACTACGTAGTTTCATTATATACGTGCTCTAGTTTGAAGCATATATCGACTTTTTTATGTGCGAGAAAATTTTTAGGAAATTGTTACATGTTGATATGGTAATCATATTTATTAAGTTTAATAAAAAAATTTAGTAATATAATAATATAATTTTCTAACAAATTCCAAAAATTTTGTGCTTATTTTTTACAAATTCTTTATTTTAATTAAAATAAAAAATAAGTATTTTGAAATTTATCCCCATTATTAAACAAAGACTTACTTAATTTAGGAAAGCCTTTAAACTTAAAATATTTCTATAAAAAAAGAAACGGCATAAAACTTTCTTAATTTAATTAATAAATTTTTAATAAATTAGTTTTTAATAGTTGAATAAAACTTAATAAATTTCTTATTAACATTTCTTCTCTTATTTTTCTTTTCAGGTAATTACAAAATATATAAATACATCTAAGCATAAAAATTCTTTTAGGTAAGCCAAAAACTTTGAAGAAATAACTAAAATTAAGGCTCGGTCTTATACCGCTCATTTAGTTGCGAAATTTTACTTAAGTTCTAAAAGTTGTCTTATGTTTGAAAAATTAAGTATTCTTTAACCATCCCTTAAGTTTTTCCTAAATATAAAAATTTCTGACGTTTTCAAAAAAATTTATTGAATATAAAAAAAATAAATAAAAATACAAAATCTAATAAAACAATTTAAATTTTGAAAAGATTTCAAACAACTCATTAAATTCATATTTTCTGTGTGGTTATATATTTTTCACCAACATCTTTTTAATTATACAGCCCATGAGGTACCGATTTCTTCATATCTTCGAAATAATTTAAAGTTTTTAAAAATTGATGCTCTCTTATTTATTTTTGGTGCCACAGGAAAGTAAATTTGATATCTTTAAGCCAACTTGTATTGATCCCCCTATTCTGTCCTTCCAATATTCCCGTATGACTTCCACCGGCTTAATGGGTGGTGGAATCCACACCGTGACTTTTGGCCGCAAAGGCAATTCCGACGCTGGTATAACCTCCAGTTGTGCATCTGGACAAAGGGTACCACATCTGCTAATCGCGGCATTCAGGGACTCAAAGGTTCCTTTATTACCGCAACCAACAGTTTTGACACCCCTCGTCCAGTCTGCACCCATGAAGGCTATTTCACCCGGCCTGTGCCTTGCCTGGAAGATTTCGTCCATGAGCCTATCTTCAATCAGCCGCCACATTTCTGTACTGATTCTCCCATCTGAATCAGCACGGTCAATGACTGCTGCTTGAAGAATATCCGACTTGGACGAATCCTTCACCTTTTTGGACGATGAAGTTTGGTCATTACCAGATACTACCCGCTTTACTACTCCATTATGAGAGTTTTTAAACGGGCCACTTGGTGCCTTACCAATCTTCTTCGCCGATGGTATCTGCTGGTCATCACCAGACCTCACTCTTTTTATGGTCCCCTTAGGAGGACCCTTAAAAGAGTCATGTGGTACATGACCAGCATTCTTGGAAGTAGAGGGTATATCATCTCCAGGCAGAGCTCCCCTAATGGACCTCATCTGAGAGTCCTTAGCGAAGCTCGCCAGAGTTTGGTTTACCCTCTCTACTCCCTTCGTAGTGTGAGTTGTCCCACTACCATTCCTAGCTGTCCTGCCCTTTAACTTGTGAGAACTTACAAGACCGATGGATGGCTTATGAGCAACTCCATGAATGTTAGCTTCGACTTTTGGTTTACCTTGCGAGCAATTTCCGGACCTTCTTCTACCTCCACTTTAAAACCATCGGGATAAGACATTCCCAAGATATCACCGATGGAGCCATAGATCCGTTCAAACCTGTATATGCTCTTTTGGTGCTTCCTGCGAACATGCCTCTTCCGTCCGCCAAACAGCGATGGGTCCTTCTTGGCCAACATATTTAGTGCAGCTATGGAGGCCCTAACGCCGTTCTTCGCCTTTTCGAATCTCGTTCGACTGTCGGTTGCGGCCTGTTCATCCATTGGATGTACCACCGCTTCCTGCCGAAGAATTTTTTTGGCCAAAGGCCTGAACATGCCTGATGCCCCCGTCGAGCATTCCTGCTTCATAACCAGTGATGTCGCAGTGACTGCATTTCCAATCTCCTTGCTCCAATCAAGAGCAGAGACAACTGTTGTCTCATGCTCTTCATCGGATCCAAGAGACAGGTCCTCCAGTCCCTCCGTCGCACTGGATCCTACAAGATCCTTCGCCGACTCCAGCAGGCTATCCTCCTCCGTCAGTTGGGTCAGTAATTGTCCGTGTTGCATGAGGATGTCCTTATGCAGTCTCAACAAGTCCATGTCGTCGTCCTCGTCCTTATGATCCCCCTATCATAACGTCGTCATTCTTTTTTCCTAACTCGACCCTATCCCTAACCCCTGTCAGCGTCCGTAACTTCCTCTTCCCAATTCCCCTCCGTCCATTTTCCCTTCGTCCTTTTTTCCCCTTAACCTAATAAAAAGATATTTAATATAAAATTAACATAATTAAGGAAAAACATTTTAGAAAAAGTTTGTGGAAAGTTGAGACCATCCTATTGTAATTACAAAAAAGCTTAAAACTTATTGTTTATTTTCTTATCAACTTAAGTTTTAAACTTTAAAATGAAATATTCCTTAAGCTTTTTCTAAAATTTTTCTTAGCTAAGTTGGCACCTCAGTATACACTAAGGGAACTGTATAAAAACAGGGCCTAAATATTTAACTTATTTTAAGTTGTTTTTCCTCTATTGATAGCTAAATAAATAAATTACATAAAAAGCTACTAATAACATTTCTAATAAATACTATTTTTTACTGTTTCCAATAAATAGGAGTAGTAGATACAAATGTGGTGATGTTATGGAAACAACAATTTTTTAAGCAGCTTAAATATCTTCAAAGTAAAACAATATTCATAACGAGGAAAGATTTTAAATTTTTAAGAGAAATAGCTGCTTAACAAATTTAAAAAGAAATGAAATTGTGAATTCAATATTTTTATACTCTAAACCATCATAAGTGGTTAGAGTATTATGCGTTGATGTTTGTAACGCATAAAAAAAGTTATTTAACAACCACTTTAAAGCATATCGATCCACTCGGAATCATTTTTAAATCGATCTAACAATGTCCGTCCGTCTGCTTGGCTGAACAGCTGGCTGACTGGATGGCTGGCTGGTTGGCTGTCCATGTAAACCTTGTGCATAAAGTACGGATCGCAATTTTAAAGATAATTCAATGAAATTTGACATGTGAGACTTCTATGAAACAAGGACAAAGCCTTTTGAAATTGGTTGTGATCGGTCCATTATTTCACATAGCCTTCATGCAAATATTCCCCCAGAATAGTGTTTAAACACTCCAAAATGCCTTAAAAATAAGAATATTTTAATGAAATTCGGTACAAAGAAGTTCTATATAAGTATCAATCTTTGTTCCATAGCTCCCATATAAACCCACTTCCAGGAATTTCCCTAAAGTGCATAAAATGATCCAGATGTTAGTATCAACGCATTATTCTGTATTTGTATATTTTATCTTACATTTAGTAAAATTGGCCACAGTTGTAGTATAGATCTCTCTCGTTAATTTTGGTATTAATTCAATTCTAGTTAAATTTATTAAAACAATAATAAAAATGTTGTCTTTTTTTCTTTAAATTTGTTTGATTGCAAAGTTTACGTGGTCAGACAGCCGGAAGAACATCGTTGAATCAACTCAGCTAGTCACTCGTATTCTATTACTATACCATATGGTTGGTCCAATATATATAAAAAAATCTTTGTTGGTATAGGGCGTCAATATCTTTTGTCATACCATATCATTCTATGTAACAAAATTCATATCGAAGGATTATATTCAAAAAGGCTTATCTACATATTTCCATTTTTTTTCATGTCAAACTCTTTAGCTTTCTATTTTTTATCTATTAATTTTAAAACCAAAAGTTATCTCAAACACTATCCTTTTCACTTTTTGTTTTTGGTCTATCTATTCGTAGAGAAAAAATATAGTTACGGTGACCATAATATAAGAGAAATATATATGACTGGATCATAATTTGTTATGTTGTATATAAAAATTTTATCATGTTATGATCCGCTTTTTTTGATCTGATCTTCTCATATAATGATTCGATTTTATTATATTACAAATCGGTTGTACCATACATAATGTATAGAAAAAAATTATCATAATTTCTGATAACGTGTTTAAAATTTATCTTATGATGATCGAATATTATCTTTTCATTAATTATTTATTTGATTCATTATATATACTAAAAGACAATACACATATATGTATGTACTTTTATTAACTAAATTATTTAATAGTCAGATTCCTTGAATCACAAAAATATAACCTAGCCATGGCTATTTATATTTATTCATGTATAAACTGAATGAGAATTTTTAATGAAGGTGGAAAACAAACATTAAAAACAAAATATATTAAAAAACAAACAAGTTATGAATTTTTCAACCATAATTGCAAAAGGCATATTTATTTGTAACATTTTATTGTTATGGGTATAATAATATTAATATGGTTTGAAAACAAAATATGGTTTAAAAACAAGGAAAAAGATCGATAATATTTAATGATTGTATATTAATAAAACATTATTTCTGGTTAAAAATAGTATTCTCTTACCAGAGTTTAAATCAACTAAGTTATTTATGCTGATTCTTTAAACCTAGGTCTCTAATGTCCTCTAAATGTCATAAATTTTTAATATAATATAAACTTACGTAATCCAGTAACAATAAATTTCAAATTCAAAAGATGTTTTCCAAATATTTTACAAATGGTTACAGACTTATGATCAGAAAGTTGCAAAAATTTTACCCTGTGCGGCAGAAAATAACCCAATTTTGAAGTATAATCGTATATATTTTTTTGTTGTATTGCAAAAATAGTACTATATTCGGCTGTTTAAAATATACCATTATTAAGGTGTATAATACTCTATTAAATAATATTTGGCGATTTTTTTCTATTTTCGCATTTTTTCCTTTTGGTAATATTTTTCATTATTTAAATTTTTTCGTTTTTAGCAGTTTTTTTATTTTGGCCATTTTTTCGTTTTAGCAATTGTTTTTGTTTTGGATTATTTGTTAAATTTAGGTTTTTTTTATATTATTTTTCGTTTTAGTGATTGTTTCTGTTTGGGTCGATTCATTTATGGACCGATTTTGTTGATTTCCTATAGCAACATTCTTGATATTTTGTTATATATATATATATATATATATATATATATATATATATATATATCTATATATATATAGATATATATATATATATATATATATATATGTATATATATTGTATCTAAAATATTGGGGACATACAGACAGGCGGAGGCCGTATTTTTTACTCTATATATATAGGGTCTTAGAAAGAAAACGAATTTCTGGGAATTTAGATTTAAAATATTGATTCCTATTTATTTCTTACTTATTCATTCAATGTTAATTTCCGTTTATTTTTGATGCAAATATGTAGTGGTAGCTAAGCCTGGCGAATGTTTGAGTTAAAATAGTATGTATCACTTTTTATAAAGATCAAAAGCCCATGTATTTCATTATGTTTGGTAATGGCTTTGTTCAAATATCCTTAGTGTCTTCTCACTATGCCTTGGCTTCGAAAGATTAGTAACTATTCTAGATGCTGCAGAATTTCAGCAAGATCCTGGGCTATGGATTATATTTGGGTGCATGCCTAAGTTTCAATTCATGAAGTTGGAATCTAAGAAAGTCCAAATATTTTTGCATGTTAAGGAATCAACTATTCTCCTGCACACTAGAATAGACATCATTCAAATTTTTTTTAAATTTTGGGATTCCTTTGACGTACGGATGTTATCTGATTGCTTAGAATTTGGCCAGGAAACGTTTGGAGAGTCGACTGTCATATAACTTATTAAACATTTTTTTAATCAAGTTTTATCATTTGAACGTGCTACTCATTTGTGTAACTTTCCATAATAGTTTGGCATAAATTACTGATTAATGAACAACTGTTTTGATAGAAGTCGCAAGGTCACACTCCAATGTTATAGCTGTTGATTTATGTATACATATTGGGTATATAAAAAGTATCTGCGGTTTTTTAGAAAATTGGTTAACTATGTTTTTTTTTTTTTTTTTTGTTTTGTTTTTATTGAAAATCAATTTCAATAAAGTATTTGTTATAAATTTGTTCATAAATTTTATTTGCTTCAAAATTTTATTTTTTGGATTAGAAAGTATTTGCGTGTGAAATTTTTAATTAAATCAAATATTTCTGAAATAATTTTTGCAAACGCCAAAAGGAAAAATACAATAAAATGATATGTGAACAGTCAAGTTTAAACTTATTGTGTTAAAAAAAAAAATCAAAAACTAATGTGTGTGAACATAATATCTTTGTAAGGTCTGGTACATTATATATTCAATCAAATAAATAATTAATGAAAAAATAACATTTGGTTATAATATGATAAATTTGAAACATGTTATCAGAAATTTTGATAATTTTTTTTTTTATATAATAAGTATTATAAAACCGATTCATAATATAATAAAACCGAATCATAATATAAGAAAATTAAAAAATAATGTATTATAACCTGATTATAACATGAAAAAATTTGTATGTACAACATTAAAAAAATTTTATCATAATATGATCAGTTAGACCATTTTATGATTACAATTTTCATATTTATTATTATTTATAAACATAAAAATTTTTACACTAACAATATTGCTCAATCATAATATGTTGCTCTTAAATTATGGTCAATGCAACCACATTTTTTTTCTGCGTGATTGTGCCGATTAAGTTCTACTTTATTATTTCCCAATCTTTTATTAAACTTTCTTAAATACCCTGAAACAGAAATCATTTCAAAGGAAAATTTAACTACAAATTATTAGCAATTATTTTTTAAATAATTGCAAATCTTTTGTTACTACAGCACATCAAAAATAGTTTAATTAAAATCATTTCATGTTTTTCTTTTCTTATTACAAATATTGCTACTATTTTAATAGTTAAAACATTTTGTTAATTAGATTTCTCTTTTTACCAGTTTTTTAATTTAATTGTATTTTATACTCGAGCGAAAGAAGTAATCAATAGTTGTGTTGTTTTTATATTCTCATCTCATTTTACAATAAATTGGAAATAGCTGTAATAAGTAACAGCTAAAGCGGTTGTTAATGTTGAACGTATTTTAAGAAAATCTTATTATAAAGCCACAATTCAACATACTGAAATTAGAAATAAATAGACATAAAAAAGAAGCGAATATAACACGTAGTGGGTTTGCCAAAGGCTAACAGTGCAAGAACTAAAAATAAGGGCACTAAAGAAATACTTAAAAAATGTATTGCTTTTACGGATATTAAAACTAAAATTAGTTTGAGATCATACATACCAACAGATTAAATTTACTTTAACTTTAGATTATAAATTAAGTGTAATTAAAAAAACAGCCAACAGTTTATGTATAAATTTTTTGAGATATAATTTTCTAAAACCATGTTCTTTTTAATAAATAATTATCTGAAATCTAACCCTATTAACATTTGGAAGATATCTTCCTGGAAAAAATTTACGCAATATCTTCTTTTCATTATTTGGAAGAAAATCATCAATGCAATATTTTTCTAATATTGCGTTTTTATAAGCTTAAAGATAATTAGGCAATAAAAAAATAAAAAATATATAAAATTTGAATTTTTTTTTATTATTATTTTTATCCTCAAAATATTTCCCTTTTTTCAGTAAGTTGATAATCACCTCCGCAATAAATTTATGATATCCCACTGAGATAATTTGGAAGAAATTAATGCAATAAATTTTTTAAAAATGAAAAAAATATTGAAGAAATTTGTTTGTCTTTTAGCAAAAAATGGATATTTTATGTGAGCGTTACAGTTTTCATGCTTTATGATGTTTAGATTTGTGTGCATGGATGCTTTACAAGATGTAATTTTTTTATAATATTATTTCAAGATTTATTTAGTGATAATTTTGCTATATATTTATTACATCTTCCAGAAGATTATCTAGCAGTATCTTCTTTTTTCACCTAAATAGTTATCTAGCAATATTGCTTATTTTTCATACAGGGGTATTGATTTCAATACGAATGTGATTATTGCGGCAATAAAATTTTTCTTCTAAGCAATACGAATTCGAATCACTTTCGTATTATTTTGCTTGTAAGATAAAAAATCATAACTAGTATTCCTAAAATTATTTCTCTCACTTTCATCACATCTCTCACTCACTTCTTACCATAAGCACAAATCTTAATTACAATAAAATCTCTATAAAATAGAAGAAAAAAAAACTTAAATAAAATTCCACCATTAGTAACATTACTAAAAAAACGACAGAAAAATGCCTAAATAGTTTCCCTAGAAAAAAACACACACACATACAAATACATATACAATTCCCCTAAAGAAACTCCAGAGTATTGGAAAAAAAGGCTCACATAGGGGAGAAATAATGGAAAAGATAATGCACTAAAACACTAAAACATTAGAGAGAATATAAAAATTCAAATAAAAACTTATATAAAAAAAAAAATAAAATCACATACACACATTCTTATATTTAAACATATTAAAAGAACTTTTACAGTGCAGTGATATAGTGTTAACACAGCTATTTGTCTAGGCTTTAGCTCTTTATTTCTTTTTTAATAGATATATATGTGAGTGTGGATGTTTGTGTTCATTTGTTAGATTTTTATGTATGGGTACAGATTGTATTATAAAGTGCAAATGTATGAGAACGTACAAAGAAATACGCTTTAATGTAAGAAAATTTTTAGTTTAAATTTTATACATTGCTATAGTGTAATGTATGTATGAAAATGTGTTTAGACATGTATATAAAATTTGCTTGTATACAAAGAAATATTCAATGAAAATGTCTATTATACCAAAACTTATATATACTGCGAAAGATATACAAAAACATGTATGCAATTTTACAGTGAAGATCAAAAATGAATGGTATTAGAATATTTTGTTACACTTAAAGAAGAAATAAATGAAGGTGTTAATATGTTTTAATCAGAATTAGAAAATCATAATTTTTGGGTATCAATAATCTTTTTGTAATCAACAAATGTTTTAAGGATCTTTAAAGAATTTCCCTAATTTGAGGGCCTTTTTTAAAGCAAGGTTTTGAATACAAAATTTTGAATGCGAAATTTGTTACTGAATAAAAATTTTAATCTCTTTGGTTTATAAATCATTGTTTTTATTTTAGATAGTAACTTAAGGACAATCTATATACATTCGTTGAAATGGTCTTCATTATCTTCTCCTAATGTCGGGCATCGTTAGCTTACATGCGGAATACCAAAGTCTTTTAGTAAAATATGATTTTCATATAAACAGAATCCTTTTTTGTGCATTTTGATTGCGACTGCCTTTGGATTTTATATGAATTTGGTTTTTCGGACTAAGATTAACGAAGTAATTAATTGGGATTTAAATTCACTAATATGGGATTTAGCAAGAAAATTTTTCGACGATGTCTTAATGGTCAGTCAGGTCAACTCTGCACTTATGGCAGATGTGCTCAAGATTAACGTGGATACCTGACATGACGGCCTAACCACACGGTGGTCTTAGCACCACATGAGTTTCAATGCACCTTCCAACGCCTCCATGTGCCTGTTAAGAACACACAGGTGAAAATTACAGAGAATCATTGTCTGGATAAGTCCACTCCCCCTTGCATAGGAGCTGGAGGTATCTAACCTCCTGCCACAATATTAGCGGCTAGTGTTGTCATGCAACGCAACATCTAGACTATAAACACTTTTCTGCGGTTTAGGTCTAAACTGTAGCCACCACGTTATTCCCCGATGGTTCTCAACCAACAGCCACTCCAGTAAAATAACAATGACAAGCAGGTGTTGCCGTACCAGATTTTGTTAAATCTTTAATCAGGCCCCGAAGGTCCTTTTCTCCCATTATAGACCCCAGACAAGTCCAGGCAATGGTATACCTATATATACCTGTCACGGTGTTACTATCTTCTCAGACCGAAGATATCTTAGAGTGTAGCATGATAGGATTTTCTCTACCACGTATGAGTTATACATCAAGGATGAGATATTATCTAAGAAGACAAGCCGCCGTGACGGCTACACTTATGGCACTTATGGACTTTTAAATTTCCGGTCAAAAATAAATAATTGAAAATCTTAAAATATTTATCAGATAATTCAGTTAAATGAGACAAAAAATATTAAATTAAACTATCTAATCATAACACGATAAAATAATTTAGTTCTTTTTGAAATATTGACATTGATAGAACTAAATAAACACGTTTTATTATACAAAAACTCATTCGGAAGTCAAATCGTTACTTTGGTTTTCATATTGCCCTAAGGGTAAAAATTCCCTCGATAATTTTATGAACTTAATCTTGAATACCAAAAAATTTTACAGATTTCTGAAGCACTATTCTTTCCACGTTTGTAACCCAATTCTATGAATAATACAATGAATATATTTTGATAAAAGATATTTTTTGTGCGAATAAATACACAAAAGTTTTTGAATGGATGATTCTATAAAAGTAAAATTAGTAATAGCTAATAAGAAATTATTTTCTTCGTCGTTGAAATTAAAAAAAGTCTAAAAAAGCTAGAAGCTAAAATGAAAATTTTGAGGCTAAAGTAAGGCAACTAAAGTAAGAATTGCTCAAGTAAAATTTTGTGTGTGAACGTAAAAAAAAAAAAAGAAAAATTACTGTGTATGAACTCAGAAAAAGCAAAGTAGAAAGACTGGATTTATCACTATTGATAGTGAATGGAAATTGTTCATAACTGCCGTCGAAAAAAACTATATATATAAAAAATATATAAAATATAACAGTTAAATATGTTTTCGCTTTACAAACAAATTTATTAAAAAATTATTAACAAATTGGTGGTATACAAGCGTTTCACACATTTGACTTTAGTTGAAATCTCCTTTAACGTTTGATAGAGAAACTAGAGGTAAATTAGAGCAAATATTTATATGAATATGGACGATATGAGGTTCCAACAAGGCGGTGCTACGTCCAACACAGCTAACAATATAATGTGTATTCCGCATATACGATTGGCAAGATTGGCGCAATATATCACTTCTGTTGAAAAGAAACCAAGTCATACAAAATTGTGCGATTCAAGCTAGAATTATTTTTTGAGTTTTCTAAAGTAGCTTGTGTATGACAATTAGTTAGTTGCAATCGACTGATATTTTGTCTGGATTTATTTCACAGTAATTGAAATTAGATCCTTTAAATCCCAGCATAGTATAAAGTCGTGAAAATATATTATTCCCCACAAAATGTCAAAAATACGTGTCGTTATAAATAAAATGTTTATAACTGTTTCTATTGGGAACAATTTTGATAACTATATGTGCCAAATTGCATCAAATTATCTTTAAAATTGTGAAGTATACTTTCTGTAAAAGATTACAATTAGCCAGCCAAAAGAAGGGAAAATAAAAGAAATTGGTAAATTGACTCAGAAAGTACTTCCGAGTAAAACCTCTACGAAAGTATATTTCAATAAAATTTGACATAAGGATGAAAAAAAAATAAATAAAATAAAATCGAGTTCCATCATGTACCCGAATATGTTTATAGAATATAAATTTCAAAACAGTCATGCTATCAACGTTAACAGAGCATACGTTTGAGTTACAGATAAGGCTGTTAATAGTAACAACATAAATCACATATATTTACTGAACTGGCTCAAGTAAAGCAATAGACTTAATGTTGACTGATCCAGTACAAACTATGCCGTCCTCAGCATATACCTAGAATGTGGTGAGGGCCACAATGATACCACCACATATACATCTATTCAGCTAACTCTAATACTCTTTGTCCAACGGATTTATTAATTTATAGAACTTCTCCTATATGTAACCAATATTAAAATTGTTAAAAAGTTACTTTTATTATACAGAAAAAAAAGTATACCTTAGTTACGAAATTTCTTATGTTGGTTAAATTTTTGTTTAATTTTGCTCCAATTAGCAAAATGATAATATTAATTAGCTAGAATAATTGAATTGGCTTAAATATAAATTATTTTTTAATCAAATTAATTAGAATTATGACCGAATATTTGCCTAAAATCAACAACAATTTTTTTGGTTCAATTCTACAATTAATGAAATCGCTACTACACTCGAATTTAATAAATTTATTTACTGAATTATTATAAATATTTAAATAATACAATACAATTAAACGAAAAGAATATTAAAACTCAAAATTTGATTGAGGAAAACGATACTTGGTACGTATATAGTTTAATCTTACGCTCTACTGAAATCACCTATAATTAGGTATAAATCAGGTTTTTATAATATTTGACATCTAGTACCTCATGAAGCTCACATGTGATTATCAGTGACTTTTAAAAGGATTTATTAGACATATGTCGAGTTTTGTTTCCCTCCATTAAACTTTGGTGTTATACACTTATTTAACTACACGCAGAGAAAAAAAGACGACCATAATCTAAGAGGAAAATGTTATGATTGAAATATATGATGGCAGCAAAATATAGTAATAACTATAAGTAATAATTATTATGATTTCATTTTGTAATATTATTGCCATTTTTATGATTTGTTTTTTTCAATACATGATCTTAGTTTTACATATAATTGAAAAATCTTATTGTATCATTATCCCATTCTATCAGATTATGATTTGATGTTATTAAATTATTATACTACCGTATTATATATTATAATACATTGTCATACTATGATTTCACTTTTTAATATTATTATGCCATTCTTTATATTGTTATTTAATTTTATCATATTATTATCCCATTTTATCTTATAGTGGTTTAATCTTATTATATTATTATTTCATTTTGTCACATTATTATTACAACTTATCATATATTAAAATAAAGGTTATTAGTAAAGGGTTATTTTCATTAATTTTTTTTATTGAAAATAATAGAGAAAATAAAAGAGAAAGGTATATATATATATATATATATATATATATATATATATATATATATATATTACTTATATAATATATTATATATATATATATATATATTACTTATTATTTTATATTTTTTATAGTCAGTATTTATATATGTTTATATATAAATTAATTGAGAATTACAATAAAGTTGGAAAACAAGCGTTAAAAGCAGAATATATTTAAAACCATACAGGTATTGAATTTGTCCACTAAGTTTATGAAAATGGTAAGTATTACATTTATTTGAAATATTTTACTGACACGGGAATAATAATATTAATATGGTTTAAAAAGAAAATATGATTTGAGAATAATGAAAAAGATAGCAAATATTTAACGGTTGTAGAAGTAATGATATTTTTCATATTAATACATTTTTTTCTAGCAAAAATATTTAAAAACATATAGTTTTTACAGTCAACCATAAATTCAAGAAAATTTAAAATGAGACCATAATATTTTTGTAATGATAATGCTGTAGCCATGTTTTTTTCTCTGCGTGTAGGTTTTACAATAGTGTATGTATGCATATATGTGTATGTGTGTATGCATAGATGTATGTATGCATGTAACATATATATAATGTAAGAACCTATTTAACATAATTCACTATAAGGATTATAAAATATGTGCTCTTAAAAATACATTTAAATTATGTAATATTTATAATTATATTTAATTTCCGAAAACTTCTTAGAAAAGTATTCACCTCAGCGGGACATTCCAATGAAAATAATATTATTCTATCTGAGTGTCCTTGCGACCTAGGACGAGATACTAGTCCTAGATCAATATGACAGATATCTGAACAAATAGTCAAAAACAATCAATATGAACTTACTTTATACACAATATAAATAATCTTTCATAAAACGGCTTTAAACAAACTGAGGTCTTAAAATTGAATATAACCTTCAGTATCAATGATGGAAATATCTACAAGATTAATAATATCATTAAATACATAAAATTCGTACCTAACAAATAATTTTATATTAAACAAGTAATCGAAGACTGAGGAAATTATGTAGATCTTTCGTCGTGCTATTTTTTTAATGATAGATTAAGTTGAAAATGGTTGGAAATTGAATTAAGGTTATTTTATTTTTGTATTTTTTATTTAAACGATTTTTGTCAAAAAACCTTAAATTAATTAGAAAGTTAATTACATTAATTAATAATATAATTAGTCATTTTATTGAAAAATTATTTGGGATATTTTTTTTTATTATTTATTTATCTCTTATTCTTCAATAGCATAACAGAATCCAATTGGCCATATAGAGTTAACAAATTTACCACTTAACAAAGACTACAATAAAAAATATAATATTAAAGATAAACAAATTTACAAAACTTATATGTATATGAAGTGAAATAAAGAAAGGAAAGAATATATAAAAATTAGAGGAAGGGAAATTAATCTCAAATGCATATTGTCATTATATCATAAATCAAATTATAAATCTTTATTTTGAAGATAAAGTAAAGTTTTTCTTTTAAAGGTATCACATGAAAGTTCAAATGTTCTGAGCTACTCGAACATAAAAAGAACGCTCCAAGATAGGCGTGAGTCTTGGTATTAGTATTTGGCGAATGCGGATAGAACGACTAAATTAAAAAAATGACTTTAAATACAAAATATTGTCTGAGATGTACATATTATAAAAACAGAACAACAGTCTGGATTTTACATAGTTCAAAAAAGAACACTCTAAAAATCTACAAACAAAAGCAGAAATATGACTATGTCGTCGTACATAGAAGAGATAACGAATAATTCTGTAAAACGATATAATAAGTTTCTTCATATTATAACCAAAGGTACCACTATATAACTCAATGCCATACAAATATATGGGCATAACTAAAGAATGAATTATCATCATTTTATATTATAGGTAGAACAACAACTAAACAAACTTAATTTTAGTACCTTTAATGTCAAGACCCAATTTCCCCAATAGAGAACCAAAAAGCATAGCTTTTGTTTTCATAATATTTACAACTAACTTATTCTCCTCCATTCAATTACTAATATTGAAAACAATGTAGTTAATCATCTGTTGTAATACATCTACAAATTGCCTTTCACTACAAAATAGAAAAAATAAATCATCTACATAAGCAAAGGGAATGCAAGACGTAGATACTAAAAATATCATTAAGATAAATGTTAAACAGTAAAGGTCTAAGTACAGAACCTTGGGGCACACCATTTGTGACATTTAAAATAGTTGAAACTTTTTTACCAACAGCTACATTAGTGCTATAACCATATTTTTGGCACAGAATGTTTTAGTAATGAAAACACCTGTCTCCCGTTGTTTTGCAAACAAATGGTATCGCAGATAACCATTTTAATATTTTGCCATAAATGAAATTTTGTTAGGACTTCCTTCAGTCCATTAAAACTTGTTAACGCTTTTCCGTTATCCAAAACAAGTACTGCTAAATTTACTTCTCTTACTTCATTTTTTTAATACTACAACTTGGAGTTCTTTTTTATCATTTTTTTTTTTTTGCCATGAAAATGTAAGCACCAGTTTACATTTTTTAAAGTAGCTTTCAGAAACTATTCTTTTTGTTCAGATAACTTAATTACAGCTTTGTAAATAGCTGCTTGTGATGGCGTTGAAATGTTAACTCCCGCCTCTGCTAATTCTTTACATATTTTTTCCGCTTTTCTGCTGCTACCCTTAGCGCTAATAACTAACTTAACTGCGGGATTTGTTGTCAATCTGTTTAATTTTATTATTTTCAGAGGTTGGTATTCAGACTACTCGGATGAATAGTCCTCCGCATACTTGTATGTCATAACCGAATCTGCATCAGATATATCATCCTTATTACTATCTAGGGCTAACTGAGGCTCTATATTTTCATTAGTTATAGTAAATTTTCTTCTAAAATTAGTATTATCATAGTACTTAAGGCTGTCTTCATACAATTTTATCAGATCTTCCACTTTTTTCACTACAGACCTTTCGCTTAATTTTGCAATATTAAATTTATCTCACAAAGTGTTGAGTTCATTACAAATTATAGCATACCTTTCTTTTTTTTTTTTGATTTCTTTGAAATAGCCAGAGCATGGAATCTTCCAATTACAATTTTTTCGCATGGTATTTTGCTAAATTTATATAATGGTTTATCGACATCGGGAATATTTCTCTGAATTTAAACGCTACCTTGAAATTTGTCCAAATATTTTGACCAGACTTTAGAATCTTTTTGGACATTTAAGCCACTTTTCTTGAAAATTTTTAAATCTAAAGCAGTGGATAATTTCCAAAATAACATTTAAGTGATATGTATAGGAATATATACAAATATCAGGTGTATATTTTTTAAAATTTCCGTGAGATAAAAATGGTTGTTTTCAAACTTCAAACCGATTCCTGCGTGAACTTTTTTAACGATCCGAAAAAATTATCATATTTTTTTATTAATAACTTTTAATGTTCTACAGGACTATACTATGCCGTTTTTGATATTCGCAAAAAGTGTGAAAAAGTTATAGTCCTAAGCTACATATTGAAAACAATTGCTAAGATATGAAAATATAAACCTACAAGACGGTGACGAAAGACCTATATTGCGGTTTTAGTTTAGAAATTAGGTCCATTGATAAAAGGACATTAAAATTGTTTCTACTTAAAGAATGCCGAATAGTATCAGTTAAACCTAAAAGGAGGTATGTTGTGTTTCTACCATATCTAAAACCATATTGTGCTTCACTGAAAAATGCAATTTCATCTATATGACTCAATAACTGATTTTTAAGCAAAACTTTCACCAATTTAGACATTACCGGTAGAATAGAAATTGGACGTAAATTGGTCATTACATTAGATTCCCCAACTTTCTTAATAGGAATACTTACCGAATAGTAAACAAAATTTCTACATATATTCTGCAGTCTGAGAATATCTTAAGAAATTATTAAATATTTTTTTCTGTGAACTTAATGCAAAATGAGTTTTCATTTTAATACACACCAAAGTCCTAAAAATTGTATTCTTCACTGTACATTTATGTTTCTTCATACTGTTCATACTCGTACTATCCTTATACAAATATGTATGTATCTGTATTGAAACAGAATATGTGTTGAAAGTATTATCCATAAATGTTATGTATGTGTGTATAGTATATTCGTACGAGCTATTTGAATCTTTTCTTCTTCACCGTATAGTATTTGTATGTTGTAAGCTTTAAATTATTCAAACATTGCAAAATACTTGATATCCATTGTAATGGTGTTTACATTGCTGATTATGTACAAGTACAGTATGGTGGTAATGTTTCTGACGCTTTTACCTAGCCACCATTATATCCTTCTGTTGCTTCAATCTTTTATACATCATCATGGCAATGACGATGATGTTGTTTAGGACAAGAACGTTAGAAAACTATAAGTAGAAGAGCATGAATGCTATTTTATCAGCCAGTAATTTAAAACGTTCCTTTTGCCTAAAGGCTGCACATAAATGAATAGAATTGATATAAAAAATAGTAAAGTAAAGAATTAGAGACAAGAGAATTCCAGCATAATATATTTAGGCACGTAAAGGGCGCAGTAACATCATTTAATCAGTAACAAAACAGCCTAATCTTTTTTTTTCAAAAAACACAAACAAACGAACGAACAAGTGTGTAAGCGAATGAACGGGAATGCATAAGTATGTTATAGAGGCTGTAATAAGTGCTGGCATGTGTTTGTTATATGCAACATTAATACATATATGCAACATGATGGGCATAATAGATTTTATACGTACTATAATACTTTTTTCTCTCTTTTATTGAAAGGGGTATTTAATATTAAAAAATAATGTTAGCATCTTTTATTTTTAGCTGTCTGTTGTTTGCTGCATTTTAAAAGATTTTTACTTTTATTCTTTTTACCACAAATTTTTTATCTTTAGCTAAAATTACTTGCAAAATTGTTTTTATTTTCTTTTTTTTTTTTGGCTCTTACAAACAACCTTAACATTTACAAAAGCTTGCAACATTGAATGAATAATAGTGTCTGCTGCCTGCAACATCATTAAAAAAAAAAAAAAATCTTGTCTACAGTGAGAAAATGAAAACGTGCATAAATATTTGTTATTGTTGTTAGCTCGGTAATGTGTGTTACTTTTTCTTCTAACTGAGTTAAATAGACGTGTTTAATTTAATTCTTTTGTAACTTGTATGTAATAGAAAAAGAAAAGTTTTATTGTTTAATATAGAGTCTAAAGGAACTATTTTGTTGAAAAAATTGTAAGGAAAAATAAGAATAATAAAAATAAAATTTTAAAAATTTATATACAAATAATGAAACGCAGGGTAATGGCCTTCATTACAAAGCTGTACATACAAATTTTTTGTTTAAAAATGTGTTTTTGCATAAAACACTTATTTATAAGAACCAGGCGCGGATCCAACTGAAGTATTTGGGGATGAAAAATTTACTGATTTTCTTCACTGTTTCCTAATACTTTATTATTTATTAAAATTTTTAGATGGAAAATTTTAGTCTGGAGAGGAAAATTTCCTTTTGTCCCTCCCCGTGAAAAGAATAAAATTATGTAAAATGTAATATTTTAAATGCTTGAACACTTACTACTTTCGATGAAGAAAATATCTGAGGAATATTTTAATATGTTAATCCCTACAAAACGGACTATGAATAACCCGTTATAATGAAGGATAGAAGAATTGAATGTTCTAGTGAAGTATTACCCTTTAAATGTTCTAAATATTTATACAAAAACAATTGAGCTGGAAACTACATCTGGTGTAAACCAAAAAAAAGTTTAGAAGATTATAAAACAAAAGTCAGAAAGTTTACTATGATAATCAAATGCTATCAGTGGCATGATTCTGGCCACTCAATACTAACTATTAATTCCTACATTTTTTCTCAATTTTTCCTTTTCGCCTGGCAGCAGTATTTCCACTTTTTGAGTTTTGTAATTTTATTCACATTTATAAAGGCAGAAGATGTAATATTTCCTAAAATTTTAATATTAGGAGGAAACGTTTATTCATACTTTAGACTTTTACGAGCAGAGTTGGCAGTAGGTCAGCAAAAAAAGAAGCTAAATTGAACTTTGAAAAGAGGCTAAAAGGGCTAAATGACACAAAAAAGGCCAAAAATAAACTAAAATGTTTTTCTTTAATTTGGAGTTATTTTATCTCACCCCATTAGTTTTTCATATTTTTAAAGATATTGCAATACATTTGGCATAAATAAAACAGCTGCCAGCAAAACGACCCAATAAAAAATCGCCCAAAAAATTCCTTACAAATTTGGGCTACATTTCAGAGAACTATTCTTTTTTAATTTCAGTTTTTTACGAATTAGCTAAATTATGAATTAATTCTTTTCGTGATGAAAATGAATTGAATGAAATTTGAATCAATTCAAACAAATTAGGCAGAAATGAATCTCAATTTGTTTCCGATTCAAATGAATTTGTAGAATGAGTTGCACTTCAATTTCAATTCAAATGAATCTGTAAAATGAATTGCAATTCCTTTCCGATTCAAATGAATTTGTTAAAATGAATTGCAATACATTTTCAATTCTTTTGAATTGAATTGATTTTGAATTCATTCAAATGAATAGAATAATGAATTATTTTGCTCAAATCACTAATTTTCCCACTGAAGACCCTTTCCATTCCAAAAATATGACGTTTTAAAAATGAAAAACTGTCGAATTTTTTCCAAAAGTGTACATAATTTATTGCTCGTAACTTCTAAAATATAATCTGTAAAATTCAAATTTTTATTTCATTTAACTGGAAAAGATAATCACCTTAAAATGGCATGTATAGAATTTATTTACCTGGAATGTTAATAAGTCAAAATCGATGATATAAAGATCAAAGCGGAATATTTGAAAAAAACGATATTTTAAAACTCTTAAAAAAATTATTTCTTGATATTCTATTCTAATTTCGTGCCAAGATTCAAGTTGAACACTCTTTTGATTTAAGAGTTATAAAGCAAAATATCATAGAAGATAATGTTTTTTTGTATGTACAACTTAGAGTATTTAAAAAAATCAATTTCAAAGAATGCTTTTTATGAGCTCTTATTAAAAAAGTCAAATTTTATATACAAATTTTGACTTTAGTTTATATTTTGGTACATAACTTTTAGGCTAAATGAACTATGTCTACATTATATAATTTTTTAAGAATTAAAGAATTCCGTTTTTGAGATATAATGGTTTGATTTTTTATATATCTAAATTTGGCCTTTAAATTTTTAATACATATCGTTATAAAGGTAATATCTTTGCCTTTAAATGAAAATAAAAAACTAAAACTAAAAATCTAACATGTATAATATAATTAAACAATTACACATTTGTAAAGTGTTCGATTTTTTTTTTTAACCGTAATATTTTTGGACTGAAAAGGGATATGAGTCTAAAATTGTATGATTTGAGAAACGCTTTCCATAGCCAATGTTTGTAGTGAATTTCATTGATAAGGGAGATGCCAAATGTGATAGTTGTTCGTTCTGAAATGGAATCACTCTATTTCCAAAAAAAAAAAAAGAAAACTTGATAGGAAAAAAATATTTAATAATGTTCCTGTTTTCAAAAACAGGAACAGCTAAGAAAATTAATGTCAGCAAAAGCATATATTTATCATAAAACTATAAATTCGTATCAAATAGTGACTAAATCTCAAAAATCTCTTTAATTAAATTATGACCGTGGTTTAAATAAAATGTTATATTTTTCATAAATTCATCTATATTTAATTATAATAAGTACTTCTACGTGTCATATTTTCAAAATTCCAAATTTAAACTTTTGGGAACAAAATGCATAAAATTTACCCTCCTGTTATTAAAGGATTAATTACGTGTAATATTCCAGTGATACATTAAAATCCAATATATATTGAAAAATGTCCGGAATATATACAATTATATATTTTTTGTTAAAGAAAATGTGACAAGAAACGTTAGTAAAGTCCTAATATTCCGCTACTGAAAAAAGACATAATAATTATTTAAATAAATATTCCAGGCCTTAGTACTCTTTTATTACATTTTGAAGTTAATTTTCTTTTAACGAAAACTTTGATAAAAAAAATTGAAAGAAATACCTACTTTTCGAGGTATTTTGAATACGCTCCAACTCATATAAATGAAAACTTTCAGACGTATTATTTTGACAATCATATAAGAACGTACTGGCGTTCATTTATAGAGGGATATATTTATTAAATAATTGAAAACTGTTTTTGCCTATTAAGGCAATGTTACTTAATTAGAAAAAAATCAATCAATCAATCAAATATATAATATTATTGACATATAATAATATTAACAATACTTGTTTGAATATTAAATCTTTATTAGTTTTTCCAATATTGAAAAAAAATTCCTCCCGAGTAGAAAAAAAAAATACTAAAACCAAACGCAACAGATATTCTAAATCACAAAAACCAACACATGGGTGTATGCCATTTGTCAATTTTTTATAATAAAAAAGAAACATTTGTAGCAAAAAAATAAAAATGACATATTCTATACTGCTTTTATGCGATTTTATCTATTTTCTATTATTCTTTTGTAATGTTTTGTGCAAAAAAAAAAAAAAAAAAATACATCTACATGTTTTACTAAAAGTTCCTTTCTTTTTAACTTTCTAGATAGAAAAACAACATCAGTCTGTCACTCAGTCATGTTTGGCAAACAGAAAGCATGTGATGCCACACCTACATTTTATTGTCAGTTCAGTTGCAGACAAACGTAAATGTATTTATATTTGTTAGTATTTGTTGTGAGGTACATGTGTAGTGAACGTATGCAATTGTAAAAAAAAATATTCATACAATACTTGCTGCATTAATATATGGGATAGAGTTAGTTATTTATGCAAAATATTTCGTTGCATCAACTTAAAATGCATTTCTGCTTATAAAAGAAAAACGTGCCTGTTTTATTAAACAAGGAGGCTTTTAGCTTTAACAAGGATATATACTATACAGGAGCACATACAGAATGTAAATTTACAATATATATATATAAAAATATTTAATCATTAAAATAAGTATTCATCATAAAGTTTGTTTAATTACTATAAAGATATATTTTAAATACTTAAAACAAATGCAACTTATCAAAAATAAATCAATTTGTAATTGTATTTTAATTTCAATTACATTAAACCATACCCGACAGGTTTAACCGATAAAAGTTCTTATACAGAAAAAATAATAAAAAATAAATAAAAAATAAAAAAAAAATAAAAATAAATTTCAATTACGAAATTGCTAATATTAATTAAAACTTTTATTGAATTTTTACCAATCATCAAAGTGAAAGTAACAAATTTTTTACAAATTAAATGCAAATAACTAATTTGTTACAACCTACAATTAAATTTTTTAATTAAATAAATTAAATTTTTTATTAAAATTTTGTATAAAATCACTTAAAAGTTGTACTGAAAAAATACGAAAATTAACTGAATGTATACTCTTGCTCTAAATAGTCCTTCCACAATAAAAATACTTATTTACGAGTTATTAAATTCCAACCTATCACTGAATAAAAACCGAACCTATCATTGAATTAAAATCCAACCTATCATTGAATTAGCAAAATCAAATGGTAAAATTCTTAAATGTTTTATTGAAAAAAATTCAATTTTTTCTTATTAAAATATTTTTAAAATTTCTAATTTGAATTTTTGAAAATTCCTATAAAAATCAAAAACTATTTAAAAAAAAAACAATAGAATTAATATCTAGTTTTTATTAGATTTTTAAACAATATTTATTATTGATTTTATAAAATGTTTAATAAGATTTTTTAAAAGCTGCATTTTCTATAATACAATAATGTTAATGTTATGGTTAATATGTGAAATGTATGTAAAATCGGTGTTGAATACTTGACTTAAGACTGAATAACTAACTAACTAACTAAAGCAACATTATTTATAAGTACATAAATTAACCAAAAGAAAATAATGTTTGAAATTAATTTGAAACTTCTTCGAAATTCCACTTATTATAAATTCGACCTGAAAAGGAAACCCAATCATTATTAAAATTAAAAATTGTTTATATGGAATTTTACTTACTATTTACAGTTTATAGAATTTTTTAAGCAAAATGCACTTATTCACGTATTTCTTAACACCCGAATAATAACCTATTAAGACAGATAAAAAATCTGTATAAAACAGTACTTGAACAAGTCATAGTGTTAAGAGTAATTACGACTACGTGTATAACGAAAAAGTGTATGTATAGTTAGCTACATTCAAAGTATCCTAAAAAAAATGGAAATCACCCAACAAAAGAGTTGTAATAACTCTCTCTACTTCCCCTACCTTTGACATTGGTCTACAAACGATTTTAGTTTCAGAATACCCAGAGTTTTGAATCAATCAATTTGCATGGCAAAAGTAATATATGAATGCGAAATGCATTGAGACGTTTATTCATACGAGGCAATTACATATAGATGGACTTCGAAGATTGATTTGGATATACTACGTCTTCTGAGAACTTAACCAGATGTTAAAATCAAAAAGGATCTCTAACATTAGCTAAAATATATTTTGTTTTTAACGTATGCCTATCACCTTCACTATAATTCTCATTTAGTTTATTCTTGAATTATTATAAATAGAAAAAGTTTGGTTATATTTTGTTAAATAATTAAGCTAATAATTTATTTTAGCTTTGTTTTATCTTATACAATAACTAAAAATTAAAAATAATATTTGATCATAATAAAAAAGATTTCAAATAAGATACATTCGAAATATGTTACTAGAAATTCAAATTTTTTTATATATAATACGTATGATAAAACCGATTAATAATATAATAAAAATAGAAACATAATATGAAAAAATCGGATCATAATATAATAAAGCCGGATCATAACATAATAAAATAATAATAAAAATCTGACCATAATATGATAAGTTAGACCGTTTTATGATTGTAATTTTCATATTTATTATTATTTATAACCATGTAACATTTTACACTAAAAATATTGTACAGCCATAATATGTTGCTTTTAGATTATGATTTTCGCAACTATATTTTTACTCTGCGTGTAGGGTTAAACACTCATATTCCACAAACAAATCACTTTTATATTTTGCTTACTGCAAGGAAATAAATTTCTTTGTGATTTTCATATTGATAACATTATTTAAATCAAAATAAATGTTAATAATAATAATATTTACTATTTAAATCAATGTTCTTAATTAAACCAAATTGTACCAATACGACTTCACACAACAATAAGGCAAAATATAAAACAATAAAAAATATTTATATTAATAAATCATAAACTGAATAAGTAGAAGAAGAAAAGAAAAATGGAAAACATTGAAGTGATAATCAATCATTAATAATATGCTATCTTTTATCAAGAAGAGTATCGTAAAATAAACAAATACACTTACGTAAGCGTAAGTATATTAAACTTATTCCAAATACTTTATATTCATATCCTGCACACACTCAAAATTTTTTTCTCATACCCCGCCTGCATTTGGAATGGAGTTGTTTCATCCATTCACTAAAAAGTGTATTTTTTGACACTCGACATCATTTTGCTCAACAAATGTGCACCTTTTAAACTAATCAATGTTATTGTTCATATTGTCGAATAAAAAATTTGTTAATATAGGAGAATTCAATTTTTAATTAGTGATTCTTATTTTTAAATATTTTCTATTTAATTTAAAGTTATAATACGTTACTACAGTATGATTAAATATGAGATAAGCATTTAGCTAAATTATAATTAAAAATATTTACTAAAAATATTCTAACTTCATTAAAAATATGTTTAATATTAAATTGCGATATTTTCATGATATATTTTTTTTACACTTCTAAATGATAGTATTTCGAGTCCTAAAAAATGAACTAAAAGTGTCATCTAAAAATTATTATGACTGCGGCGCATTTCTTTCCGACCGTGAATCTTCTTCGATATGAAAATTATATCATATTCGACTGTTATTAACTTAATAAAGTGTAGGTTTTGTTTAAGTTGCGATAGAAAATGTTGTCAGGATATTTTCATATTATGAAACATTGCTTGAGTCCCTCATCAAACCATTATTGAGGCAGAGTGAAAAATAAAATAGCTATACTTAACAATTCTCAATGACAAAAACAAAAACACCAACATAAATCATTTTCAGGCTTGAAAAAAGCAAACAAAAGGATGAATCAAGTTTAAGTGTCATTTTACCAACTCACAATTTAGATATATCTAATGTAATATTGTTGATACTATCATACATACACCGATGTAAAAAGGGAGTTAGAAGTATATACTGAGATGAACATGAAAGATAATAACAACAACATGAATAAATAAAAATCATATTTTACCACAAAATGTGGCTGATTATTTAATGACACCGTAGAGAGAAAAAAATGTAACAAATAAAAGACAGCCAGACAGTAAGCCATACAGTGGTAGATTTGGAAAAAATCAGTAACTTCTTGATTTTTATGGAAATACATAGTTGAGAATTTAAGTATAGCAAATAATGTTCAGTAATTCATAATTACTAAAGAAATTCTGAAACTTTATTATATTTTGGCATAATTCGGGCGTCTTTGGAATCCATATTATTTTATGAAAATTGTATTATATTATATTAAGCTGTGCCGAATCTCAGATATCCTTCATCAAATAGTTCTTAAAAAAAAAACATGTCAGAACGTTTATTAGGCTGTGCCGATTCTTTTGTACCCATTCACCAACAAATAACATAATATATTCCTTGAAGTATGCTTTAATATTTCTAAAATTATACTAAACAAACATTCTACTTTTTTCCAAACTACAAAAAGTTAAATACAAAATCAAACTCTCATAATAAGCCACAGTGGTGCAGAATCGAAATTTTTTGGAAATAAATCTCTAACTTCTAATCGCCTGGTTGGATTTACACACACAGGCGAAATAGAAGAGTGCACAATTTTAAGTTTCCAATAGAAACCCCACATATCCCTCAGGAACGGAGCTCTAGATTATTTAAAGCTTGCTTGCATGTACTATTTATCTCTTGTAGTTTTTAAATTATTTGCATTTCATTTTTCAACTATCTTCAAGTGTTCTTTATTCAATAGATAATTTTGTTCTTTAACTAACTGGACAAACTTTTTCAAAAATTGGACAAAAATGTTACAAAAAATGAAGGTAGTTGTAATTTAAAATACAAAAAACCTGAAAATTGTAATAGATATATAGCACATATGTAGGTCTAACCAAGGGCTTTAAGAGGTTGTAAAAATATTTGGAAATGAATAAGAAACAATAATTTCATAATCAAATTTTTTGTGATATAGGTACTCTATTTTGAGCCCGAATAGCTCCTCTCCTGAGAGGTATGTGGGACTACGCTTCCAAACAGTCAATTTGGAGCTATCGGTTTATTTTCAAAAAATTTAGTTTTTACGCCCATTGTATTCAATATATTCAAAATTTTGAAAATTTCTCCATTTGAATATCTTAGGTTAATGCACCACTGTACTTTACCACATCATAAACTTCAATAGAATTTTAAAATTTTACAATTTTTCTATTTATTACTAACTATAAGAAAGAACAGCAAGTAGTCAAACTGAACTTGTTTTTACATATAAAATCTTAATATTTATTAGAAAAATAAAATAAAAGAAAAATGGAATAATATTCATAAAAATTGCGAAAAAGACTGACTTTAATAAGGAATAATAAATTTAGAAAAAAAAATAATCACACTTAAGCTTAGACTTGTATATATCTATAGACTATAAATTATATTTGTATATTTTTTATATGATGTTTGGCAGTCAGTTAACCGTTTAAAGAATGCATTACATTGTTGGGCAAAAAAAAAATAATACATATATATATATATATATATATATATATATATATATATATATATATAATACACACGTATCTGTTTTCAAGTCTTAATTGGGCATGTCTCATATTTCCCCCTTTAAAGGGCGAATACAAGGGTATATTTTACAGCTACTCGAGAACGGGTTGTCCGATTTACACAACTCAAGCACTAATAGATGCAAACGAAAATTACAATTATGTCAATTTAGCATTTTTTTATATGTCCACCACTTTTGGAGTTAATCAGAAATTATTGTCGGAAAAAAACTATTTTTCATGTAAAACAAGTAAGAAAGATATAATCGGTCAAGGCCGACCATATGATACCCCACCATACCCCACAAATACAGAATATTACGTTAAACATTTATATGAATTTAAACATTTATAAGAATTTGGTGCAAAGATTGTCAATTACGCAGGACTTCCTTACACCGAATTTCATTAAAATAAATTTTTAAAATAAAAGAAAATTTTAAGCACAATTATAACCAGGGACAGGAAGTTCATGCATATAAATAGTGTGTTTTAGACGAGATGTTATGGATACATTTAATGCATTTATGATCGTTAAATCCATTTGTGTGGGGGCTAGGTTAAATAACAGATTGATCATAACCAATTTCAGCAGGCTTCGTCCTTGTGTCATGAAAGTCCTACTTGCCGAATTTTATTAAATTATCTTCAAAATTGCGACCTATATTTTGTGCACAATATTTATATTGACAGCCAGACGGACATCGTTAGATCGACTCAAAAAGTGATTCTGAGTTCATTGGTATACCTTAAGATGGATGTTGGATGATTTTTTGTGCGCGTTATAAATATGAGTGCAAACGCATAATACCCCAACCACTTATGGTGGAGTGGGTATAATTAAATAATCATTTTTTATATACATTTTTTTTAATGTTTATCGCATACATTGGCTTTCCAACATTAATTATTTTAACTAGCTGAGTACCAAATTCAACGCTTATTTATGTATGAAAGAAACGATGTAATATCTGCATTATAATTTAAGGCTTAATAGCTAAAGAATTTTCAAAGCATAATGTAAAACTTAGGTATAGGTAAATAATTTTATTTAGTCAGTATTCTAAGAAATCTTGTAGTTATTTTCTTATAGAATTTTGTTATTATTTTTTACTTTATCTCCCTTAGTGGGTTAAACACATTGGCATATAATTTAATTTGTGCTTAATTTTATTACAATATAAAATGTTGGTGGGTTCAACCTAACAAATAAACAATAACAATGACCCTCTATAAACATGATTTCATATTTATCTATTTTTTCCCTATTTCGTCATTTTTTTCTTTTCTATAAAAAAGTTATATACAAAAATCATGATCTTTTTATTTATATATTTTGTGGCAACAAATGTTTATGTTGATTAATAAAATTTTAATGGTGAAAACGATAAACCATTGTTGTTTGGCCAGGCATCAGACATAAACGTTGGCGGAGTCGAAAAAAACTGGTACAAATATAATAAATTCATAAAAAAAAAAGAAAATATGCTACAAATTTGCAACTTCAATAAATCGTCAAGTGGCAAAATATGAGAAAAACACCTTGTAATAAAAACGAGTGAAGCCGTCAATTTTTGAGCAGGATGTATGAATAAATAAATAAACGAAGGAATGAACATTTTTGCATGCAAATCAAATACTCCTGGTCAATTTTTATGTTTTTAATCAGCAACGTAATGGTGTAGAAAAAAAAGGTATTAAATGTGGAACAACTTATGATGATTGTATCTTTTTTATGATTTTTTATTATTTTATATTTCATATTTGTTTATTTATTTGTTTTTGCTAGACAAAGTATAAGGATTTTTATATAAAAGCTTTGTGTGTTTTTTTTATTTTTTATTTTTTTATTTTGAAGATGGTAAAAAAAGCAGTTAAAACGTTTAAGCCGCAAAAAAAGTTACAAACATAAAAACACTATTGCGGTTAAGTGTTGTGACTGTATGAATGATTGACTGACTGACTGGCTACTCATGTTGAGGCCAGTGATTCATAACAAAAATATTTATTTATTTATTTGTATTTTGTGTTTTTTTTTTTTTTTTTTTTGGTTTTATAGCAAATAAATATAAAGCTCATATTTTATAAAAGAGGGATTTTGATTGTTTTTTTTTTTTCATTTTTGATAGCAATTTGTGGTTTGGCAGAAATATAAAAGGATTGTGTTTAAAAACAAAAATAGAGGGAAGCTACATATTTAAGGAAGGATTAAATTTTATCAGGCTCCAAGGATCACCCTTTTTAAAGGCAGTTCAACAAAATTGATGGCTAAAGAAATAGAGACTTTCAATGTTCACAAACTTTGTCTAATTACAGTATGAAATAAGACAAATTATGAAAATCTAAACAAATCATCCTGATAAGAGATTTGGGGAAAGCAAACTACTAATTTGAGCGACATACAATGGGGCAAAACACTAAGAAATCTATATTTCTTAAAAAATTGTTCGGATCGAATAATAATGTATTCGTTAAGTCGAGAGTAGGATGAAGAATATATTATACTATATTCTTGATAATGATTTGTATATATAACCAGCATGACAAAGATTGAGTTAAATTAATGGTTTAAGTGCTGATGATTTTATTCAATTTAGTTAATGAATTTAGTTAATGAGTTAATACAAAAATGTAGTCAAACGGCTTCCGGTTCCATATCAGAGGTCAAAACTGGGTAGAAATATTTAAAAATGGCAGATATATGACGAGAGAGTACGTTTAATTTTTGTCCTTTTTATCAAGATTTTTTAATATTTTCTTGTTTTACTGATTTTTATTTTAAGTTGTCAGTTTTTGCGGAAAAAATATATACGTAAATTTAAGTGTTGATTTCGTTAATTAATAAAATTATTAAATTTGTAAAAACAATCAAGAAACCAAATTAATTTATTATTTTTTTAGTTACCTTTTCAATGTTCTGTGTCTGGAATGCTGAAGTTGTAGCTATCATTTGATATATATTTCGTTATTAAATTCTAAAATAAATTTTGGAAGTAAAAGAAAATTTTAAGGATAATTATAACCAGGAACAGGAAGTTCATGCATTTAAAAAGTGTGTTTTAGACAAGATGTTATGGATGCATTTTTGAGTGATGTGGAAAAATTTTATTATATCTTCGTTTTAATCTAAAATTTTAACAACTCTATTGGCAACACTTCTTTCGATGGCTGTGGTCTTAATGATATTTTACAAAAACGTATGACAACCAAAACAGATTTTTTACATAAAACTTGTTCTGCCTTAAAATAAATGACTGGAAATTTGACCTGAAATTCTGTATTTATCTCTCCGTTTTAGGCTATCTAAGGGCTGGTAAACCAAAAAACTTTTTTCAGTGATATTGTTTTGTCGAATATATTAGGACAATGCTTTTCCGAAACGAAATTATTTATTCTGTGTAAATTCGCATCTTAATACGTAATAAATAAGAAACCTTCTGATGATGCACCTTTTACAATAATCAACGTATTAGCAACGTATCAACATATTAGCTTTTCAGAAATTGCTTACTGTATATAAATTTGTTCACGGTATTTTTAATATTTTAGCACTTCTGAAAATTTTGAATGTAGACTTAAGTCGTTTTGTCAAAAGCAATTTTTTTTCTTCACAAAAAATATTTTTAAATTGGAATATATAAATATGATACAAAAACATGCATTTTCAACAAAATATGCATGAATATGCACTAACAAATCGATGCCATTTTAAAGCAAATTTTCTAATTCGCAAAGGTATTTGTTGACCCTGTTTTAGGAGTATGTGTAAAAAAATATGCATTTGCATGAACTTCCGGTTCTTGATTATAACATAATTTTTTTAAATGAGATTACGGGCTAAAATTACAATAGCAAATTGAAACTAATCTAGGAAAGAAGAGAAGTAAGATTTCTAATTTACAAAAAAAGAACAAAAAAAAACATCATTAAAACTTTTAGAATAAATCCCAAATCGTTAATTCTTTTGAACGAATATAAATTATACATTTCGCTTAATTGATATCTTTCCTAATATTTTAATTTCCTAAAACAAATTAACATATACATCGCTGTTAATTCAAGCCCTTCATATTAATATAATAACTGCTAATAACTTAACCGCCATAAAAGCAGTACCCAAACCCTTTTCTCCTCCAAAAAACATATTATAACTAACCGCTAGTAAGCCTTTTAACCTTTTCTGTCTGCCACAAAGTAAATCATGAATAATAAACCACATATGGTTTTTCACATTCATTTATGTGATTATTTTTTCATATATTTTAATCGTATAACGTACGAGTGTGTTGATTTTATCTTTTCTTTTATTTATTTCATACAAATTTTGTTAATGTCAATTATTGTTTGTTTGTACGTTTGTTTATAAACCAATCAACCGGACGTATGATTGTTATTGATTTAATTGAATTTAATATTTATCATACGCTCCGATAAATTCCAATGAATTCTTAGATTTGAATATAACTTTAACGAAATATTATTTAAGTGTTATTGTTAATTAAGAAAGGCATAAATTAATTATTATTTAATTGTTTTAATACTTTAGTGATAATGATATTAATTTAAGTATTATTTGATTGCAATATGTGTAAATATTATTGCCAACGTTTTGGTTTTTAATGATAATTCGAGAATTTATTCCTTTGTTGATTTAATACAATTAAGATTGATGAAACATAAAATTGAATATAATTATAAGGGCTTATGCTTAATCTTTATAATGGTATTATATAAGAAAGTTCGTTTACGTTTAATTTTCTTCAGAAAATAAAACAAATAATAATTAAATTATGATGACAAAATTGTGGGTGCTATTTTTTAGGAGTTTTTATTTTGAAAGGCTTAAATTGAAAGTAGGCGAAAAACTGTATTTATTTTTTAATATTTTTAAGATTTTATTTCTTGTATGTGAGTATTGTTTTTCATGCTTTGTTCTCCTCTATGGCACGTAGGTTTTTCAGACGACCTTGAATGAACTTGATTGTCAAGATATTTTGGAAGTTGTCAAGTTACAAGTTCAAATGTAATAAATCAAGTTGAAAACAATTTGTAGTTATATAAAAAGTTGAGTGAAATCTTGAACGTTGACGAACAACTTTTTTTTTTTTATAGTGATAAGCCCGAAGCATATTTTTTATATTTTACAAAATACAATGTCTTGTGCTTTATTACACACTGAAAGTGAAACAGAACAACGACTGAATTTTAAATAATCTTAAAAGCATATATGTACATATGTATAATATAGTGCATTGATTTTATGGAGAAAAAAAATTGTCGGTTTTACAGTTTCGTTCAAGTGAGCTGGATCATTTTTAAAATATCTCAAAAGATATAGTCTTCGATCAATAGTGACCATAGTTTTCAACTTTTTGTCAAAGAAAAATTACAAGATATGGTAGATAAATGACGCTTAATAAATGATAAGTAAAAAAATAGAATTTTTGTAAAGTTTTTATAATATTATTTTAAATATTATTTTATTAAAGTTTGAATATTTTCAACATTTTCTATGGTAATTTATATGTTAGGGCATCATTTGAAAGGTCTCATTCAATAGTATTAACATATGAATTCATTTAACCCTTTAGTTGCACAAGTAATATTTTGGGATTTCTGATCCATAACTGGTTAAATTAAATTTTGTGTGAAATAAATAGTTAGTTAAGACAATAAATATCACCAAAAACTCATGTAAAATAGTAAAATAGTAACTATATTTCAAAAATCTCTTTAATTCGATTATTATGGTGATTGTTATATTTTCCATAAATTCATCTATATTACGATATAATAAATATTTCCATGCGGCTTATTTGCAATAAAATTTTTGACTTAAACTTCGAGGAACTAAATGCATAAAATAAACACTCTTGCTGTTAAAGGCTTAATTACATATAGGCTTCAATAGTACCAGGATCGGCCATTCAAATGATACATTAAAAAACAACATATTTTGAAAACTGTCCGAAATATATAAAGTTATATTTTTGAGTAAAGAAAATATGGTAAAACAAAAACTTTTATAAGATCTTAATATTCCGCGATTAAAAAGAGACATAGTGAATATTGTGAATATTTAAATGTATATACCAGGCCTTAGTATGCCTCTGTTATAATTTGAAATTTAAAGAAATATGTATTTTTATAGATGTTTTGAAAATGGTTCAACTAACGTAAATTTTAAAACTTTAAATGTAATATTTTGCGAATCATGTAAGAATAGACAAATCTTCATTTCTTTAAGAGTACGTTTTCAACCTTTTTTCGTGAAAACTGTTTTAATTTCAAACAAATATTTTTTAGAACAAGCTGATTGCCATATTTTTTATATATTGATCTCTGTTTCCTCGAAACTTATTTGAAATCTTCCAAAGCACATTCGTTTGTATGGAGTCGTAATTTTTTATTTATTTATTTATTAGTTTATTCACAGTAATATAGAAAGACTCAAAAGGGCCAAAATAAACTTATATTACAAAGATATAATTCTGAAGAATTACTAAAAATTAAATAACAGTAAAATACAAATCTGAACCCAAATCAGAATATAGCTCAAAGATTCCCTTGGCTGATAAGGTATTTAAATTATACATCAACAGTAAAGCCAATAGATCCCAATATAAACAAGTGTTATATAAAAAAAATAATATGTATATATGTATATATAATATCTTTATAGAAATAATTAAAACAAAATGATAAAAAAAGGAAAAACATATCAGATACCTCAGTGAGAACCGATAAAAGTTTAAGCCGAAAAACATTATTGGAATTAGAAACAATCGAAGTTCTAATAGTAAGTAGTTCCAACATCATGCTATTTGAACAATAAATGTTCACTAAAAAAATTTGTTATTTATCCTAGGAATTACAATTTGAGGTTTCCTAGTAGAATGATAAGAAATAAAAGCTGAACGGAAATCCCCCGTTTTATAACATCATAGAAAAAATAAAACCAAATTATGTAAGATTAAGAAATTATGAAATGAACAGCCAATAAAAAAACTAGATATATGGTCACGTCCACGAAATCCGTATACATATCGCACAATCATATTAACAATATGATTCAATCTAGAAGTAACATAAGCCGGATAAACCGAAAAAAAATCAATCCCATATAAAATCTGAGGCATTAATAAAGCATGTGCCAAACTCACTTTTCTACTGTATGGTAGTTAAACATTTGTAAAATAAAGTTGTCGGAGTAACCTAGAAATTTGACTGCTATTATAATCAATATGATCTTCAAAAATCAAACGTCCATCAAGAAAAATTCCCAAACATTTCAACCGATCAACAAAAACCACTGTAGAACCATCAATCATGATGTCTAGATAAAGCAAATCACGATCAGAAGCATCAAACTTTAGGGCTTTAGATTTTAAAGGATTTACAGACAGATGGTAGATCATTAATATAAAGGACAAATAAAATAGGACCCAAGATAGAGCCCAGGGGAACACCACTTGAAAGCGAAGCGAATTATATTATACATTTTTTATATCCACAAATTGAAACCAATTGGATAAATACGTCATCAGCGAACAGAAATGACCTGCAACACAAATGGTCAACATGATATGGTAGATCATTAATATTAAGGACAAATAAAATAGATCCCATGATAGAGCACCGGGGAACACCAGTTGAAAGGCGAAGTAAATTAGAGCATATACACTGTTGATATCCACAAATTGAAAACTTTCAGATAAGTTTGATATTGAAATGTTTATATTGACTCAATATGTGGCATTTGTTTTATTTATTTTTTCAAATAACAATTGCAAATATCTAATAAGGCATTTCTTAATATTTTTTACCATTGCCTAAACGGATATGAAATGTAAACTCCTATTTTAAGAGATATATCCATAATGTAATGACATATTTATATACGTACTTCCTTATAGGTTTCACATAATAAAATAAAAGATTTTGGGCGAAATACGATTATAAAGTTTTTATTTTAGTAATTAAGGAAGTTTTTCAGGAATATCCAAATAGAGCACGATTCGAATATGAAACCCTAATGACAGCCTAATTTAACTTTTATTTTTTATATTGAAAGAAATTTTCTTATAATAACTAAGTCGAGGTCATAGTTATTTTAACACAAATAATTTCAAATCATCAGTATTTTTTTCTGCTAAAAGAAAATCATGTAAAAAGATTATTTTTTTGTCTACATATTTCAAAACAAAGTTCTTTTAACAACGCACTTAAGCAAATTTCAAGCTTAACAACATAATTAGTTTTCAAAGTCATTATCATTGTCAATGTCATTATATTGTTTACAACACACAAAAACATAAAACAATATTAAAATTTTTCACAGCGCCGTCATCGTAAAAAATAAAATAAAAATTATTTAGTCATACATGACACTCAACACATACATGACAGACACGCACTCACGTAAACATGAAGTTTTACTTTTGCTCATACAGAGAGTCATTTTCTTGTTTACAAAAACAAAAACGCATTTAAACTCTTGTATGAGTGTATGAGAGTATGTCCTTATATATTTAAGTATATGTCATTTAACGAAGATGACTTAACTGACTGACTGACTGACGTTAGAAAGAACTGCCGCAATAAAAACGCAAAGAAATGTTAAAGGGAAAAACTTTTATTTTCTTTTCAAAGAAATTCAACCGCATAAAAGAAGTTTTATCAGCAGCTAAATTAACGACAAAGAAAATGACGCTAAAGAACATAAACAAGTATAACAACAACGACAGCAGTTGCTGCGAATACAAAACTAACAATGAGAGCTAATATTAAATGAAATCACTACATTTAACACATGCAGCTGTTTTTCTTATAGCTACCACTTACTAGTCGTAATGTAGCAACAGAACTATAAAGTGAAAGTTTGGCAGAAAAGCATTTTCTTTACCACGAATTTTGGGATAATTAAATTCTTTTTATTCAGATGTTACTTGATTTATTATTAGTAAAATTCAGTTAATTTTTTTAAGAAGAAAAATAAAAATACTAAGAGTTTAGTTTCGTTTATGTAATAAAATTTATGTACTATTAACCCTTTGGGACCCGCTCTTAAACCAACTGTCAGAAAAACTAATTTTCTTCATTTTTGTGCTTACTAGACTCAAGCTAAGGATTTCTGAAAATTTAAAACTGCTGGAGTTTTTGAGATAATGGAAGTAGTTTATTAACAAACTTGTAGTGTTTTATAACTCTAAAAGTGAAAAAGTTAAAAAATTTTTATTGATAGGAATTTTTACGAATTTTTGTTATATTATATTGTAACTAGTATTATAACGATTTTACAGTTATGTTGATGGTGGTATAACTGATGATTTTCTAGTTTTATTTTTCTTTTATTCTAAAGCTTGCATTTAACTAATTCGATATATTTCTATATGGTTTACTTCCGTTAGTTTAAAATAAAATGGTTTTAATTTCAAAGCTGCTTATAAGCAACTTTGACGTTGAGATAATTAAATGAAAAGTGGGGAATTGAGAAAAACACTAGTAAAATTAAAGAGGTAGTATTACAATGTTACTATATTCCTCTGTGAGAATGATTAACCTACCCATAGTCTATAGAAATGATGAGTTTCTAAAGCATATGACAGTCAAACATTTTGTAGAAGAATTTTCGGTTGCCAAATTTGTTAACATAGTTTACTTGGAATTTATTCAACTGAGATAAGTTTTAGATATAAATACTTTCTTATAAAAAAGTCTCAATTAAAATGCTCAATACATCGAGCTCAACCATTGTGAATTCGATAATCTCACTTGGGTTTTTTAAAAGGACCCGTGTACATTAGTGGGTTCTTCGTTGATTTTATAAATAAAATACAATTTTATGTTAGTTATTTATTAATATTATTTCACTAGTAACAAACCTAAAAGTAAACTGGTAAATACACGTAGTAAAAATTTGCTTGAGCATGCTCACGATGTCTGTCTGTCTGTCTATCTGTCCATGTTAAACTTTTAATGAAATTTCAAGTTGCAATTTTTAAAATAATTGAATGAAATTTGGCTTATGTGATGCAGCAGCGAACTCTGTTTAAATAATTTGACATAGTTACTTATTACAATCTAGCGCCTATACAAATTTTCCCTCATAACCCTTTTAAATATTACATAATTCAGTACACATAAAAGTTTTATATATATTAAAAATCCTATTTCATTTTATTTAATAATTTTTATAAATATAAAAAGCACAGTGACAAATTTTTATAATGTTCGCTTCTCAAAACTCCAAAGCTCCCATTTACGGACTACTTCCGAAAATCTTTTTAAATTGCATAAATTAGTATTTGTATTCACTATGTTTTTTATACATGTAAGAAACTTTACTAGAAGATCTGATCTTAAATAAGACCCAGGTTTTTCCTAAAATCTGTCAAGCCGAACTACGACACTTTTACAATCCTAAAGAATATTGTCAGTGATGGCACTGTGATAAAGAAATGTACCTTTTAAGGTGGAAAATAATTTATCATGGAATATATATTCAAATACTTTACCAACATTTGTTAATTTCGAAACTGGTATATAAATTGAAATTAAATTCTTGTTATCAGACTGAAGAAAGAAACCTTCCCATAGTGAATGGATACAAATTATTTTCAATGGTAATATGATTGAGGAAAATTTTCTTAAAAGAAAAGCGGAAATTACATCCATATCAAACTTAAATGAGTTAGAATATATTTTTAAATAAAGTAAGATCTTCCCAAATAATATAATTGATCATTTTAAAATAATACACTATTCATTTGTACGCAACCTGAAGAAACGCCAAATAACTTTCAAGTATCATAGATCTAGAAAATGTCGAAATTTCGTAACCAGAGTGATTCCTTGATTTTAGTCGTCCAATTAAATCGCTTCTCTTAATTCCAAAAAAAAGCTTTTTAACCAAATATAATTTTATCATTTTCTCGCCAAAATAAATTTTAGACTATTCAACTAGATTATTGTTTTAAAAACAGTTTTTTAATGGATAAGAATATAACAAAAATTTTATTGAAATACAAATTGAAAATTACCTTTTCTCCTACCCAATATAAGTATAATGAAATCTTGCCTTTCTATTATTGCCGTTTTTGTTGTTTTCTTCTTACTTGTAATTAGCTGCAATTTTCAACCACGCCTGCCACAAATGACTTTTACGTAAGAAAAAAAAATTAAAAATTAAAAAGCCAACAAACACTTGAAATAAAAATCTTTATTTTCTTCTCCAGCTCACGCTATTAAGTCAAATTATATTCAAAAAAGCAAAGAAAAGTTTTTGATATAAAATTTATAAAAAGCAAACAAAAAAACTTTATACTCTTAATGATTTCAAATAAACCGACATGAAGCTATGCATTTAAGCTACATTTATAAGTTTTTCAAATAAACTTTTATTTATTTTTTTATACTCAAATAAATAGTAGTCTTGTTTCTAACAAAACTTGGAAAAATATAATTTTTTAAAAAAGTTCTAAAGTTATTTATAATAGCAAATATATACCTCGTCATTTTTTCTATGCGTTTAATGATGTTCACTTCCTAAGAAAATGTTTTTGTTTCTAATAAAATTTTTGCAACTTTTTTTTATAAACAAAAATAATGCAATTTTGTTGGGATTGAGAAGTTTGTGTTTTCAGCAACAATTAGTTTAATAGCTGCGAATACGAAAAGGAAGGAAAAGTAATGGAAATTATTATAAGAAAACTTTAGAAACTAAACTAAAACTATGTTTGATGTTATAGGCATTATAAAAGTAGCAGCTCAAATATTAATTTGATTTTTTTTTTTCAACTTAAAGACATCAATTTTCATTACATATTTAACTTTCTTTTTTTATATTGAAAAATCTGCTGATTTAAAAGCAAATAAGAATTGTTTTAAAATGCGCCTTGATTGATACTAATCTTTGATATAGAAAAAGCTTAGACCGTGGATAAGGTTCTACTGTCATAATCTAGCTCTTAATCCAGATTTAGTAGACATCATAGTTTAAGAACATTTAAATTCGAAATAAATTTTATTGTTCTCTTCAATCACAAACAGGGTTTTCATTAAAATTAATAAAAAAATTAATAAAGTAATAACACAAACTATCAGTAATAGTTAAAAAAAACACACACACATACACATATATTCTCTAACACTTACACATGTTCCATTTCATATAAAATAATAAGCAATTAAGCTTCCTTAATCTCTTTATACATACCTCATTTGTCATCTTACCAGGTCTTACATACACATAAACACTATAATCGCTTAAATGAATTTATTTATTCACAAACACATGGATACAAGATAAATAATATATGTAAGTGTATGTATGTATGAATAAAAAAAAAACGAATAATCGTAATAGTGCTATAACATGGTTTTACATAAAACATTTATGAACAATTAATATAAATAATTAAAGAGACAGATATTTCATTCGTACACACACACACACACACACGCTGACAGAGTACACACTTCAATCGCCTTAACAGAACAATAAAAGAAATGACAACGAATTGAAAATACACAACTACATATAACTAGGTTTGTAAGTAAAGGATGCAATGTAAAATGAGAATTTATTTAATTAATAAATTTACTGGTTCTATATATGAACATAAATGATTACACTTGGAAAAAAATGGCATTTAAATGGACCACAAAATTGCAATTTAAACTGAAGCGACGCAATTCAAAACACTATTTTCAATAAATTGACATTGCTTTCTTAATAATTGGTTCCAGGATAATAATATTTGAGTAGAAAAAAGTTAGTTTTTAATAAAAAAAAATGTATTTTTTAAAAAGAAGTGGAATTAAAATTCTTATATAAATTCTATTTTGATTTTCTTACTTAACACAGAGAATTTAATCCACTTTTTCTTTTCATTAAAATGTTTTTCTATACATTTACACCTGTTATTATCAGTTATGAAACTCCTGATATAGCAGCATAAACTTAAAATCGAAATATTGAAATTCCAAACAGCGACACAAAGCGAAATGACGTAAATAGAAATGACGCAAATCGAAATGACTCAAATCGAAACGGCTTAAATCGTGATATAATCAAGACATGTATAAACTTTCAAACCTTATTCCGGGAGGACATTTGCATATATATATATATATATATATATATATATATATATATATATATATATATATATATATATATATATTACATTTTTCCGATTCTGTAACGATATGTTCTGTACTTATAAATATGCCCAACAAACATCGGCCCAAACGCATAATACCCCAGCCACCTATGTTGATGTGGGCATATTTATAAGTACAGGATATATAAATGCCAAGATGAAAAAAATTTCTAAAAGGAAAAAATTAAACCGTAAAACAAAGAAAAAACGACGAAATTAAAAAAATGGCAAAATGAAAATGTAACCAAAATAAAAACACGTTAAAATGAGGAAAAAAATGTTAAAACGAATTAAAAATACTAAATTAAAAAAATTGCCAAAACAAAGAAAAATTAAAATATAAAATAAAAAATAAAACAAAAAAAATATAAAATAAAAAATCGTTAAGATAAAAAAGTCACTAAAATGGAAGAGGTCGCCAAAATGAAATAAGATGACAAAAAGCATCGACAAAAGAAAAAAAAAATCACGAAAATGAAAAATATGCTAAAATAAAAAAGTGGCCAATTAAAAAATCTTGAAAATAAAAAAAAATCCTTAAATAAAAAAAGTTAAAGCGAAATAAAAACGCCAAAATTAAGAAAAAATCGTCAATAAGATCTAAAACGCCAAAATTAAAAAAAAATCGTTAAGATGAAAAAAATCGACCAAAAGATTTTTTTGAAACGAAGAAAAGACGCCAACCGGAAAAGAACTTCGAAAATTAAAATAATTGCAAAAGAGAAAAACTTGCCGAAATAAAATATTTAGAAAAAAAGCTAAAATCTTAAAACAAAGAAAAAACCCCAAAATTAGGAAATTGCAAAATAAAAAATTATCGAAGAAAGAAAGAAACCCCAAAATGAAAATATCGCTAAAAAAAAGTTACAAAAATAAAAAAAATTAAGCATATATTATAATATATTTGGAATACTATTTTTCATATATATTTATACACCTACGTATATTTAAACTACTATAACATACATGTTCTTATTATTTAATTAGGGTTCTTTTAATATTTTTTCCTTCCCCATAAATACAATATAAATGTAACGAATTCTCCTTAGGATAATAAAGTTTAATAGCAAGATTTTAGATATTTTAGACGCTGTATATAATAATTAAACCTCTTTAAGTTATGTTTTTAAAGAATTGATTTATTGCAATAAATAAAAAAATAAAAATTAAAAAACCGACAAAATAAAAAAAAAAAACAAAAGAAAAAAAAGCTGGAACGAAGAAAAAATGCCAAAATGAAAAAACCGCCAAAAAAAATCGCTATAATAAAAAAAATATCAAAAAATCGCCTAAATAAAAAAAATCAAAATAAAAATACGGATTCATGAATTGTAGTAATTTTGTATTTTTTTAATAGAGAAATGTTGAGTTATTTAAACTTGTTTTATTCCAAGTGTTTTATTTTTGTATTTAATCATAAATTATTTTTCACTTTTGAAATATTTTCGCAGCTTTAAATTGATAAAAATTTTTCAAATAAAATATATTTGTACTGCATATTACAGCTATAATTGTCAAACCCTTATAATTAAATTACAAAAATTAAATATATTTTCTCTAAAGATTTTTATTTCCATATGATGGGTGTAACATAGCGTCCCAGCTTAAACCTAGTTTTGGTGAATTTTTAACTAATTAGTTCTCCTCCTTCTTTTAGTTTTCCGTATTCGCTATCAAAACTCTTGACAATTTTATGTTATCAAACACTATTTCTATAATAGTATCAGGATTTTTCAATTTCGTCAGTGTTTTTCTTTTTTTTTTAAGTGTTAAAACTTATGATGGGTTTTTATTTATTGAAGTGATATTTATCAATACTTCACTTTAATAATGTTATTGAAATATTACAAATAAATGTGTATTTGCAGGAATTATTTCCTTATCTACATATGTTTATTTTTATGTTTTTATATTTCACTGCAATTGTTAAGTAAAATTATTTAACAGAATTCTGTAATGCCAGGGATTTTGGATTAAATTTGTTCACTTAGTTATTGGTTGTATTGCCACAATGTCGAAAAAATAATGATTCCAAAAATTAAAGCTTGGTAACTATTATTAAACCCATCCATCTTCATTTGTCTCCTGTACAAAGGGATTATAATGGGGTTTAAAATTTTGTGCACAGTAGCATTAATAAAAATATTTGAGTTTTAAAAGAAATATAAAACAACTTTTCAGAATTAAAAAAAAAAAATCCAAAACGAAAAATCTTATACAGTCTTTCTAATTCTTAATAACAAAATTATGTTAAAAGAAAAGATTTCATTTTTCAAAGTTTTACAATAGCTTTTATCATAGCACTGTGTATTTTTTTGTTCCTTCCTCTATCTTTTCAACATAATTCACTAAAGTTTATTACTACTGTATTGTAATCTTCATTTTGGTTAAAATGTTGCCATTGTGATGCCTTTTGGTGTTTTCTGGTGTTTTAAGTATAACAGAACAAGAGAGAAGTTTTTGGTTTGGAAATTGCAACCATAATTTTATGTTAATTTATTGTTTTCTTGCTAATGAAGTTTAAAAAACAGACAAACAAATAAAGAGATACGATTACCAACAAAGTTCCAGGGTTTCACTTGGGATCAAATATGTAGACATATAAAAGAGAAACATACAAAAAGATTGGTAATAAAAAAAAAGCAAAACATAAACACTTTCGTAAATAAATGAGTGATTCCATGTTATAACAGACCGCAATCGGATTTGATATCCCCGATTTCAATGAAATTCGCACTAGCTTTGTCATTTGGAAGTCTTTTCGGTCTAAAAATATGACGTTTATATGACGGAAAATAGCTAAATACTTCACAAGGGTGCTTTTGTTTAATAAGAGCAAATTTTTGCATATCTTGGATTTAGCAGCATCATTTGTCATACTTTCATTCATATTTTAAAGCATTTTTTAGCAATTTAAATGAAACATTTTTGCATGTTTTATACATAAGAGCATAATTTTGCATATTTGGCATATTTTGCATTTAAGAGCAAAATTTTGCTTATTTTACACCCAATAGAATTTTTTACATATTTTGCCATTAATGAAATTGTATATATATAGAGTTATGTCAATATTATATATTTTTTGCAAATATCATTTTTGAGATACGAGTATAATCGTTTAATTTGCATTTTTGATATAAATAAACTTTACACCAAACACCGACGCACATAGCACTCAGGAGACGAGTGTTTTCGATATTTTCACACACACACACACAAAGCGAAGGTTAGCGAAGCCGAACGCAAAAACGACTCGTCTAACTTACATTTAAAACAAAAACAAATTTTGAAATTTTGTTTTTGTTTTAACTGTAAGTTGGAGGAGTTGTTTTTGCTCTCGTGTTATAAAAACATAAAAAATCATTTAGTTTTGTTGCAGCTTTCAACAAGGCAGGTTCATGTAAGCAAAAACAAAAACAAAATACATAACAAAGAACCTAAGAAAAAAAATATTATTTTTTGTATGCCAAATATAATAAACGCATTCGCAAAAAAGAGCCAAACAAACCACATACACTAACATATTCAAATTTTTACGCCCTCTCTTTGTGCCTTACGCTGCTTCATAGACTAAAGCCAGAGATCTTCCATTTATATTTTTGAAATACAAGTTATTAAACAAGTACACCTTTGTGAAGTTTTTAGCTTTTTCTGTTCCTTAAATTGTCATGTTTTTGGAATAGAAAGGACTAAGAGTCAAAAAATTTATGAATTAAAAAACATTTCCAATAGCCAATCTCAGCAGTGTATTTCATTAAAATCGGAGGTACCATATCCGAAAATGGCTGCTTACTGTTCGTTTTCATATGGAATATAAATACATGCATATGCATGTATGTGCATAAAATAAGATAATGCCATTTTATACCTTAATAAAGAAGATTATTTTATATCTGTCTTTATTTGCTTTCTATCTTTTATTTTATTTTTAAACTCCTGGTCATTGCAAGTTTATTTTCTTTTATATCTTTTTAACATTAACTTTAGCAGAAGTTAAAATGTATGTGTTTTTTTTATGTTTTTGTTTATTTATTTATTCGTATTGCTAACTGTTAATAGGGATATTTAAGCACTACTTTATTTTGCTGAATTTTCTTTTTATTTATTATGATCTATAACACACATTGCACATAGGCGTCACCTTTAAAAAAACTTGGTGAAAAGTCAATCAACAGAGATTTTTCTTTTATTTTATTTAATGCAGCTGGTGAGCTTAGACTTTTTCCTTTATAATTCCATAATTACTTTTATAGTTTATGCTCTCTTGATAAAAATATATCATTGCATGTAATTCTTCTGAAAATTTTTATATTTTATATTAAACTTACGACTATTTTTAATGAAATGGCTCTATTTTAAGTTGCGATTACTTAAACAGTTTTAATAATTGGCGAAATCTTATCGTAAGGCTTTTTTTAATAAATATCAAATAACTTATTCGACATTAAAAAATAAAAAAGTTTGTTTTGGTCTCTGTTGATCTCTTAGTGACCATGTGCACGTAATGCACTAAAAACTTCTAAGTTTAAAATCATTTATATGTTTTGCCTATTTCCTCACCACACGGAGGCTTTTTTAACACTTTATTTTACAATATGAAATTATTAATTTTTTTTTTGTGAATTTTTCAAATTTGTATCCATAATATTATCATGATATAAGCATTTATATGGCTTTTATGCATGTTATTATGTTATCGGGTATTATATGGATGCGATGGTCAAATAAAGACCGATTATTATTAAATTTGCCAATAGCCTTTCGACTTTCGTTAATATTAAAGTGAAATTTGTTACACTTATTTAATTTTTGCTAAATTTTATTTGAATCATGAATAAGGCATTTAAAAGCTTAAAGCGAAATTTCGAATGATATTTGTATGGTGGATAGAAGAAATATTGGACCGATGCTACCAAATTTTAGTTCACTACTTCCTTATAAGTAAATATACGTGCTAAACTTTAATACGGTATCTTACAAATTTTAACCTGAACAAGATTTACATGGACAGATATCTAGCAAGACGGAAGGACGGACATCCTTATATCGAACCAGGAAGTGATATTAAGTTGAACGATAGGCTTTAAGATGGAAGTTGGACTAGTTTATTTATGCGTTATAAACAACAGCATAGGCTCATATTACTCCAGCCTTCTGTAGTGTAGTAAGTTATACAAATTCTCATTCATACAGTATAAAATATTCTGTTTTTCAAAATTTCAGCAACAATTTGTATAAAGTGCAAACTTCTTTTTCTTAATTTCATATCTAAAAGACTTTCGATACTTTCGATATGCCAAAACTTACCAGTTTAGCTAATGCACAAGTTTTGCTCGGGGCTACCCCACTGTACATTGTTCGTTCTTCCAATTACTATTTATAGCTAATGTGTGTAAAGAATTTTAATTAAAAACATATAGGAAATGGAAAAAATATCAGATAAATAAGAAACATTCTCAAGCATAGTATATTCTCTACATTTGAGGGCATTAATATATATAACCACTCCTCTTGCCAAGAAGAGATGTCTGCAACTTTTTGCAAAGCTTCATTAAAAAGACTTTTTGAATTTGATCTTCTAATATGTGGTTTAAATACAAAGTAGTGTTAGCCTAAAATATTGAAGTTTATGTTCCCAGTTATCTAAATAATTTAACAACTGTAAAACTGAAGAAAATAAAATGCATAACATGTATTTTCACATAAACTACAACAGACATAGCTCATCATTCATATAAATATCTAGTATTGCTTTTAATGAGCATTTTAATGTTTTAATGGTTTAAAACACAACAATAAAATAACATTAAATTAATTACATACGTAAATGAAATTGCTTTTGTTCCTCTCTCTCTCTCTCTCTGTTTCACACATTCCCTTTTTTAAAACAACGCCATTTTGCCTATATTATTTATACTATAACAGTACTTTTGATATTATAATATAGCATTTGTTAAAGCTAAAGGATGCTTCAAAATGGTAAGAAGGACACAAACAGACAGAGAAAACAAAAAAAAAACCAAAAACGAAAACAAAAAACATACTCAGTTTAAATGATACTTAAAACTTAATTAGTATTCATTATGCCAAACACATTCGCACTGACATAGACTCACGCACACACACCATTATTGGCAATTTATACAAAAGCTTAACAAATATATCATCCTATACTTATTCACATTTATACTTACGTATAATATTCTACTGCTGGTTTATGTATTTAAGTGTTGCGTTTGCTGGTCTTTACGATAATAATAATATTTGTTGTTATTGTTGTTGCTTTTTGTTGATTCTATCAAAGTTTCATTTTCATTTAATAGAAAATTGACCTCTATGTCATTAAGTTTTGTGTTTATTTTGCATTTAATACTTGTTTAGTTGGTTGTAATACTGTTTTGTTACTAATTTCATATTACTGAGTAATTAGACATTTGAAAGGTCATTATTGGTTGCTTTATATGAATAAATTTGAATAATTTATTATAAATACGAGTTTTAATTTAAAATGGCCACTTTTTTAACTAAATCCCTTAGGCTAATTGTAGGTGAATATTTGTTAAGAGGGAGCAGAAAATAAAAGTTTTAAAAGGAAATGTATGGATTTATCTCGGAATATTAGAATTAAATATATGGTTTAAGAAAATTTAATTTAAAAAAATATTTAAATTGATTTGATGTTAATATAAGTTGAGAATACTGGATTATATGTAATTTATTATACTCCATTATTCGAACACTATGTTGAAAAATTGTATTCCAACATTTAATTTAACTTATAATCCTACATAATCATACTTTCATATGATATTTTAAATTTTTTTAGGGATCTGTACTACAGCGCTATCAAGAACAAGTTTTTGACAGTTGTTACCAGTTGGATTTTTTTTAATTCATTAGATTAGTTTATAAATTGTATTGAAAAAAACAAACCACAACTTTTGTAGATTGATAGAGAATATATTCCACTACTTGCTTTCTAATGAATTTAGTACTGCTTCTAAATAAAAAGTTGCAAACTGCTTATTGAAATAACGACTAATCTGATTGAATTTCAATTTATTCAGCCCAGTAATTTTACATGTAAGATGGCTAAATCTTCACAAAATTTCATATATTTAGCTGAGATGATCTTAGGACTTTATCCAATTGTAAGTAGAGGTCAGAGATTATCGTGAACTGCAGGCTACTCTTAAAAAAAACTGAGAATTCTCACGAAATTAATATTCATATATTTTTTCCTACTTTAAAGAGTAGTGAGAAAATATAAGCTGTAATTAACTTTCATATGATGATAAATTAACATTAGGATTCCATGGAAGATAAAGAAGATCAAATAAGAGAAATTTTTTCTGGACTGATTGAATTTTCCTTAAATGAACTTTATATTGAAAATCCCAGATCACGAAAGCATATTCCAGGATTGTTTTTTACGAGACATGTGAACAATTGCTTGGAAACGTAAGGATCATTAAACTTTTTTCCCCAACGCTTGAGGAAACCTAGAACTCCTTTTGCCTTAGTAAGGATTTGCGAAATGTGGGAATTAAAGTATATTATAGATCGAGTTGATATTTCTTTATTGCATATGTACAGAGTACTGGACTTCTTTTATAGATAATGATGTGTTTACACTTTCCTAAATTCAGATCCATTACATTCATCATACAGCAATCATAAAGATTATCAAGATCGAATTGGAGTAAGAAACATTGATAGGAATAGTTAAAGCTTTGGAACAGATTTGCATCATCAGCATACATTTATAGTTTAGAATTCTAAATGCAAGCTGGTAAATCATTTATAAATATTAGGAATAATATGACTATTTTGCATAAAAATGGTTTTCGATGTATATTATCTAAAAAATACACACTGGTATCTATTTTTAAGATATTTAGAAATCCTTTTAAAGAAAACAGGACAAAATTTCAGTTTATCTAATTATTTATTTTACCAAAAGCTTTGCTGAAATCTGTATATATTGTGTCTGTCTGTAAATTGGAATCAAATGCAATTATAACTAAAATCCTAAAACTTAGTAGTAGTGGAACATCCTTTTCTAAATCTATGCAGGAATGTGGAAGGATAACAAACAACTTGATAGGAAATGATTTCAATAACTATCTTTTCGAAAAGTTTTGGAATCGCACTTAATTTAGCAATACCTCTATAGTTGGATATGTTTAATCTGCTTCAGGATTTAAACAAAGATATAATATAAGATTTTCTCCAAACTTCAGGAACCACTAAATATTGTTATGCTGAATACGTAGATTATCGGAGATAAAATAGAATGTAAATATTTTATAAGCACGCAGCTCGGAATACTAATAAGTTCACATTTATCAGAATATTTTAGATTCTATACACTTGTCATTGCCATCGATTTATCTAATGTTGGACATTCTTCATAATTAGTAAGAAAAACATTGGCATGTGGGTGGAACCTGATGTTTGCATTAACTTATCTGTGAGAAAAAAGCGTAATAAAATTAATCATGTGAATAACTACTGACATTTTTGTCTCAGATTCCTGAGAAATTATGCAATTTTTACCAATTTTGAAAACGTATTTAAATATCAACATCGCTACAGATTTTTGATATTTTTAAGCTGAGGCTGGAGTTAAAGAAGAGTACAACTAATACTGTAACATAAAATATTAAACAATTTGATGAAAATTGTATACAAAGAATGCTACTAGTTGCAGAAGTTATACTTTCGTTAATATTAAATATAAAATCGTAATGCTGACAAAAATTTAAATTTATTAATTATTTTTCACTTGACAATACTAATATTTTGCCATATTAAGTAATTAATTTTCCTTTCATCTACAAATTTCTAAATTTTAGAATATGTCGATAAATTGTGATCGCATCCTTTGAAAAAAGCATTATATTTTAAGAATTAGTGAAGATAACATCAAAACTAAATTCTACCAAATTTTGTTTAATTCGAATTAAAATGTTAGAAAAAAGGCGATTTTGAAAATTTACGGCGGGAAGGAGTTGGACAAGTTTTTGGTCAGATTTTTATAGAACTAAATTTTTTCACTCACAAAATTGCAAAGCAATGACAAGTTTACAAAGTAGACTATTTTGAAAATTAGATGAGGTTGAGAGTTGGGCGTGTCCTTCGGCCGATCTTCATAAAATTTAATAAAAAATTACGGAGCATTAAATTGTACCAAATTTTTTTTTTAATTCATATTACAAATTTAGAAAATATACGATTTTTATAATTCACGATGTATGGGAGGTGGACGTGTCCGTGGGCCGACTTTCATAAAACTTAATGTTTTTTCTTTCTTAAATGACAAAGCAATAAATTGTATTAAATTTTATTCAATTCGCATTACAAATTTAGAAAATAGACGATTTTTATTGCTCATGACGTGCTTCCAACTTATGCTGGGGTAGAGCTCTCGACTTCCAGGGTTCATTACACAATAAAAAAAACATTTTCTTTTTTCCCAAAAACACGTTATAAACCGTATTTATTATTATACTTAAACTCTGTTCTAAGGAATATGAAAACGAACAAAAAACCATACCGGTCTCGTACAGATCTCTACTAAGCCGTCTGTTGCACAATCACAATTCGTTGAATACTTAGATTGAAGGCAGAATCATTCAAATCTTCACTATTCAAAAGCCAAAAAAGCTGACGTAATAAATTAAATTGGCAATAGGACAAGTATTTTAAAATTGGGCAGAACCATAAAATAAACTTCATTTTTCTGACGGAAGTATAACTCCCTCTCAGAATAAAAATTGTCTTTCCCTATCGACAGCCACAGTTTAACTCCCTAACTGCTTTCTCCTATAGTGACGATCCCTCATGTAAACATAGACATACATACTAACGAACATACAAAAGCTGTTTACATATAGTTGCTATTCTTAGTATTATGACACAGTGTGGTATTTGAAAGTAACTAACTTAATTATTTCTGAATAATAGATGACATTGTTTCTTAAATTAATGATGACAATTGTTTCTTAATTAATTATTATATATAAAAGCAGCAATAACATATGAATTATTTTACCATGTGACCCAAAAACAAATGTTAGTGACTTTTGGTCGTCACATTGGGAAGTGAGCATGTAATTGGGTCGATTTTCTTTTTTTTTTCTTTCCTTAACACAAAAGCTATATATACCAATTTTCATTTACATACGACAATTCCTTCTATTTTTGACCAAGTTTTGTATGAAGTCGAGACACTGTGTACAGTGACATGATACACAGTCAAGGATAGGATTTTTTTTATCAAATTAGATTTTACTCTTTTAAGTAGTTGGCCTCTTTTATAGTTTACTTAGTGGTTAGTCTTGGTCGCATAATTAACGTTTGGGGGCCAAATTAATACTGGGTAGTTATATGAAAGAATAGCCAAAACAGAATGTCTACAAAACGCAAGATGGTCCGAAAATATCGTCGCCATCTATGAGAGTTTGCAGGAGAAACTAAACCAGTATATTCTGCTTCTTGTTCAATAATGATATTTTTGCCTATAAAATCTTAGAGAATTTTCCATCGAAACTTAGCTAATAGCAAATATAAAACACAGTGTTGTCAGATGTGGGATTTATCCCCAAATTGGTGATTTCTTTTTGGATTTATTGGGGATATTTTTTAATGTTTGGGGATTTTCGGAAGATTTATTTTATTTTTGTAATTTATCCCTTTAACTAGAGAAAATATTAAAAAAAAAAACATAACTTTTCGCCGGATATAAAGCTTTTAATAACAATAACAGTCCAGTGAGGTACATACTGAACATGGTACCATAAAGTTAAAAAATGAATTAAAATCTCCACAATAAAATTATTATTGTTTGAGACATTGATGCTCCATTACTCTTACTGCAATAGAAAACAAGAATTTAAAAGACTTTATTAATTAGTTGTTTAAAAGTTGAAGAAAGTACATGAAAAATAATTAAAACAGCGGAACTTAATTAACCATACCTTCATACCTTTGAAGAAGAAATAAAAACATCATCTCCGGTATATGCATTAACTATAAAAACGTCGTAAATTATTTATTGATACAAATGTTAAGACTTCCATAAAATCTTATTTATTTTTCTTTATGAAGTCTTACGGTATAAAATTTCAGAAATTCTTTTGTTAGTATTAGTATTCTACGGTTATGATCAGTGTTGTCAAAATGATCTAATGAAAAGTCGCTCATAAAATTCCTATAAAAATTTGTGCTACATTCATATTGAAAATTACCAAATGTTTTGAAGTGATTTCTCATCATTTATGTATTTATAGTTCTTTTCCAAATATTTGGCTGATTTTGATAATTAGTTTCTAGTTTCTATGGTTAATGAAGTTTATTGAAAAATGATAAGCTGCTATATTTTTGCTCGGAAAACGAGTAAATTTCGAGATGTTGTGAAAAAACCATTTTTTGGGTAGCTCCTGCATTTTATATTGCGTAGCTTCATACATTTGAAGTCAGTTTAAGATTTTTAAATTTATTTAGAATGCAGAAGAACGTAGCCTATTATTATCTTTTACATATATTTATATTAAGTAATGATTTATTCAACATAATTTTTTTTAAATCTATTCTTCAAACTATAAACATTAGTTTACAAATTTTGAATTGCTATATACTGAGAATTCCCTATATAAAATCGCTTGAAAACTGAAAATTTGTTAAGCATTTTCTAAACTTTAAAAAATCTTCGTGTATTTTAAGATGAAGTGATTTTCTATATTTTTGACTTGTTTTTTTACTCTTTTGGAAAAAATTAAAGTGTATGAAAAGTTTTATTACAGACGAAATCGAATAAGTTCTATAATTTTTGGCTGATTTGAAAATAAATAATTTTTTTACAATTTACAACAAAAATGCCCGTAACAATTATTATATCGTTACATAGGCTCTTATGGAAGAAATTGTAGTAAATCGCACCTAAACTTGAAAAACTATGTAAAAATCTTATTTTTTATAAAAGTTGTTTAAAAGTTAGCGTTTCATATTAGACCGAAAAGAGAAACAAAAGCATATTGTTGAAAAGCCTATTTCTTCTACTATCCAAAGAAGTTTAAAAATGAAAAATAAACAAAACAACAACAGAATTATAAAAACATTTATACAAGAATCTACCAAAAACTGCTTTTTGCAAATAACTCGAAATTTTGAGGATACATTGCAAATTTTTAAAACTGATTTTTGTTGTCCTCAAGAAGTCCTTTAACGTACACTGCACCATTTCTCGAGTGATTTGTATCTGCGTGTAATTATAATAAGTTATTATGAAGATAATTCATTATGAGAATGAAGCATCGCAGGCGAACATTTTTCTTAAATGTGCAAATTAGTATACAAATATGCTTAAATAGATAATTCTGTACAAATAAAACTAGTAAAAGCAAATAGGATATTATTTACTTATAAATGAAATACTCAAATTTTAGCCTTTTTATGGCAATTTTAAGAATCAAAAATGGTTAGGAAAAGTTAGAAGCTAAAACGAAAATTTTGAGGCTAAAAGCTAAACTGGCAACACTGGTTAAAAAGAAGTACTTTGTTAAAAAAAAAGACTGAGACTATTTTTATATCTACTCTAAGAGTGCTGTGACTGTTACTAACTGTTATATAGCTGATCTGATTTCATAATATGAAGTCTTTAAAAAATATCCTCTTTGGTTTTGTTTTAATTAAATTTTATTACTAATCTAACAGAATCTGTATTCAGTTAAACTCTTATCTAGCATAAAAATCATTTACTATAAATTCCCTTTACCATTATTCATTTCAAGTAGAATTCAATTAAATTTTAAATTATGCCAGTCAATATGCATATAAAATTTCTCTGCAATTCAAATTTTTTCGTGAAAAATCACATATTTTATTGACATTTTTCTTAATAAATTTTCTGCTAAAAAAGAAACGTGCAATAGTATTATGTAAAATTTACATTTAGTACGTTACTTTTAATTGCTTTTACACAGAAACGAAAATGAATTCAGCGAAATAAAATGAATAGTTTCTACCCAAAAAAAAAAAAAAAAAATCACTAAGAAAATATAAAATATATTCCTCATAAATCAAGCTGTTGTAGTGAATTCAGATTGTAGCTTATTTTCTTTCCTTTTGAAACATAAAATACTATATTCACAGTAAGGTAAACGTAACACATATGTGTGTTATATGTGTTAAAATCTACATAAGGAATTATATACATGTGAGTTTATTCTCTTCTGCAATTCATTTATCAGTTGATTCTTGTTATTTTATTTTTGTGTTGCATGTTGCTTGTTGATTGGCTTTTGCATATTGTAACAGTTTAAATAAAAAGCTTTATGTTGTATCTTATTTATATTATCAATAAATTTAAATTTTACCCTATATAAGGCTAAGTAAGAGGATAGTCTAATAAGTTCTTTTTTAATATAGAATTTGGAAAAGTAGTCAAATATTTTTGTTGTTATAAAATAATTTTTAATAATTGTTTTGCTGTTGTAAAGCCTAAAATGTGTAGAGTAGATAATGGTAATTTTTGAAAAAGTCCCGGTATTTATTTCTGATATTAAAAGAAAAATTCCTATGCATTCCAAATTAATTATTTCCAAAATCAATAATTTACTTAAAATTCGAAAACGACTTTAATAGGTCACAAAAATATTTTTATGTTTTTGCAGGAATGATGAAAAATCTATCAGAGACAAGTTGAGATCTAAATGAATATTTAAAAATAGACAACGTCATTATGGTTTGGAAAAAGGAATGGAAATAGTTAAAGGATTGTATAATCCTTAATTAAAAAATTTTATTACATGAAAATAAAAACAATTTTAAGAGATATTAGAGAGAAATTAGGAAAAATCCGTCAGAAAAATTTAACATCTTTTAGAATATGTATAATTTTTAGAATGGTTATAATATTTGCATTAGAGATAGTGTAATTCAATATTTTCAAAATCGTTTTTCTTTAATATATTATGCAATTTCTAAATATTATGAGATTATATTTTATTATTATTATTATTATTATTATTATTATTATTGATTTCAATTTTATATGTAATTTAAATAAATCAAAATCATGAGTTTTACTTTAAAAAACAATTATATAACCAATTACATTACATTTCGTTTAATGCAAACATCACAGCCTTTCTAAATATCATACTTTCTCGTAAAACAAATAGATGATTGCTGAAAATTTTGCAAATGCTTTAAATGATGTTAAATTATTTTAACAGATTTTTGCTAATTTTTCTTTCAAGTGTTTATATTTTCATATAAGGAACCCTTATTAAGCACGACACGAATTTCTAACCCTATTCAAACTCTTTTACAAATGTTAAAGTTTATGGACTATCTTCATTTAAATCTCACATTGACTCTAAAACTATTTGTTCAACATTTTTTCCAATAATTATTAAAATTGGGTTTGTATCACAAGATTTTCATCTTATAGGCAAGATTTAGGATCATCTTCCGCAAAGCTAATCGTAAATAATTGACTTTTGAAACTGTTTAAATAATTTGGAAGTATAAAAGATTTGTGTAAATACTTTCGAAATGAAAAGTGCATAGGAAATTTTCCTTTAATATCAGAAATAAATACCGAAAATTTTTCAAAAATTACCACCAGTGTTACCGTTTGGCGACACCAATTGCCCCTTTTTCAACCACCTGGACATTTTTTAGGCGCCTTTTTTAAAGCTAAACTAAATGGCAACTTATTAAAACTATATGCTAAATGATTAAAAACTATTCTGTTTTATTAAAATTTTGAGATTATTGCACAATATATTGATGTAGGAAGTAAGGCCAACAGTTGTAAACCCATACTTTCTGTCCTAAGTTTGTTAGACGGGTATTTGTAAGACTGCAGCCTGAGTGAAGATCTCGTACAAAAGTACAAAAGTTTAACTAATAAAAAAGAATTTAATGTCAACTATTTCTGTGAAGAAATCATATTTTTTTTTTTTTTTTTTTTGCAATATACAAAGAAAAAAATTCATATATTTGAAAAATTTTTTCATAAATATTATGAATTGAACATAAATTTTTTTCTCAAACTTTTGTCATAAAAAATAAAATTTTGTTCATAAATATTATAACTTAATAATAGTAATGAAGATTTTAGGAATTTTTTGTTGCTTATTTTGTTGTTTTATTATATTTGATTAAAAATGGTAAATAAAAATAGTTGTATAATAAATGTCTTAAAACGATTAAATTTCAAGGAAAATTTGTTAAAAAAAAAAAGTTAAGAAATTATCATAATGTTGCACGCATTCTGCAGCACATTATTTTGTCTGTTCCTCTGTTCCAAAATTGTGGCTAAAAATCATTAAAAACTTAAAATTAAAAAAAAAAATCTTTTTACAAACTGAAAATATAAATGAAAATTTGTACAATTTTTTCAGCCTTCTTGAATTTTGATTTATTAGAAAAAAATATGAACAAAGTTTTAATAATTAAGAAATTATTTTTGAATATTATCAACTGAAATCAGATAAAGTAAATTTTTATATTTATGTGCAAACTTTTTCTGTATATGATGAAATATATGACCTCTTTTTTCATATATGAAACTATGCAGATAATTTTTCAACATATATACCATGATATATGAATAGATTTTAATACAATATGTCAAATTTAAAATTTGTTTTTGTATTTACATCTGTAAAAAGATGTCTCAAATAAAACAAACTCGTCCAATCTCGGTTGAGACTATATCTGTAAAAATTTAATAATAGTTTTGTATGGACTGTCTGTTTACTATATAATTTGTATAATAGATTGAAACGTTGAATAATTTTGTACTTTTTTTGAAGTAAGTATAAAATAAAAAAATAATAATAATAATAAAATATACATACATTTTTGTCAATTACAATTGAATTTAAAATTATAAAAAAGTTAAAGTAAACTGTAAAGATTTCATTAAAAATTTTAAACACGAAGCGGTTGTTTTGCAATTTGTAAATCGGTCTGGCTGTTAACCACAATAAAAGGGAGGTAAGTGTGTAAATATCATTAATATCCTTCTTGACATTGACATTATATTTTTGATACCAATTTTCTAATGAATATACGCAGTTCATAAGACGATGTGTTATAACAGCAAAAACTTCTAAAATATCTATAAAAATATAAGGTTATATATCGCCATATACCCAACATTTTCGGATCTAAAATTTATATGATACACCATATATATATATGGGTTAGAAGTTCTTCTTAAAATGCATTTTTTTTTTTTTTTGTTTTCGTTTTTATCAGATAAATAAATTTGAAGTAGTATTTTTTTAGGTGTTGAAACAGCTGGCCAAATTTTTTTAAAAATGCTCCTTTTGTCGACTTTATTTTTTGAATTCCCCTTTTTTGGATACTTTTTAAAAAATATCAACTGTAACCCTGATTACCATAATCTACTCTACACATTCCAGATTTAGAAAAAAAAATTATTATTAGAAAATATTTTATAACAAAACAAATATTTGGCCTCTTTTCCAAATTTTCAAAAAATTTAAAAAAGTGTAAATATGTATGATAATGACTATAGATTTGTTGTAAACAAATTTTTGGTTTTACAATAAAAATTCTTAAATTTAATAAATATTCGAAATGGCAACATTTATTTGTGAGGGTTTGTTTTTTTAATGTCTTAAAACTCTTTTTTCAGCTTGCTTTTTTTTTTTTTTTTTTGAAATGAATATTAATATACAAATATTTACTGACTTCTTTTACGTTTGTACTCGTTTTAATTTTTTTTTTTTTTTTTTGGTTGTATGAAAATACTCGACGAATTTTCAATTTTATAAATTAAAAATGCAATAAACTTTCAGCTTTCAGTCTGATGTTCGCACTTACATGCTCACCAATATTTATAAGTATAACTGATGGTGTATATTATAACATGCGTGGGTGTGCATTTTTATAACCCAGTAAACTAAGCGATATTAGTGCGACATCGAAACGATATCATTTAGATGATAAAAACTATCACTAGTACTAATCGCTTTTGAATCTAAAACGATAGTTTTTACGGACTAAACTGTAGCTTTTTCCTTATGATATCGTTTCTCCATAAAATTATGATATCGTTTTCGATATCGTATTTTTTCAAAATAACGACAATAAAATCGTCAGGATCCTTATTTTATTCGGAATGCTATTTAATATCAAAAAGTTTGTTTTTTGCATTTAAATATTCTAAATATAAGAAAAAAATAAATAAATTAATTAAAAAATAAAATAAAAAATAAAAAGATAAAAAAAGTAAATTTGGCGTGTAGTTTCTTAAAAAAGGCTACAGTGGAAAAAATAACGCTAACTTGTAATCACTTTTTCTAAAAGCAGAATCGTTTTTTCATATAAAATCAAAAGATAGCTAAAACTCGCTGTAGTTTCCTAAATAAGGCTCAAATTGTAAAAATAACTCTGATCTCGTAGTTATTTTTTATAAAAAAAATCGATTTCGAAATCAAAAGAAAACTAAAATTACCTCTTTTCTGCGATAAAACATGATATTACAACAGGTAAAACAAATAACGAGTACAATTCAAAGAATACAAAAACAACAAAAAAATGTATCTTTACTCACATAGAAGTTCTGTGTGAATTCAACACAATTTTGAAAGAGAAAAACAACACAAAATAAACAAACATTTTGTCTTTATCACACAATATTTTTATTATTTTTTACGTACATTTATTGCATTTTAACTACCGTAATACGAATATTTTCCACAAACTGAAAAAAAATATATATTTTTTTATATTTCAGACATTCCCCTTTTGTATGTTGAAATTCAAATTGGTATTAAATATAAAACAGAATTTTAAATAATTTTATCTTACTTTCATATTCATCAACAAAAAGCCAAAAAATGTAATTATCAAATATAAATATATTTGTGGATGTAATCCCCACCAGAAGATGAAAATTTGTGGAAATCTGCAAATATGATTGTGATGAATTATATTTAATAATTTTTTAATACTGTTTTGTGAAACTGTGCTTATGATGTGTGACAAAAGTAATTTCAGCACTAATACATGTAAATAAAATTGGACTAACATAATCTTAAATAGAGGGTTTTTTTGAACAACATAGTTAGGCTTTTTTGGCAAGCTTTCCATTCTTTATTTTCTTTGAAACGTCAGTCTTAGATCGAATGAAAAAAATTCAAAAAAACTAAAGAAAATTTCAAAAAAAAATCCAAAAAATATTTTCAAATAAAAATTATAAAAAACAGAAAAAAAAATAATAATAAAACATGGGATGTACTATTAATCTAATTAAACATGTTTTTGGTTAATTAAATATTCGATTAATTTATTATTTTGATTATTCGTAACCAAGATTAATCGATTAATTTTAATATTGATTATTTAAAAATCATAATTAGTTTATTAATCTTTAATTTTTTTTCAATTATTATTTCAATTATTATTTCAAACCGCTTCATCTCACTGAAAAATTATCCAAACAAATTTTTGAAAATTAAAATTATTTTATATGAAAAAAATTTCAAAGTGATAGGAAGCGTTGTACAAAATAAGACCTACTAAAAATATCCCTACAATTTTTAAATATTTTGTACAAAGAAAAAAAGTATTTATTAATAAACAAATAAATATAATATATGAAAATAATACAAGGAACCGTTTCCGATAAAAATATTTTCAGAAGAAATTCGATTTACTTCAGCAGTTATAATGTCGCCTGCTATAGAAAACTTCTCCTCGGAGGGTACACTAGCGGCATGAATATTTAAATATATTTTTATAAGATTATATAAATTTGGATAACGGCTCACATAGTCTGTCCACTAATTCAATGAGTTCATATATATATAGAATATAACGCTTCCTGTAAATAAGACCGTAATTCCTTGAAACAGTTCAACAGTTTCTTCAGAAAATAATGGGAAAGAGTGTTTATGTCTTTCTTCTGTGCATTCAAGAAATTGTGTAATTTTATTTATAACTATTGATTTTAATTTTAAAAAACTAAATTATATATTATATCGAGGGTCTAATATAGAAAAGAAAAACAACAAACTAATAACATAATTTTAAATCTATTTTAAATAACAAATTTGGCCTACCTAAAATTTCTGCTAATAAAGCCCAGGTTGGTGTATCGTTATATGAGGAAAACGCACTTGCAAATCATTTTTGATTCCTTTGCTATGTTTTATTAGTTTGCTGTCAGACTTCATATCTTATAAAAAATTATGTTTTATTTTAAATATCAGTAGACGGACCATTGCAAGTTTAACCTTTGTTTCCAACGATATTAGATTAACTGCTACATCAAAAGCTTCTAACACAATTAAAATATTTTTTATTTCTTTTTAATCTTTTCACTAAGTATCATTTGACCTAAAATTTCAAACAAATGTTGAAAAAAATTATATTAATTACAAATAATCCAACAATATATTATAAATAATCACCTGTTGGTGTTGACTCCTGGAAGACAATAGAAATAGCAGGCTTCAGTTCAATGTTTCTCTTCATCATTTTAAACTCAGAGTTTCATCTTGTTCGGCAATATTGTTCCAGCTTATGTTGTGGTGGTCATAATTCTTTTTTTTTTTTTTTGAAAGAGCAGCAGCCTGCAGATATCAATGTCTAAAATGACCATTTAATTTAGAATATTTGTCTAAAAAATGTTTTATATGTACCATCGCAGTATTGACTGTTAATTTCAGAGTGTGTGCAAAACATGGAATACTTTTCTACAAAATGTTAAAGCCCTTTATAGCAGCAGTTATATTACGGGTATTATTATGGATTGTGATATGAACCTTGCCTACAAAATTCCATTTCTATATAGATTTCTCTAATGATGGTCACAAATTTTCTGTTGTGTGGGATTTAGGGTTTTCACAAGTTTCCTATATGTACGACTTTAATTCCCATTTATCATTAATGAAATGTCTAAGACTCTACAGCAGTTAAAGTCTAACCATATGTGATAATACTTAACGTAATTGCACTTTTCAAAATCACAGAAAGCTTACTAGAGGCTTGTTAAAAAAGTTTGTTTATATTTCCAACTAACATAGCTTTTCTTCCACAAAAATATTGTATAAGGAATCAAAATATTAATAAAGTTTTTGAAACCGAATTTATCTGAAAATGAAAGAGGTAGCATATCCATGGCAATCATTTTTACTAAAGCTTCGTTAATACGTTGTGTTTTTACTTGGGTTTAATAGTTCTTTATTTGAACCTTCGACAACATTTCGTTATAATTTTGCACCTTATTGTAATGCGTTTGAGTATTCGCCGCTTTCTCGACACTTTTGTTGTGAACTCTTGTGATATGATATAAAAGGTATGAGCTCGTCCCTTTGTATATCAACCACTTATCATATATTTTACATTTTGCATGAGTATTCATGCATTCGAAATGTTCAGTAATTGCTTTCTTGGCATAATATTTTTTATCTTATTTTTTATTTAGTTTTTTTTTTCAATATTTTTTAAATAAACTGTTGTATTATTAACAAAGAATGTTCATCATAACGACGAAACATCTACTCCTTTTTAAACACATCGAAGATATCACATTCATTCAGGAGGTATGCTTTTATTCAATAATAATCAGAATATTGGTGCTCCAATGGAATACGTATCCCAATAAATATAAATAAGTAGTGCTACTGAGTTAAATTTTCCTTTGAGATATTTCAGGAATTAATTTCTGTAATCTTTTGCGTTGTAGGTTTGTAAAATAAAAATATAAAACGTTATGTTTGTTTTGAGTTTATAACAGCTATCAAAAATTTAGCTTGAATACTATTATATTGTCTACATTGCAATGTTCGACTTGAGTTCAAGTTTTCTTTTCAATGGGGTATACTATTGAATAAAAGTATATTAGAGCTGTATTTCAACACTTGAAATTTGAGTTTATAAATGGAATTGAACTTTTCTTAGACTTTAACTCCAGGAAAAATGCTTATTGGGTTGAGTAATCAGAATTAACTCAATCAATCAAAACTTTAAATTAACTGATTAATTGGTTAATCAATATATCGAGTTATCTGAAAGTTCGTTAATTTTTTAATAGCTCATCACTAAATAAAACTCTTTTCTGTAACTCTACGTCTATATGAAGAGATTTTTATTTCCTAGTATAAGAAATAACGTCGGCAGAATAACGAAAACAAATTTTTATTTTCAACTTTATGTTTACGGGTGGAAAAGACGCACGTGAGAAATTTAAATTTTAAATTGCCTTTTATAGTGAAAATTTTAACATTTCTTCAAGTTTTGTTTTTTATTTTGTCCTTTTATAACAATATAAATTCATTTTTCACCATTCTTTTATTAAAAAGAGCAAAATATTAAAAAGGAACAATAAATTTGATAGCTTATGTCAAACACTATTGCTGAACTTTGAGTTTAAACATTTATTACGAAATAAATTTCACAATAGATTTCTTGTTGGTCCATATGTAAAATTTGAAAGATAAAGATAGAATTGGCAATTGGCAAAATGAAAACGTCTGCGTGTAGACTAGGGGTAAAGAAAACCAATGTGTTTAATAAATTGTGTATAGAAGAAAACATATATGATAAATTTTGCAAAATATCACGAAAATGAAGTGCTGCCTTTCAAAAAATACTTACTCCATATTTGAAATTTAAACAAACTAAACATTATTGTATTTTTACATTTGTTTATTTATTTATTTATTTATTTTTCCAATGTTTTAATTACTTGACTTGATAGTGACAACTCTTCCATATAATTCTAGGTGACCGGCACCTAATATCGTTTTCGCTATCATATCGTTCTATGGTTTATTGGGAAATTTTCGCTTTGTTTCTACACCACAATATATACTCTTAATAAGAAATAAGAAAACTGGGTTAACGGCTCAAAGTATAAATGTTTTATTATTGCTATTTGTTGGTTGTTATCCTTCTTTCTTTCAGTATTTAAAAAGTTTAAAATTTTCAGCGGGACTCAATAAAAAATAAATACACAGCACCATTAGTAGCAAAAAAAAACATAAAACAATAAGTTTAATTGAATTTTTTTAATAGGTTTAACATTGATTTAAATTAATTTGGCTAAAAGTTATTTTTTTTACAGCACACAATTATCGAATTAAAAGGATTAAAGATTTTGTTTGGGAGTTTTTTTCTTTCAGTTTATAATAAATATATTAAAATATAGAACAGAATTTTTTTGAATTTTTTCAGTATTATGTATCTTCTGACGTATGATTAATATTTTAATATTTGTAAAATCAATATTAATCATACGTACCAATGTAAAAAAATAAACTTTTTTAATTATTCTTTTTAGTTCTGGAGAAGCATTTTTTTATTGAAATTTTTTATATAAAATGTAACATTGATGAGATGCATAAAGTATTTTTCTCACTGACATTTTTTAGTATAAAAATAGATGCATAAATGAAATTCAAAAATGTTGAAATATTTAGTTTATATTCACTAAAAACGTAGCGTTTAAAATATCTTTAAAATCTAATTTATTTATTGATAGTCTTGAAGCAATTAAGGATAATCGGTTACAGTTTAAAAATAACTGGCTTCAAGATTATAAATAATTAAATAAATAAAAAATGAAATAAAATCTTAATTTAAAATATACGTTTTTGAAATAAAACAAAAGTCGTCATAGTTTTAGTTGTTTATCTTTAAAAATAAAGCATAAAGGAGTTATAATATTTGTAAAGATTTTTTAAAATAAATATTATATCAGTATGAGATGTATATGATTAAAGAATATAGTAACTTTCTATAACAAAATGTCTTATTTATTTATGGAAATTTTAATATAAAAATCAATTTTCTGATAAAAAAAAAATATAATTGACATATTATGGCCATTTTTTGAAATATATTATACGTATGTATAAATAGTCAGATATATATATATGATAATTTTGATCATTATGAAGGAAATTAAATGATTTTTCAAAGTTCAAAGACTTAGAAAAAGAGCTAAAAATTAAAACTTTTTCCGTACACGCTTTTATACTTCTTGATCTCATTCGATCTTTCATAAACTGATCGGACTTTGTGAATTAATTCTGTATCTTCATTGTTATTATGCAGACCTTTAACAGTTACATACACGGTAGTTAGATTTTGATGGCACTTTTTAATTTTTTAAATTTTTTAGTTTTTTGAGCTGGGTCTGTGTGTCACTTAACCTAGTGTAAAATTTAAAATAGGGACAGATACTTGTTGTAGTTGTGGGTTTTCTGTATTATATCTCGTTGATATTCCCAAAATTGTAAACAAGAGTGAAAATTTTTCAAAAAATCAGAGTCACATTCACAGTTCATATACAATAGCATGGATTATTGCGTGAAATTATTTTTTTGCTATTTCACATAACAAAATCGAGATAGCATTAAAAAGAAATTTAATAAAAAATCTTACGAATTTTGCAAAAATTACGCAAAGTCTTTATTTATTTATTTATTGTTTTTTTATATTGCAAATTGCAACTTGTAAAAACTTCGGATATATAGATATAAGAATGGCGATAAATATAATTGATCGAGACCATAAATTCAAGTCAAATTTCATTGATAGTTTCAAACGGGACACTTTTCTCAACATCGCGTGGACGGCATGAAATTGGTCTTAACTAGCGTAAATAGGTGGTATTTGTAATACTTAACGGAAATGTAGAGGCGCATCAAAAAAAAAATTTAAAGATAAATATTGTACGGATCAGAAAATAATTTCTTGAGTTAAAAAAGTATCACAATATTAAATAGTATTTCTTTGTAATAAACTCCAATAAAATCTATATTCGCAAAACTTTTAAAAATCACGATTTTTATTATAAAGAAAACTTTTAAAATTTGACTAGGAAACTCTAAAATATGGCGCACTAATACCATCAAACATCAAAAATTTTTTAAATTTTATTTGATTACCTGAGTAGGTTTTGAAAATAGGTGTAATAAACTTCTAGTTTGTAAAAATGAATTAGTTTAGAGATTTTTGTTGAACCCTTTCATATAGTTATTTATAGAATTTTTGCATGTTCGGTTTAAGTTCAGTGAATAATTGTAGAAGTATACACTGTAAAAGTTTTATTGGACCCTCGGCAGAATGGAATGTATTTTCTGGTCCGCCACGATCTTCCTCAGCACTATTCAGTATCCCAACGTCATGTTCTCTTTAAACATCATCTATTTAACTTACAAATTTTTGGGAAATGGAATCTGCAACTTATTTTTCCCTATATGCTATTAAGTAAGACGAATGGTTTATGATAAAGCTTTTTAAAATTATTTGAAATTTTGCTTTTTCAATTGTCATTGTTTTATATGCTTAAAGCTACCAGTTTTTAGGTAGTAAATCAGCAATGTATGATTTTTTATTGCTTAGTCACTTATTAAGTAGCAATGAACAATGTTTTTGTTGTTACTTTTGACTTTTACCTTCTGTCTGTTTTCTATTTTTTTAGAAATTCTTAATAGGGGCGGTCATGAAGTAACACTTTACACCGTGCCTTGTGTTCAAAGGTAATAACAGCATTATTTATTGCCACTTAATAAGTGGCTAAACAATAACAAATCATACATTGCTGATTTACTACCTAAAAATTAACACTCGAAGATGAATTAATTTCACGAGTAAAAACAATATTATTTTAATAATGGTAATAACACAGGTCAGCATTAAAAAAGTATCGTGAAAAGTATGCTGCAGAAATTGTAGGTATAGCCACTCTAATTACCAGAAACATTTCGATTTCTCTCCATCACATTTTTAACCCATTGACGACTAACGTAAATATGCTTGTCTAAGGAATCTTTAAGTTATAAAATTTTCTAGGAATTAGGTAGAGCAAATAAGTCATATTTTATGGACAATAAATGGTGCTACAAAATTGTAGTAAAAGTCAAGCATACAACTGGCCACACATATCCCCTAGAAGTCTTTCAGTTTGTCAAAATTAAGAATTTCATTTAATTTCGCAGAAATATGCATGATATTATATGTTTATTCTCTTTTGTTAGACAGTAATTGCTGAAATTAGGCTTATATTTTACATAAATTTTAATATTATTAATTACGTATATAAGAAATTCGATATTTAAATAAATATATTTTTTGCTTATATTTCCAACGAAATAAATTCAATTATATTTTTTAACAAATTTGTGAAAATTCATGAATTATTAACAGTCTTTGGTGTTCACTATTTACTCTGCGAAATATTCAAATTTTAAATCGAATATCTTTCGTATTTATTCTGAAGTTTATTTTTACGTCTTAAGGACATTTATTTCAAAGAAAGAATGAGTAGTCTGCTGAATCAATTCCCAAACTTATAACGACTCATAACATCGTAAAAAATGTCTCAAAAACTTTTTCCCACCAAAAACAAAAAACACATAATAAAACTACGTACTCAGTTATTCTCTAGGACTTCAAATTTCTTCTAAAAGTCAGGCTTATATGAAAGATCTAAGCTAGTTGGAAATTAGATTGACTATTAGTCTACGGTATTTATCACGCATTTGGGAATTGTTTTCTTTCTATATATTTACCACAAATATAGCAAAAGCATTCTGCATTAAGTGGGCTATAGCTCAAAAGCAGAAGCTGTTAGGGAAATATTGTTGCCGTATTTAAAAAGTACGCTTCAATTTGAGATAGAAAAAAAATCACAGGAAACAAAAATTGTGTTGACCAGTGTTATCATTAACGTTATGTAATTGCGTATCTTAGTGTTTTATAAGCTGTAATCTGTATCTAAAAGTCTTTTTACTTTTTATTTTTTTTTTTTTGCCCCAGTATGAATTGTTAAATAAAAAATTACTTTTACTACAAGCACTTCCTTGTAAAAATAATTTAATTTTTCTTCCTAAATCATTACAACTAATTTCGCGCTAATGATAATTTTGATTTAATTGATACATTTGCATAAGACAGCTAATTAGCATTATATATCTGTACTTAAAAATTTTTGGTGAAATTATATCAAATTTAGCCATTTTGCATAAGCAGCTGTTGGAAATGGAAAATACTCCTTTAAATTTTTATTTTTTTATACATTAATTAAAGAAGAAATCCTAGTTAAAGGCTAAAACAATTTTCCTCAACTATTATTTGTTCTTTTAATAAGCTGACGTTGGCATAAAGCTTGTAAAGCGCTTACAGGTTTACAAATACAACCACCAAAAGGACCAAAGTAAATACAAGAGAGTACTAAAGCATTCACAAAAAGTAGTGATATTAATGCATAGTATGCAACGCATATGTATTTGTAATGCATGTATGTGTCAATTCATCTAAAACAATTCCAAATATGTAGTTATCAAGCGAAAAATTGGCAAATGCTCGTATCTCACAATTGTAAATGTTAAAAGTACTGGTTGGTGAATATTTTCGTTAAGTAAATGACTTGTATGGGAGTTCAAATAGTGAAGGAGGCGGTTGTTTGTAGCAAATGTAAAATATAAAGTATGAATGTGTGTAGTTTTTAGTATAAACTAAAGTTTTATGCAACGTGGTAGTGATAGTGCGGCAACAATAAATGTTGTTACTGTTGCATAAAATTGACATAAAATCTCAATTGACACATTGGTGGGTGTTTTAATGGCTCGAGTAGGTAAATTTTTAGTATGCGAGTGGGTGGAACAGATATGCATATACGCAAATATTTGCGTATATGTAAGAGGGTGTACATCATGTTTTCAGCTGCTAAATTTTATCATTTTATTCTCTTGTAGTTTTATTTTGCCTTAAAGGGAATTTGGCATTTATCGGTAATCTTTTAGAAAGAAAGTAATATATACTGTCAGCTTAAGTAACATTTCAATAACTGCTACCTAAATTTAATTTTATGCAAACTAAGGAGAGAGTGAATATTTTAATATTATTTTATAAAATGTTAAAAAAAAGATATTAAGACGTTCAATAAATTTTATTAAAATATAAATTTTTATTTCCCTAATTTGAACTTTAATTAAAACTTAAAATAATAACTCTTTAAGTCTCTAGTCTCTTTAAATTTTTTCACATATTATTTTATTTCTAAATAACTAAAATAAATTAATAAAGAAATTATACAAAAAAAGAAAAAAAAACCTTATCACCTGCAGAAAATTACGCAAATCACCTTTTTTGAATTTACATACATTTTATAAAAACCCAACCTCAGCATGTGCGGTCCATTGGTAAAAACCATTAAAACGAGTACACTTTACAAATGCAGTTTTGTCACCCACTGTTTATACAAACATATGCACTTAAATACAAATGAGTACTATTACTAGTGAAATAACATTGATACGGATCACAACAGAAACAAATTGAAAGAAATGAAAGCAAAAAGTGATAAAATAAAACTAAATTCTGCACAATTTCGTCATATTAAATGGTTTGTATAAAAACCACATAATACTATACTTACACTAACACAGTTACATTTTCTCATACTACCACACTTCAACGCACATACACATTTCTACACTTATAGCAGCCATCATAAATATACGCATGAAAAGTACATTTAAATGAGTTTTTGTTTGAATTCTATACACAAATACATACACTTATATATTTATACCTATATATATTTAACTATTCACACAGCCATTTAGGCGTCTGTGGTAAATGATACACACTTTTTCTCTAACAAAAAAAAAAAAAAAGGAAGAAATGAAAAATGTTGAAAATCACAAATAAACGAAATCATTTTATATAAAACATTTTAACACAAGTGCAGTTTTATATCAAGTTATAGTTGTGAAGTACTTTTTTTTAAATATAGCTCACACACAAACACAGAGTTAAAAACGGTTGGATAGATAGTCAACATTTTCTATACAAGAGTAATAATCATATCATAAAATCTAGTATTAAGTGTAACATAAACTGCATTCACAAACTCATACTTACACTCATTTAAAAAAAAGTACTTGAACCAGACATAATCACACATATAGATACATTTATGTATGTATATATCTGATTTCATATATTGCCCCTTAAAATATGCAACATTTATCGGTAAAAGTTTTAAGAGCTGTAAAGTTTAAAAGGGATATAAACGGTTTTATATGAACACTACAGCTAAAAGTAGAATCTATTAGTTTTGAGTGTGTTGAAGTTAAATGGATAGATATTATTGATGTGGAAACCGTATCTGCCCTCCCTGAAAGGAATTTAAAAATGTGTCTCCGTTAGGGTTATATTTTATGTGAAAAATTGCCAAAAGTTTTGAAGTAATTTGTCATAAATTTTGAACTATAATTCCTTTTTAATTAGTCATTTCCAAATATCTGAGTGATTTTTATTATTAATAAGATTAATTTTAAATTACTGCCAAAACAGATTCTATTGCTGATGAGCTATATTAAAAAATAACTTTAATTATCAGTTTAGTAACTCAACAAAATTAGCGGGCATAACTTTTTATTATATATAAATAATCTCGATTTTTTGTGTAAATAAATACACAAAACTGCTTAAATTGATTATTCTGTAAAAATAAAATTAGTAATAGTAAATAATAACTTTTTTCTTCGTTATTGACATTACAAAATAAAAAGTTTGGAATTAGTCCCTGGGAAGAGAAAAAAAATACTTAGGAAATTATATATATATATATATATATATAGGGTGGTCCAACCAAACGAACGATGATACAAGGATCTATGACAATTATTTGTGGCATACCTCTATCCGATGCTCCATATCTTCAATGACTCTGAGACATAATTGAAGTTCAAAGTCGGTAATGTTCTGAATTATTTCATACTTCAGCTCTTGAATTATTCTCAGCTTATTGCCGTATACTTTTTCTTTAAAATATCCCCAAAGAAATAAGTCCAATGGTGCCAAATCACATGATCGTGCTGGCCAATTAACATTGGCATGACGGGAAATAACTCGTGCATACTCTCAATTTTTGGCCACAAGAATTCCGTTATCTTCTAGCGACAGCGAATACCATTCACTGTAACTGCTTGGCCGATCTCATTTTCGAAGAAGTACGGATGACGCCGCCAGCCCATAAACCGCACCAAATAGTCACTCTTTGTGGATGCATAGGGTTTTCAACAATCACTCGTGGATTCTCATTTGTCCAAATGTGGCAATTCTGCTTATTAAGGAATCCACTGAGGTGAAAGTTTGCCACGCCGCTTAAGATAAAGAGCACGAAGATCATTTTGATTTCAACGCCCATTTTTGTAAAAAGCTTCAACAATCTTAACCTTTCCATGGTTGAATTTATCAAACACTGAAACAAAGAATTGTCAAAATAAGTTGGGTAAAAAACGACGTTAAGGTGTGACTCACAATTAACATCGTGTACTATAGTTGGAACACCTTTTATAATTCTGGTAAAAATTAAAAGCAATATCAAGAGCAATTGAGTTGTTTAAATGAAATGTATGATATTTTCATTAAGCATTACAAACTATAACCATTAATGCTAATTATGTTCAATTTCGTTCTGTTCATGCTATGTACATTCAACGAAATTTGACTTAAATTTTTACAAATTTCAATTTGCAACAAAATCCAAAAGTTTATGTAGTGTTCAAAAAGTCCATAAAAAATTTTTAAAAAATTTATTTTTCTTGGATTTTATTGTGTAAAATAACAAAAACCTAATCCATGCTATTAGAAACTGACTATATTAGAAACTGACTTTTTAAAAAATTTTCGCTGTTATTTTCCAAATATTGAGACTATCTTTTGTTTTGACTTTTTCGAGAACATCATCAAGATATAGTGTCAAATATGCATAATTACAACAAGTATTAATTCTTCTGCCAAAATTTTCATTTCTTTGGGTGGCGCACAGACACCTCCCAAAAAGCCAAAAAAAATTAAAAATTAAAAAATTTCGTCATCAAAATTTTACTACTTTGTATATAACTGTTGAAAGTCTGCACAATAACAATGAAGCTATAGAATTTGTTTAAAAAGCCGATTATTTTATATAAAATCACAAGTGATCAAAAAGTATAAACGCGCGAAGAAAAAGTATAGATTAATGGGAAAAAGTTAGGTAGTTTTTAGAAATTTTCCCACGTTTTTGAATTCTGAAAAACAGTAATGATTACAAAATGAAACTTATGGTGCTAAAATTATGCACTCTATTGGTTTTAAACCTGGTGAGTTCAGACTTTTAATCAATTTGTATAAAATAGTATTATCATAAAACCTATTAAGGATTAAATTCAGCTTCAGCCAGGTTAAAAAATGTTTTATTTAGTTCTAAATAGAAAAAAATATATATATGTTAAAATTGCCCTGTATTCTGAACTTTATGGCTAATGACAAAATTATAACAAATAACAATTAAAAACCAATTTTCATTAAAAAATGTTAAAACAAATAAATAATTTTTTTTTTTTTTGTTATAATTTTGTCACTGTCAAAAAGTTCAAAATATTTTTCACAAAATTTTAAAATTACAAAAATGTTTTTTTAAATTTCTGCAAATTTCTAGCACCATGGACATAAGTTATCTGAAATTATACACAATAAAGCTTTTTTCCATTTTTTTTTTTTTTTTTTTTTTTTTTTTTTTTTGTTGACTTGCATTTTCATTTCTATTCAAAAAAGTAAATAAATAATTACATATCATGTAGATTAAGTTTAAATTAGTCAAAATTTTATTTAAAATATTTGTATGAAATAAAAAGAAGAATTTATTTCTGCTGTTGCAAATCCGTTGATCTATCAATTTGATCTGCTAAATTCTTTCAGCATCATCACCCATAGTTAACAACTACAACATGTTAGCGAAAATTTTCAACATTTTTAAACAAGTATTTTTATAGTAAAACATAGTAATACATGAACGACATATGTGCGGGTACAACACATAAGCATTTATACATACACACCCATACATAACCATAAATATATTTTAAAGGTTATAGCAATTTTATTGTAATATTCCCTACTACAGCCGAAAAATAAATAAGGCACAGTGGGCTGTAGATTAGCTAAAGGAGTTAAATTTTTATAAAGTTTCTCAAAAAAAAAAAAAAAAAGAAATAAATAAATAAAAAATGGACAGAAAAAATCTTGAAGAAACATGATACAAGATTAAAGATTTACTATAGAAAAACATATTAAAAGAAAAACTTACTCATATAGAAACAATTTTCATAAATGACTTGCTATATCGTAAGAAAACCAAGTTTCTTTGAAAAAAGCTCTTAACGGAAATTTTCTTTAGAAAAAGCAGAGTTTCTATAGAAATAATTCTTCAATAAAAATTTACTATAAAAATGCTTTTGACGGAAATTTTTGTATTGAAAAAGAACTTTGTATTAAAAAAACTTCTGATAATAAATTTTTTTATAGAAAAAGCTTTTGTTGTACGCTTTTCTACAGGGAAGAATCCCATTGGAAGATTTTCTGCAGAAATAATTAAAAAATAAAATTTTCTACACAAAATCCACTTCATTGATATTTTATTGCAAAAGATCCTAACAGAGGATTTGTTTTAGGAAATGCTTCTGCCAAAAAATGTCTATAGAAAAAGTTCACCATAGAATATTTTCTATGGAGATAATAATATATAGAGCTTATATTTATACACAAAGCTCCTCATGCAGATTTTTTATAGAAAACCCCTGTCGACCTGTTGATTTGCTTTAAAAAATCTCTTGACAAAACTCTCGATAAAATAGTTTATACTGAAAAAATTCTTATATAAAATTTTCTATAGAGAAAACTCCTAGCATAAGATATTCTATAGAAAAATTTTCTTACAAAAGATTGTTGATCGAAAATCTACCTGTTAGCTAATATTTTTAAGCGAAAAATTCTCACGGAGTATTTACTATAGAAAAATCTCCTGACGAAAACTTTCTTTAGCAAAAGCTCTCGTTAGAATATTTTCTATAAAACAAACTTCTCACAGACTTTTTGATGTGGATATTTATTTTTTTCTTGCATTGAAAAAGAATGTGATATATTATTATTATTATTATTATTATTATTATTATTATTTTTTTTTTTTCTATAGAAATAGATTCTGGTTTATATTTTATTGCAAAAGTTTCTCATGGAAAATTTGCTATAGGAAAAGCACCTGACAGAAAATTGTTCATAGTAAAAACTCCTAATAGAATATTTTCTATAAAAAAACTCTTTATGTAGGTTTTTTATGTACAGTTTTTTCTTAACTAAACCTTGAATCTGCATAACGCGGCAACATGATTGTTACCCACTGTTATACACATATAAACATATTAAAGAAAGTAAAGTAAGACTCCGATGCTCAAAATGCGTTAACATGCTCTCGTCAAGCTTAAATGAGTTTTTATAAAATGTAAAAAAATATAAAAAAAACAACAAACCCTTTTTCAGATCTTACAGTATTAACAGGGTTTTTTTTAACGATTCACTGATAGTACGTACACACTTATATTAATGGTTGTATTCATGGTTTACTGCATTTATAATAGCACGATAAAATTCTTATTTTTTTAGCAACAAAAAATCAATCAATGTTTTTTTTTTTTTTTGGAAAAAATAATAAAATAAAATTTCTTTTGAAACATTTACGGTAATGTTACTTAAACGCACTTACCTAAGCAGATATTTATCTCTAGCTAAAATTGTTTTAAAAATGTAAATAAATTTACCTTGTTCTTTTTTAAATACAAAATATTTAAAAATATATTTTTTTATGTTTTAAGGGCACAGTTATGTATTTGGCTTGTTAAGAATAAATTTAATCATAAATAGGAAGTTGCTAAAAGTAGGGGGTTTAAATACAAAAAGAAAGGGGTTAAAACCAACTTTGCATAAAAATGAAATGAAAACAAAAATGAAAAAAGTAAATTTAATCTTTATTGTCTTATAAATGAACATGCTTATATTTTCTGCAGAATTAAATTCAGTCATGTTGGGTTTTGTTTATTTGTTTTTCTGACTCTTCTTTCAATTTAGAAGCAAATATTTAAGAAAAATATTTATATAAAATTAAGTTGAAAGAAATTGCAAAGTCATAAGTGTATGAAATATGTATTGAGATGAGTTAAATTCTACTTTATTTACAATGACTTCATTCCTTTTTCTTTCAACTATTCTGCTAAGTACAACTTTTTTACGCTAAACTCATATTTTCCACAACCTTAACTAGAATATTACTTACGCATTACGACTCTTTTGTACTATGTAACCTTAACCAATTCTACCTTATATGCCTACACCAACCACAATTACCTGCATCTTTAACAGCAAAAAAAATGCCTACTTTTGAACTAAAAATCCACATCGTTAGTAGTTGAAAAACTAAACAGCAGCATAAATCAAGGTGCCGTTAGTATCAAGCCACAAAACCAAACGACCAACCATTCAACCATCCAACTACACAGTAAAAGTTTAGCTAGACTTTATGGTGCAAAACTTTTTTTGCCTACAGGTTTAAGCTTTAAGTAATTTGAGGATTCTTCACATATTCTTCAAACATTTACCTATATGCTGATATGCTCAATTACCCCTTTCAAATATACAAGCACAACGAAATTATCCTGGTATCATTGTGCATTTTTTTTTTTTTTTTTTTTTTTTTTGTACTCGTATCTAAACTGTTTATGGCTGCATTTGGCAACAACATACATTGTTTCAGTTACAATGAAGTTAACAACATTTGTGTCTGTAGTGAAAGATAAACTAGATGATAAAAGAAATTTTATTGGCAAAGTTGAGAAAGCTAGGAATTGTTTCGTTAAATTAAAAATTGTTCGTTAAAGGAAAGAAAATTCCTAATATGATATGCCTACCAAAGAAAGTGATTGTCTAAAAAGATTTTAATTTTCGTAGACAAATTTTTAAATATAATAGTTTTTCTATGAGAAAAATTGTTACAATTATTTTTTTACAAAAAAGAAAAACAAAATTTTTTTGGTGAAAATTTCAAACCGAAGATTTTCTGTCGAACGTTCTTCAGATGAATTTTTTTTATTGAAAATTCTCAGACGAATGATTTCTATTCAGAAAGCTGCTGTCGGAAAACATTGCGGTGAAAAAAAGCTTTTGACTAGAATTTTCTTATAAAGAATTTTTTAACAAAAATGTTTCTGTAAAAAACTTCTTAATGTAAAATTTTCTAAAAAAAAGTTCTTAAATTTTTTTTTGTATATAAAAAAGCTTTTGACGAAAAAATTTCAATAAATAAAATAACTTCAGACCAAAAATTGTTTATAGAAAAAACCTTCTGATGAATGACTTTATACAGAAAAAAATGCTGAAGATTTTCTATAGAAGAAATTGTTATGAAAATTTTTCTAACCAAAAAAGCTTCAAGAAAAGTTTTCATTATTTCAATATAAAAGAGCTTTTAAAACAGCTTCTTTCGAGAAGATTTACAAAAGATTTTCTATAGAATAAAGCTACTGCAAAAACATTTTCTATAGAAGAAAAGCATCTGCCAAATTGTTTTCAACAGGAAAAAAAATTCCGAAATTTTTTTACACAAAAAGTTTTTACGAGGAAAATTCTACTTAAAGAGCTTTCGACGAAAAATATACTAAAGAAAAAAGTTTCAGACGAAAATTTATCTATAAAAAATCTTCTGACGAATTACTTTCTACAGAAAAGAAACTTCTGAAAAAGGTTCACTATAGAAAAAAAAATCTTACGAAAAATTTTCTATACAAAAAAACTTTTAACGAAAACTGTTCTGTAGTAAAAAGCTTCTGACCAAAATTTTTCCATAAGAAAAAGCTTATGGAAAAAAAAAAAATTTTATAGAAAAAAAAACAATTTTCAACATAAAAAACTTTTAATAAAAAGTTGTACACACAAAAAACTTGCTATAATAAATTTTCTATAGAAAAAGAAATTTTGTTGAAAGATTTTATAGAGATTAAAACTTTTAATGAAAAACTTGCTGTAGAAAAAAGGCATCTAAAGAAAGATTTAATGTAGAAAAAATTGTGACTAAATTTTCTATAAAAAAAGTCTTCGACGAAAGATTTTCCATAGAAAAACTTCAAAGCGAAAACATTCTAAAACAAAAAGCTTTCAAGAAAAATGTATCTATTTGAAAATTTGCTGTGAAACAAATTTATAGTGAAACATTTCCCTTAGAAAGAAATCCCGACGACTAATTTACTGGATAAAGCTCCTACGGGAAATTTTCACAAAAAAGTTTATTACAAAAAATTATTTTTCTTTATAAGAATAGCTACATATGCATAAAATTCTTAACGGAAAGTTATATAGGAAACAACTTTTAATAGATGTTGCGTTAATAATAAACTCCTGATGAAAGAAATTTCAATAAAAAAAAGTTATAGAGAGAAAACCTTTAAAAAAATTTTTTCGCCAAAGAAAACCTCGCATCAAATTTGTATTTTAAAAAATTCCTAAATTAGTTATTAAATAGAGAAATCACCTGAATTTTTTTATAATGAAATCTGATGTTTTGTTTTTGTTTATTATTTAGATTTCTAAATAAAATAGAAAAAGATTTTTTTCTATAAAATTTACTACAGAAAAACTTACTGACAAATATGCTATTAGCAGTTTTTGTTTAGATTTTGATTTTTTAGAATTTTTTTAGCTGCAAATTTTATACAAAATATATGCAAAGCTTTTTTGTAATAAAAAAAATTTTCTTTTGAAAAAATCTTCTACCAAAAGTTTAACAAGAACAGTTGAGATTCTATATTAAAATTTCTAAAAAAAAAAAAAAATATTTATAAAAATTTGTGGTGACATTTTTTTTCTACAAAAAGGTTCCAATAGCGATTTTCCATTAAAAATTGTATTTATGAAAAAATTACTTTTTAGCAGCTTTTGTATAGATAAATCAAAGTTCTACTAATTTTCTATAAGAAAAAGTCTCAGTTGCAGAAAATTATTTATTGCAAAATTAACCTCCCTTCGATTTATTCTAATAGAAAAAGCTTACAGATATTAAGTAGAATTTATTTAATTTTTAGTTACTAAGATACTTCTTACTTTAGAAAACAAATAAAAAAAAGACAACATCTACAGAGAGACGTATTCCCAGAAATAAAAAACACGATATATCCATAAAACTAGGAAACGCAAGTAGTAAATCTGCGTACTCTGTTTTCTATAAGACATCGAATTTCCTCTTACAAGGATCTGAAAGATTATTATGATACACAATTTTCAAAAAATTTATAAAATATTTAAGAATATTATATCATTTCAATGGATGTCAAATAAAAGCTAAGAATCTCTATAATATAACAATATTTTTTATCTAAATATTCCAGCACAAAATTTAAAAAAATATACTTTTGAAAATTTTATCTTTTACTTTTTATTTTCACATGTATATCAGTGTGCAATAATCATTTCCACATAAGAAAAAATCAATATATAGATAAAACTATAGACCATTCACGGTAAAAATATCTACCCAGTTTTACCTCGGGATGTCAAATTTCATCTCAAATGGATTTAAATATTTCAAAATATGTTCATCTTTAAGAATATTATAAAAAATTTACGAAAACCCAATATATAAGTCAAATAAAAGCTATGAATTACTGCAACAGAATAATACATTTTGTTTAAATATTGAAGTATAAAAAGCTAAGAAGATATATTTTTTTGAAAATTGAACCCTTTAGATACAATATTTACTAGTTAATTATAAACTTTATATAAAGAATATTTTCTTAACATTTTGCTATTTATTTAAATAAAACTATTTGCTATATTGGAGGAATTTTTGGCTTTCATTTGATATCTTTATTGGGTTAATATAATATTTTTTTAGATTCATTTTAGGAAAAGATTTTACATCTTGTAGAAAAACTGACTACGTTATATTATCTAAGAGTTCTAGTTTGAAGTATATATTGTGTGAGCAAATTTTTGTGAAATTGTTACACGGTGTTATTACAGAAAATCTTCTTACTACAGAAATAACACACGGGTATAGAGAAAAATTCTCCTAGTCAAAATGCTTCCAGCAACAGCTACCGATATAATTTTCCTAAAGAAAATTCTTAACTTAGGAAACGTCCTTTACTGAGGAAGGCTTGCCACTTATTAAAAGCTCATTTTCAAAAAAGAGACTAAAAGCTCAAAAAACCAATTGCTACAGAAGGTATTTTTTTATTAAAAGATTTATATGAAAAAAATCAAAAATATAATTACAAAGCTGTAAATTTCTTGTCATTATCAAAATCACATCTTAAACTCTTGACATTTATTCCCCTAAATTCAATAAATACCAAAAAAATATGAAAAAAAATTCAATTTCAAAAGAAAAAAAATCAACTTAATTTAATATTCATTTATTACCTTAACATAGAAAATAATATGCCCTTAGGTATTAATATCAATGTCCTTAAATACATGTAATAAATTTGTATTAAGTTTTAAATCAATTTTTGGAGAGCAACAAAAAGAAAAATAAATGCTTACGAAAAAAATACTTAATCTTTTAACACACCAATATAATAGACTTTTAACAGATGTTGTAAATCTAATATTTTATTTCGCAAAAAAAAGTAAATAAAAAATACAAAAATACAAACTTAAGTAACCTTTACGAATGCGTTACTCAACCAAGCAAAAAAATTATATATTAAGAGAAAAATATAAAGAAAATATGTAGATGAAAAAAAATAATCAATGAAGATTAAGGATAATGACCATGTTTTTAGTTTAAAAGAGGAACAGAGACGGAGACAGATCAAAAGCATTTTTAGACTAGTGCTATTTACGGGAAACTTTCATATATGTATGAGTGCATGAATGTGTATTGGTGACTATTGCTATATATAGATTACAATTAGAGTTTTTCACTGGAAATCGCGCAAAATTTTCAGCCCCGTAATCTCGCCAAATCATGTGGGAATTCCTAGAATTTCTTTTGTATGCAAAATGTTTATATTTCCTAACTTATTAATGGTTATTTTAGTATATAATGTACTTATCATTTGTTTTTATTTTATTTGATTTTATTACGTGTTTAAATATCATTAAGGAAATATCTAAATATATTTGATAGCTTCTGACTCATTCATGCATTTTTGTATAATAAACAAAAAATAAAATAATTATATTTATGGGAATATTTGAAAAGGAAAAAGCTTTGATTACACCGGGGAACAGTCATTGTGCGGCTTGGAACTTTATTGCAAATATTTACTAATTTGAGCTCGTTGATTTCAATTCTAATCTCCGTTTTTCTATATCAGCTTCACTTTTCGAGTTATACCGTTATGTCTAAAATTAAGGCACTTTCATTACGTATATTGGAATAACTTGAAAATGGTTCATTAAATTCAGTTAAGAAAAAATCCTAAACTCGGCAATAATATTATCTTTATGCCGTGCTTACATTTTTTTTAAATTTGCCCAGTAGTTTCTCAGATATCGTTGAAGTTTTTAAAAAAATAACAATTTAAAAAAAATGTTCTTTAAAAATTCATAAAAAATAAAAGTGCGACAAAAATCACAGTTTTGGTTTAGAAACATTTGGTTAAACTTATTTCGAATAAAATCAGCTTTACTTCATTGCAATCGGTGCACAACTTTTGATTTTATTCACAATTTACTGAGAAAACTAAAATGGTAAAAATCGCGATTTCCATCAAAAAAAAAACATTTTTTAATGTGTATGTTTGAACATAATTAAACCTTTTTGTGTTGACTGTATATATACGCACAGACTTAAAATTTATGACCTAATAGTAAAACATTACCCAAAAAAAGTTATATGACCTGTGCTTTAATTTTATTACATATGGACTGCTAATTGACGTTAATGAAAAAGTCACGAATTGAGTTCATTTTAAAAGATTATATGACTTGAGCATTTAATCGATTTTTTATGTTTAAGAATGAATAAATTTTTATGACCTGAGCATTTAAAATAATTTCTTTTGCACAAGACACCTGAATGAAATGTTCTTTTTTAGTTTACTAAGTTTTTAAATAGAGGTATTTTTCCTAAATTCTTCTTATTATCAAAAGAGTTATAAATATATATCTATAACTGTTTTTTTTTTCTTTCCTTTTTTTTAATATATTGCAATTACTTAAATTAATAGTTCAGTTGAATCCCATATTAAGTATATTTTAAGTGCTTTTTGTCTTGAAAAATATGAGTTCGTTACAAAAACTTTGTGTTAACAGTTTTATATATATATATATATATATATATATATATATATATGTAGCAAATATTTTTCAATATATATTGGTATATTTATTTAGGGTTTTTCAGTGAAACAGCTAATAGTCTTAATCTAAAAAATTAGAGCCAATTTGACAAACCCAATAATTTTCTAGTATTTAGCACAATAGTCTTATACAGAAATGACTTTAAGCTACCACGCCGCAAAATGACTGTTCTCCAGAGTATTATATGTAGTGAAAGTGCCCTCATTTTGGAAATAACGGTATATCGCAAAAAGTCGAGCTGATGGACAAAAAATGGAATAGTAAAAAATTCCAGTCAACATAAAAGCAGTTGCTATAAAGTTCCAATCAGCACAAAAAAAGTTAAATTTTGTTCCAACATATACATTAAAGAATGTTTTTTTTTTTTTATGGAAATCTCCATATTTGTCAAAAGTTGTGCACCGATTGTAATGAAATAAAGTTCATTTCATCCGAAATATGTTTAACTAAACATTTTTATAGCAAAATTGTGATTTTTATCGCATTTATATTTTTTATGAATTTTTAAAAAACAAATTTTTTTTTTAATTGTTATTTTTTTCAAAACTTCAACAATATCTCTGGAACTACTGGGCAAATTTAAAAACAATGTAAGCACAGCTTAAGAATAATATTGTTACCGAGTTTAGGATTTTTTCTTAACCGAATATGTTGAACCGTTTTTAAGTTATTTCATTATGCCTAATGAAAGTGCCTTAATTTTGGACGTAACGGTATAACTCGAAAATTCGAGCTGATAGAGAACAATAGAGATTAGATTTGAAATAAGCAACCTCAAATTAGTAAAAATTTGCAATAAAGTTCCAGAACGCACAAGAAAAGTTCAATTTGGTTACCTTGTGTTATAGATTGTGGTCAAAAATAATATGGTGCAGAAAGATTAGTAAAAAGTAAAGTTCGACATTTTAAAAGTATGTTTGTTAAAAATTATGAGAGAAATCTTTTTAAAATATCTGAAATCCTCAAACAAAGCATCCTCTGAAAACGTTGGCCTAAAAGTATCCAAACTATTAACTTTACATGGATCTTTTATGAGACAAATTAAAAAAAGTTCAATTATAAGAACATGCAATTTAAAGGGTCCAATTGTCCAGAACTGAACACAATGAAAATTAATTTTTCAGCTCTGGTTTTCCTCAGCTTTAGATTAGTTAATAGTGTACCATAAAAATATAAGCAACTTAATTATATTTTTGTATGAGAAAAACCATTATTCATAGAAATAGATTATAAACCTGGAAAAAAACTTCAGAAATCTGCAAAATGCTTTACAGCTATCCTAGCCACAAGATTACTTACATAAAATTATCGGGAGACCTACAAGGCAATATAAAAATTAAAAAATTACTTAATTTTCAAATGAGTTGTTGTATAATAAAACGTATTCATTTAATTTTAAAAATTTCAATATTTCAAAAACAACTGAACTAGTTTAATGCTTTGTGATAAATTAGTTTATTTAAATGTCTTTTATCCTCAATTTAACTGATGTATCTAATAAATATTTAAACATTTTCCCGGGAAATTTAACAATCAATCAAAATTTCTCGAGAGCGGAAAATGAGCGGGAAAAGAATTCTAATCACAATCGATATTTATGGCCTCCTAATAATACATCATGGAGTTCCAATTTTCCGAAAACTTTATATTTACACATATAAATATAAATAAGGACTGCATACGAAAAAATCCGTGCACAACTTAAGGCTTATAACTTTTACTATATATAAATAATAATAATAATAATAATAATAATTACCATTAACTTCAGAGGACCAACAAGTTAAAAGAAGAAATGCAATTCCGGACATCCTGATCAGGAATCTCATATAATGTATGTTATTTGAAATGCTGTTAATAAACACCGTGTAAAGAAATCAATATTGTGGAACTAATTTTTGATCTGATAATTTATTACCCTTTTTACCCTTTTAACAGAGAAATGTATACAAATGAGTGCTATCGGAAAATATTCCTTTCACTAGGAAGCAGAACGAATTCTAATTCTTCTGACCTGATCTCGCATTTCATCATTACAACAAAAAAGTAACTGAGTGATATCAAACAAATCCACTGAACTGTCCAAAACTTACTCTATAGGATGTATTGGATTATAGTAAATAAATATTTAAAGATCACTTAAGACTAAGTAAAAAAATTAAATAGAGTATAAGAAGAAATGGAAAAATTTCAGCTAATAATAAAATTTATTCATTTTTAATAAATATTTTAGTAAGAGTGAATAAGAAACTTATTTTTCTTTTAAATTTAAAACTACACAGATTTCATTGATTTGAGTTCATAATATTTAAGCATAATTTTTAAAGCATTAAAACTTTTTTATAATTTTCCAAATGAATCAAAGATCAAGAAGTTTATATTTGCAATTTGTAAAAAAAAAACTTCTGAAATTTTCTTTGAAAAATTTAAAAAATTTTAATGACTTTTAGCTACATTTTGGGAACAGCACAGAAGCGCTTTTTGTCAAAATGATGTGTGGCAGAATGCGAGCAAATTTATGCAAATTTCTATATATTATTATTATTTTTTTTAATAGATCTTCGTTAGAATTTTGCTATTTTAAAGCATTTGTTGTTAATATTTTCATGTATAACAACGAGTATTTTCATTTACCATTTGAAATCAAATCTAATAAATTTAAATCAAAGATTTAACAAAATTTTTGCAAAATTCATTATGAAAAATTTAATAATAGCTAAATAGCAAAAACTTTTTGGTTTTCGGTAATGGCAACTACTTATTAAAGTAGTTTCTTAGTAATGAGGCGTCATTATTATTTGCCTACTTTGTATTACATAAATAAGTATTCAATAGTATAATAGCACAGTAATATTGTAATCACTTGGATGAGTTGGTTAGAGCGCTGGATTAACAAGCAGAAGATTGTTAGTTCAACCCTATTATGATTTTGTTAGTTTTTTATAACATAATGTCTGGAAACATATATTTATACTTAGAAAATTAGGAATGAGATGGTGTACTGACGTTAGTCATTAAATACGATTGGTTAATTTATGTCCAAGTTCAAATTTCACTGACGGCAAATTTTTTTTTTTTTTTTGTTTTTTTTTTTCATTTTTATTTTCGTTTAGGTAAATATTTTTGAATACCTCTAGAGTCTAAAAATAACTACATGAATTTGTGGACAACTAAAACAAAAATAGCTAGTTATTTAGGCAAAAAATCAATAGTTTATTTTTGTTTCCATTTATATCTGCTAGCTTACCGCGAAAGCTAAGTTTTTTCTGGGTATGAATAAAATTTTATTTTTATTAAAAAAGTTTGGGAAAAAAGTCATGTTCGATTCATAATATTTGTAAAAACAAATTTTCAAATATACGAATTTTTTTCTCTGTATAGATTATAACGTTCTTTAATAAACAAAATTTCAAAAAGATTATTTTATTTGTTTCAATTTTATGAGTTTAATTATATGCACTAATTTTTTCTTGCACAGTCCTTATAAACAAATATATTGAATGTTTGATTATATATGGGTGTGTAAGTGAAATAAGAGGGAAATTGTATTTCGTTAGCAACAAAAAATCACCGACAAGAAAATTGAATTCTTTATTTCCGTTTTTTTTTTTTTTGCACATCTTAAATTTGTAATTTTATTTTTTTAACTTTAGTGTTTTTTCCTTTTCTATATTTCTTCAATGCGACTTTATGGCATAATTTTATTTTACTTTTATTTTGTAGCTATATTTCAAATACAGCAGCCTTAGCACATATCCATATTTGAGTAATAAAGACAAATCAAAGTGAAAGAATATGAAAATATTCAATTGTTATGGAATTTTATTTTATTATTATTTTTTTTACTTCGACTGTTTATTATGGTTTTAGGGGATGACGAAATATTTTTAAAGTTCAAGAGAATTTGAATTAAATATTTTGAACAATAGGAAAAATTTTATTATTTTTTTTAAGAAATAAGATAAATTTATTTTCAACTGAAACATTTATTTTCAACTGAAAATAACTCAAGTATACAAAAATTATTTTCTTCTGCGTAGCTTATTTTTTTGAGAGATATTCAAAAAGTTTTGTAAAAAAATAAATTTTCATACAAAATTGTTTTCAAATCATGATTATGATCATAAATCTAAATTTGTTAAAAAAAACAACGTGAAATAAATCATTCAAATCCACGCACAAATTTTAAATTGATGCACAATTTAGTGATAATAACTCATTCACAAATTATGCAAAAAATAATACAAATATTTTTAAAACAACAAAAACTATCCATAGATATTGTGAAAACCATCTTGTAGAGAATTTTCTATAATGTTTTTGATCAGAAAAGTCTCTTTGCTAGTTCCAGCAATAGTTTATCATTATTATTATCACTTCAGCTTCCTTGACACTGTTCGATCATGATTTTGCTATGCTGAGAAATCGTACCCCTGTTCTTCACTGTAAATTACCTATTTTGTCAGGAAATTGACATCGTAGACAACTTTTGCTAAAAAATGTGACTTTTTTAGCACAGATTTGGTTAATGGTTTCCAAGTAATATCAGCTTTAAAAAGATTATTTTTTTCTTGGACAGGCCTTATGTAGCAGAAATAACCGGGATTTTTGACGCAAGATCAGTACAAATAACTCATAATTTCGTGTATATATAATTTAACCAACTAATATTATTTAATAGCATTAATTTACTATAGTTAAAATAAATTTTTCTATTTTATTGCATACAAAATTTTAAAATACCATATATAAAACTGGTCACCCAATACTTCTTTTTAGTTTTCACTTAATAAAATAAGCTTATAATTAATAATTTATTTATTTTCTTTTTTTCGTAAACAAGATACCATCACTAAATTCTGAATAAATTCAAAATTTGTACATAGATTTTAATGAAGTATATTTCGTTTTATTTACAACAAATTTATTTCATTTTCGATTTTTTTTTTTTTTTTGTTTTTTTTTTTTATATTATTATTATTTTTTTTTAATTTTGAATGAAAAACATCTTTTTTTCACAAAACTTTTTGAATATCTCCCTAATTTTTCAATATATTAAAAAATAATGCGAATACATCTAGAGGGCAATTTAAATTAAAAACAAGTCGTTTTCAAGATTCATTATGTGGTATAATCTCCTTAATTTTACAAGTAGCAGTTTATCTCTAGAACTAGAGTTAATAAAAAAATTAATTTATAGGCTTAGTACTACACGATCACGGTGTTCAAAAATTATTAAAAAAAATTGCAGCATAAGATATTGTTCAAAATAATAATTTCCACCTAAAAGTATGTCATATACAAGTTAGGAAAAAAGCTCATCATCCCTTTGACGTCAATACAGATTTAGTTGGAGTGATTTTGCTTATTCTTAATAATTTTCAATCATATATTTGTGCAAATATATATATTAGCATTATCCCTCATTTCTTCTCGGCAAATATAGGTAACTATAACTTAAAAAGGAACTTTTGGAGTGCAAACGGAATGAAGAATAGTAACATTGTTTATTACATTTTTAATTCCATTTTTTTCTCTACAAAACATGTTTGGATATTAGGAACTACATAGACTACATTTAGTTTGTGAGTCATAAATGGTTAATTTATAATTTTAAATTAATTTATTTATATAAAAACTACATGTTTCTTATTAACTTTAATTTATTAACATTGTTACATGCAAAGAAAAACAAATTTGCAGTATGGTTGACCCAACAATATTAATTTCACCGCAATAATATATTGTCACCGCAAATATCGTTACTGGTGAATATATTTTATATGAAAAACAATTTTGTTGTAGCAATTGTAACTTTTTTCGCAATTCACAATTATATTGTTAGCGCAAAATGTTAAGCAATAAGTTTAGATAAGAACCACGTTATTGTTGTTAAAATTCTATGCGCAAAAAATGTTTTCAATACCAAAAAATATTATTGTATTTGTAATTTGAATTAACAACAAAATGTTTGTTTTGTATTGGCAACAATATAAATAGTACTTGACAATAAGTATATTTGCTGCTTTTTATTCAGTTTAGTGTATTTTTTGCATAGAGCTAGTTATCTGTGGGCGCGAGAGTATTTAAAAAATCGAATTAATTAGAATTAATTATTTTAGTTAACTTTAAACAAAATATAAATATTTAACTTAAGTATTTTAGATTGTGAAAATATTTTAAATGCATAATACGTGAGGAAACCAATGCAATAGGTTATCTTCGGAGTAATAGAAATAAAAAAAATAAAATATATTTTTTCAAAATTTGTAACAAAAATATTTCAATTTGTAACCTTAATTTTTATTACTGTTATTTAAATTAAAATTTCGTTTTATTATAAAATATTAAAGTACAATAACAAAACTAAAATATAATTAATTTTAATAAAAAATTAACATCAAATAAGTACCTAAAAAATTGGCTTTTATATCTTTAATTTTAGGCACAATGGGTCGTACTTGTTATATATGTACATGAATTAAGTACATAAACAACAAAAATATAGTTACTGTTCAACCATCAAGTACATATATAACAAAAATATGAAGGTCAACAATTTTTTTATTGTGATTCAACCATTATTATATACATAATATTAAGCCAATATTCAACACATTATATAACTGCAGCGAAAACATTTTATCGTGATATATCCAACCGTAATATAATTTACAGACAACCATAAATTCCAAACATAATATGACAGTATTCCATTATGGTTGATATCAACCATTTTTTTGCGTGTAGTTTAATTCCTTATTTATAAACATAAATTCCTGTATTTTATTTACTTAACTAAGTAGGTATCAATCAATTCTACCCAAAAAAAATTCTTCACAAAATAAAAATTAATAAGATTTTAGTTTTCGATTTTTTTTACTATTTTTTGAAAAAAATGTATATATACATACATATATATATATATATATATATATATATATATTTATAAAATATATATATATAAATCGGACATGTCGTTTTCGTGATGATAAATAAAAAGTAATTTAGTACTACACGATCACGTGTTTATAAAAATATTTAAAAAAATGTGCAGCATAAGATATGCTTCAAAGTAAGTTTACAATTTGCGCCTAAACGTATGTAATATGTAAGTTAAGAAAAAAAACTGCAGTAACGTCAATACCTTTAACATCTATATAGATTTATTCGGATTGATTTTGCTTATTCTAAATAATTTTCGACCTTGTATTTGTTATATGCATTGACTATTTAGGTGGGTCATAAAACGTTAATTTACACTTTTAAATTAATTGATTTATATAATAACCACTTGTTCCTTATTAGCTTTCATTTTCTAACATTGTTAGTTTTATTCCTTATTGATAAATATAACCCAATAAACTAAAATATATTATAACAATATCGAAACGATACCATCTAAATGATAAAAATTATCACATTTGGTATTCGTTTTCGAATCTAAAACGATATTTTTTATTTAATACTAAAAAAATACTATTTAATACTAAAAATTATGATTTTTGCCATTAAATACCTATACTAAAGTTAATTATAAGGAAATATAATCTGCTAAGATAAGAACAAATTTTAAATAAATATAAAACATATAAAAATCATTACATATGACAAACATATATATTTGTATGCAAATATTATCAATTATAATATATATCTGCAAACATGATTAGTCCTCAGCCACATATTTTTAAAATTACGTACCTAAATATTTTTGTTTGACCATTAAAAACTTTTAATTAATAATTTGTTTATATTTATTCTTAGCTTATTTTTAAAAATTTTCTAATTGTAATATTTTTGTTTTGATTTTCAATTGTTTATGTTTATTGGAAACAAAATTTACAAAGTTTTCAAAATTTCGATATCATAATATATGGAAAACGACAACTCAATGGTTTGTTTTCTATTGAGAAAAAAATAAACATAACAACGGCAGCGGAACCGCAAGATGATGATCTTAATTTTTTTTTATCACAATTTTAATATATAAATAAAATTATTTAATTTTTAATATATAAATATTATTATATTTTATTTGTTTAATTTAATTTCTTTAAAGAATTTTTATTTTCTCTCTTTGCTTAGTTTTCTTTTATTTTTTTGTAAGATATTTTTTCATAAATAATGTAAATAAATAAATAAATAACTTGCCATTTAACGGCTATATAAAATAAAATTTTTATGGATCTAACTTTGCCATCGTTGGTTGTATTTCTGCTATATCATCGGCACGCAAGATGGTATCATTTTCACTTTCATATTGTTCTATGGTTTATTGGGAAATTTCAAATATGTACCAATCAATTCTATTCAAAATGATTCTTTAGAAAACAAAACACAATGCAAAAATGAAATCTTCTTTAACTTCCTAAAAAAGAAAAAAATCATCAGCTTTTATTTATAAAGAGGTTTGTTCATCCTCTTCAATTTGCTTAAAGTACCTTTAAAATAATAATTTGTTTATAATACCAATGAGACTAACAGCAAAAAAAAAGATTATTTGTTGAAAATTACAGCTATTATTGAAATAAAACTGTTTTTGTATTACCTTTCACTCTCACACAACTGGCCAACTTATATTTGAAGAAAAGAAAATTAAAATAATTTTCTTGTATTTGTAAAATCCTTAACGTTAAATAATACTTCCTTTTCTTCGTCTTCGTTTTAAGTTGGGCTGCGACTTTACATCAACAGAATTGCACTTACAGACATCTGATGAATTCAGCGAAAAAACAACAATGATGTTTTTTAGGGTGGCCCCATTTGTGTGGAGAGAAAATATTATATTGATGTTCCCCAGCTGCAATGACAATTTACTCCATTCTAAGATACCGTTTTTAAAAATTGTCATTTTGGCATTAACCTTTCGTAAGCAAGATCAAAATTAAAAAAAAAACTTTTTTTCGGGTTTTTCGGCTTTTTTTCATATTTTTGCCAAAGAAACAAAATGAAAATTGTATATCCTAAGAAAAGCTGTTAAAACGCGCATTTGATCACATAGCAAAAGTTTTGCACCAAGTCCAAATGAGTCTGAAATTTTTTGTTTCTATATGAGGAGAAATTAAATGAAATACCCACAAAAATTATGTCAAGAAGTATATTTATTTACAAATTGCTACCAGTGTTGTCAGTTTAGCCTTTTTATTACGCTTTTTTGCCTCAAAATTTTCGTTTCTGCTTCTAGCTTTTTTTAGCCTTTTTTATTTTTAAAATAGCCTTATAAAAACCAAAATGTTAATATTTCAACAACGAAGATAATAATTTCTTACCTGCTATTACTAACTTTATTTTTACAGAATCATCCATTTAAGCACTTTTGCGTATTTTTTCGCACAAAAAAAAATCAAAATTGTTTATATTTAACAAAAAATTTCGCCTGCAGCTCTTTATTCTCCAAATCAAAAATGACAACTAATTTTAAGGACCTACTAACTCGATTATTAAAATTATATAACTTTATAAATATATTTAAAAAAATCACCCAAAAATTTGGAAATACTTCATCATAAAGAAATTATAGTTAACAAATTTAAAAAAATCATTTCAAAATATTGAGTCATTTTTATTATGAGACATAAGCTAAATTTGTGTGGAAAGTTTTTGGGGTAGTTTTCATTGGACCATTTTACTGGTAGCCGTTCTACATTTTATTTACAAATTTATTAAAAACATCAAACAATATCTTTAAAAATATCAAAAACTAAAGAGAACAAGAAAAATTAATTTTTTGAATAAAAAAAAAAAAAAAAACAATTTAGCTCTTTTCTGGCTTTATTTTTTGGCGCATTTAGCCTTTGCTGATCTTTTCTTATTTTTAATTTAGCCTATTTTTTCTCACTTCATGGCAACACTGTTTGCACGCACACAGAGAGTAATTTCTTGCTGTGAGTCACAAGGAAAAATCGCTCTCTGTGTTTTGCTTAACTTATTTGGGTATTTCACTTAAACATAATTTATTTCACTGTTGCTTAATAGAAGTATGGAGTACTATATATATATATATATATATATATATATATATATATATATATATATATATATCATTAGAAAGCCTATCAAAATATGCTAAATTCATTTAATTACTCCTCATGTGGAACATTTATATATGAACAAAATATGTTGTGAAAAAATCTAATAAAATTAAAAAAGGTTGAATTTTAAAAAACGGAAAACCTGTTTCGGTATAACTACTAGAGGATTATATTGTACTGTTTTGGTCTTACTTTTAAATATTTATGTGTAAAAAAATCAAATATTCAAAATTTTTGTGAAAATTTGCAAAATTTCAGACTCATTTAGACCTTTATATATAAAATTATCATATTATTTCTTTGGTAGAAATGTGAAAAAAATGCGAAAAATCCGAAAAAAATATTTTTTTTTTTTTCATTTTGATCTAGCTCACAAAATTATAATGTAAGGATGTAAGGAAACGGTATCTTAGATTTGCATTTGAGCTGGGGACACCGATAATTTTTATTTGGGGGCCACCCTAATGTATTTGTGTTCTTACATTTTGTTGTATTTATTTGTTCTCAAGTAAACACATATAAATAAAACAAAAAATAACAATAGAATCTACAAAATACAAGATACAATTGTACCTCGAAATAATACTTGTATAAGTTAATGGAAAAGTTGAAACAATACCAAACAAAACGGTGCGTATTTGAAATCTACTTAGTAGTAACGACTGAGAAATGCGAGTCAAACGAAGAAAGAAAGGAATGAAAGAAAATATTACTGGAAAAATAATAATAATAAAATGTTTTCTTTTTTTCACTTCTTAATATTTCATTATACCCTATTTTTTTAGTTAGAAATGTGATGATTTACAGCTGATATTTGTAATATTTTTGTAAGAAAAAACGTTAGGTGTTTTTCTTCTTTTTTTATTTAGAAAATTTATTATTAATTTTGATTTATTCAAGACTTTGTTATTTTACTTGTAAAAGGAATAGCAAATTTTATAGATGTTAGTATAAATATAAATATTTTTTCTTTTATATGATATCTTGATACTGATAACTATTTGAGGGGTTAAATCTTTACAGCTAGTCAATATTTCACGAATGAAATTAAAAGTTTTAAAATAAAAACGGAGTTTTAAATTGCCCAATATATTTAAATAAACTTTCAAAAATAGAAACTTTAGAAAATTTTACAGAGAAAAAACAATTCATTATTTTCATATACACAATACCAACGCCAACAAAAGTCTAAACTAGAGGCACAAAAGTCAAAAACAAATCATTTAGTATAATGCTTAATTTCAACAAATTTCAGTAAAGGGTGTAAGAAAATAAAATACACCAATATATACAAATTTTGAACTCGTCTTTTTTGCCGATCAATTCTATTAGTAGCATTTGAGCATATTATAATATTATTTACTTATTACAATCCCAACCAACTCAGCAGCAGAATCCAACTGGTATCCACTTCCCTATTGCTTCTTTATTAGTGCTTAACAGTGACTCAGTAACTATAATTTTGATCTGAGATTTTTTTCTCAGATCGGCGGTAATATTTATAAGACTTGAATTTTATGGCAAGGAAGGCAATACATCTGCGTTATATGGTTTGGGTTTCATTTTGGAGTAGAAGTACCATTGACAATTTGGTTCTCTGATTGAAAATTTATAACAAATTTTGCTGTTAAAATACCCTTTTTTAATGAGATACCTACCTTCACTTAATTGTGAATTAGAATTTTTTTCCGGTCTTTACCACTCCCAGAAATCGGAATTTCCAATGATCCGGGGAATTCCTGCCAAAAACAAATAACTGTAAAGTTTAAAAACATTCTTCAAATAATTCAGTTAAATTAAAAATCAAAAATTTTAAACTGAACTAATTAATCAAAAAATAATAAAATAATTCAGTTCTTTTTAAAATATTTACATTTTGAAAATACTTTGTTATATAACGACGTATCCGAAACCGGAATCATTGCTTTGATTTTTATATCGAGTGATTCCATATCAAAGCGGTGAACAATCGGATTTAACATCTCCGATTATAAAGAAATTCACGGTTTGTGGGCTATTAGAAGTGTTTCTTTCTCAAATCATCATTATATAAATTTTAAGGAATTTCAAAAATACCGTTTTTTCCAATAGCCATTGTCTGTAGTGAGTTTTATTGAAATTGAATTTATTAAATACGATTCAGTCCGTTTTATTTGGAATCACTTTATTGCTATATTAAAGACATATATCATCCCTTATTCCGGGGGAATATTAAAAATCTTATACCGTAATATTAGGTCGGTTTGATACTGACAAATTTCTGCTGTTTATTATCTCTATTTGATGTTGACGTAGTTTTTTTTTATTTTAATGATTTTTTGTTTCGCTGCTTTTATACAATGAATGTGACTGGCAGAAACGTGAACAGCTTTTGATGATGTTCTTCCTCTTGTTTTATATCTTTCAGATTTTCTTTTTTTCCATTTTCATGTGTCTTTTGTTAAGGATTATTTGTTAGCCTACAAATTTGTAGCATGGAGATTTCGAGGATGATGTCACATACCCAAATTCTCAATTGATACAAACTACAAAAAAGATTATAAAAAAACAGAGGTTACTGCTATTGAATGATGGTTTTAAGAACCAAATTACAGGCTTTCAGTTTGAAAAGAAATAAGTAAACGCAAAATGGCGTTAGATCTTTAAAAAGTTATTTAAGAAAAAATGTGAAATGAAAATGATTTTAAAGGGCTAGGAGAGTATATGAGTTAAGTTTATAAATAAACTGGAAAGAAATTAAATTTCAAGAAAATATAATATCAGAAAATGAGGAAAATGGCTCTATAGAGTAGATTTATAATTTTGCATCATAATTATAAAATTAATTTATTAATTATTTTAAGATATATTGTAATGTAATAATGATAATTATAATATTATTTTTTGCACTTCTCTCAATAACCTTAATTTCTCATATTTTAAAAATAAAATTAAGTCGTCATAGGGTTAATTTTTATTTTTTATTTGAATATTTTTTTTAGCAATTTACTTTTTTTTTTGCTAATCCGTTTTATGTTTTAAAAAATCTCTATCTGTAATTGGATGTTCATTTTCCATATAGAATCTTCTTGAAATTACGAAACTTACAAAATACTCCAAAATACCTGCATTTTTCCATAAAAAGAACTGTTCATATTTTTTTTTTTTTTTTTTTTTTTTTTTTTTGATACAACATGTCAATTCATTACCCAATACCATTTCATTTCATTATGATTTTCTGTTTTGGAAAAAAAACTTTACAAATATGATGTTGATGATGTTCTCGATGACAAGATAACACTGGTCAACAAAACAAAAAAATGCTTGCTTCCTGTGATTTTTTTCTATCTCAAAGTGACACGTATTTTTTAAATACGGCAACAATTTTTCCCTAAAAGACTTTGTTTTGGAGTTATCGCTAACCACTACTTTTATTTGGATTTTCATTTTTTATCAGACACTTAATCCAGATTGTTTTGCTATATTTTTGGTGAATATATATTTGAAAAATATAAATACAAATATCAATATTTCAAAATAAAATTGTGTAATCAGGACAAGTCGTGGGTTCCTTATATCTACCTAAAGTCAGAAATATATGGAATTTCTACGGCTATGGTTCAGTGGAAAAAGAGTTGCAATAATGCTCGCAACACACATGATTTGACGAGAACCTTGTGATAAACAACACCAATGGTCAGAAAAAGTTTATCCAATGCGGGTACAGCTAAAAATTGGCACAAAAAATGTTATAAATGTGCCTTTAGTCAGCCGAAACCGTATCATACTTCCACCACTTCATATTAAACTTGGCGTAATGAAACACTTCATGAAGGCGCTTGACAAAAGAGGCGAATGTTTCAATTTTCTTTCACGCAAGTTTCCAGTATTAAGTAATAAAAACTAAGAGCTAGTGTTTTTGATGGGCAAATCGTGGAAGATCCTAATTTTGTTAAATCGATGACTGAATTCAAATACAAGGCTTGGAATTCATTTATTTTGGTTATGAGTAATTTCGAGTTTGTCTAGTGCATGCTATCGAACTTGCAAGAGCTAGGGTGCAACATGAGCATAAAAATCCACTTCCTGCACTCGCACTTAGACCGATTTCAATAAAATCTAGATAATTTTAGTGAAGAGCAGGGTAAGGGATTTCATCGGGATCTTCGAACAATGGAAGAGAGTTATCACAGAAGTTGAGATTCACATATGATGGCCTACCGACAATATGATTCCCCGAATGGACTTCAGAAACACTACTAAAGTCCTATTCCCCACCAGGAGTGAATGGACAAGGAGAAATCTTCTTGAACAATATAGAACTAAGATATACACTGACGGCTCAAAGATGAACTGCGGTGTCGGCTCTGGTGTCTTCTCTAACGATCTTGGAATTAGACACTCATATAGACTCCCTGATGAGGCAAGCGTATTCCAGACGGAAATACTAGCGTTCAGGGAAGCGTGTAATCTAATTCGCGATAGAAATATTCAAGGGAATATTGGTTTATTTGTCGACAGCCAAGCGGCAATACTATCGCTCAAATCACCCAAAACTACCTCTTTTCCAGTCAGACAGTGTAAAGAGGAACTGCTAGGACTAAGTCGACTATATGACATTACTATAGGCTGGGTTCCTGCGTATAGGGATTAGCCCCGGCAGGCTCTGCTATGAATGCCTCCTTATCGGTTTCTGTCGCAATCCCGTTAGGAACAGTCAAAAGCAGAATCCAAAAGTACTATATAGAGAAGGCGAAAAATATATGGTGAAATCTTGACAAATGTAGAGTCGCGAAGGAAACGTGGCCTACCTACAACGAAAAGCGCTCAATGCAATTCATTGCCTACAAACGCAAAGACATCTCGAGACTAATAGCATTGTTTACAGGTCACTGGACGATCGGAAAACTTGCAAGCAAACTTGGTTTCCCTTATAATGAATACTGTCATAATTGAGGCAATCGCGAGAAGGAGCAGACAGTATATCATCTTCTATGTGAATGCCCAGCCTTGAACGCAATCAGACATACATTTCTGGGAAGGCACCAATTAGACAACCTCTGTGAGATATCTGACACTAGACTCAGTGACATCATTAAATACCTCAATGCTACAGGCTGGATCTAATTAATTTATGTTCTCATTTTTCTTCCCTACACTTCTATCTCATTACAGACTCAATCCAACTCATTCACCTGGCGAGTAGTGTGGTCCTATCAAAACGGAGTCTAACGAGTCTAATTGATTACTCGTAAGGTTACGGGCTACCACGTAAACCAACCAACCAACCAACCACATATGATAGCAAACTACTGCTGGAGTTTGCAACGAAATTTACCTATAGTGTTCGATACAAATTTTGATAACGTTTGTATTAATATTTTGTCAAAATAATAAAAATGTATATTTCAAAAAGTAAAGCTGTAAGCAGTCCCCCAGTATTTTTTTCATAGCCAGGGTTATAGAAATGCGCAATAACAGAAAAAAAATAAAGCAAACAAGAATTGTGTTGACCAGTGTAATAAAACCGATTTTTTAAACCATTTAATGATACGATTAGCATTATTGTATTTTTCAGAGCGAAAGGTAAATAGGCCTTTAGCATGTACAGTTAATAGAAAAAAAATAACAAATGTATCAAATTTGGTTACTAATGATGACATAATTACTTTGTAGACATAGACATTCTTATTGTTTAGCATATTTTGCTACTATATATAGAAGAATAACTATTGTAATATTTACGAATCGATTTATTTAAATATAAACTGATTATTACTCTACGGCACGGGATTTCTCAGTCAATTTAGATACGCACGATTATGGAGTCTTGACTTTGTATTTTTTTTTTCCTGAGAAACTATTCTGGTTTTCACCTAAAATGAAAAATAATTTTTAACATAAATTAGATTTTTGCAAAGTTTAATTGTTTAACAAATTTTTAAATCCAAGATTTGATATACTTAAGTCTAATTCATTAGAATATTTATTGATTAATCTCATAGCTTTTATTAAAGGTTCATTCTATGAATATCTATATAAAAAATATAATTATTTTGCCTTAGAGGCCTAGGAGGTACATATACTTTTATGGTATGAAGCAAATCAGGATAGTCAATTAATCCACGAATTATAGCATATAGGAAATATACAGAAGAAATTTTACGTCTTGTTTCTAAAGCTTTCATAGAAATCAAGGCATACTTATCAGTATATGTAGGAATCGAAATTTGAGGCTTTACAAATGAAAAATTTAAAAATGAAAAAGCAAACTTTAAAAATTTTACTTGAATTTTTTCAATTCTATTTGTGTGTAATTGAGTACAAGGGCTCCAGATAAATGAAGCATATTCTAATCTAGATCTCACAAAGGATGTATATGGAACTTTTTTTGTATAATTATCAAAATTATTAGAATTACGGCATAAAAAGCTTAACATTGAATAAGCTTTAGGTATAATATAATTGAAGTGATTATTAAATGATAATTTTCTATCAGATAATGTGTTCTATATCGAGATATAATAGTGTTATAACATCTATGATAAGTCATAGAAAAACATTTGTTTAAATTAAAAGGTAAACCATTACGGACTGACCAAGAACTCATCATATCTAAATTCTCCTGAAGATTAAAAACCTCATTTTGTTACTTTCTTGTTGGTTCTAAGTCCATTCACATAAAATTTGACGTACACAAAGAATACTCTATATTATAGAATTTAATCTGTATGGGTACACGTCTTTTATTATATTGTGATATTTTTTTTTTTTATTACTTTTAGCGAAATTTTAATGAATTTGGAAATTTGATTGGACGTGCTATCTAGTCAGTACTTCTTTTTAGGATATACATACATATGTGAAAAGTTTAGTAGTTTAGTAGTTTAAATATAAGTTCAAGTTAAATCAATTAAATAATCTTGTGAGAAAAATGGGCTTAAAAAGGGTGTGACTTTCAGAAAAAATATTGTATAATGATGGTAATACTTACTCCCTAAAATAACAACCAAACATAATAATTAGCGTATTCACTCGAATAATGTTTGTTCGATTAATCGACAAATTAAAATCAAATAATTGTTCGATTAAATTAAAATCAAGAATTTCGTGTAAAAATTTATTCGAGTAAATTATTCCGATTAATCAAGTAAAAAAAATATTTTAAAGATTTATTTTCTTAATTTGTTTTAAAGTTATTTTTTAATTTTGTTTGAAAGCAAATTTTACAAAATCTTCAGAAATTAAAAGAGACCTTAATTTATGATTATATAAAAATACTATTTGGTAAAGAGAATCGAATATATGTCTAAATTACAACGCGTAGTTAAAAGCAGTACTTCAATCAAAAAAACAAACAAAATAGATTATAATTTAAATAATTTATTTTGTATAATTTGTTTTTGTAGATGATAAAGAAAAAATATTCACCTTCTTATATTAAATATTTCGTAAGTAACACACTGGAGGATTTTAAACTTTATTTAAACTTAATTAAATATACGTTTAAATGTGGCATTGATATACCAATAGACTCTCATCCTTGTTTTATTTTCTAACTAAAAAAATTCGATTTTGTTAAAATTTTGTACAAAATGTTGTTATAAAATGAATGCCTTTGTTTTATAAATCCTCTGCCGTGTAAAAAAGTGGCAATCGCAAAAAAGGGGAAAAAATGCGAATCTTACAAACTGTTGGTCCGACTGTAAATTATTGTATATAAAGAAACTAAATTTTCAGAAAAATGCATGCACCCCGGTAACTTTTGGTATTTTTTCTAAACATTATTTTGCTATTACATCTTTCTGGTTTAATGTATTGTGTGATTATTACTATTTTTTTTTTAATATTTAATGGAAACAGGTTCTGGAAAAACTTATGAACTTGGCACAACTAATATACCCTACATTAAAATAATGGTAGTTTAAATTAAACAACAACATTAATACAAATTGAAAAGTCCTTCGAAATTATTAGAAGCTTTCGTAGATCATGTAGAAAATAGTTCTATTTTCTATATGAAGAAACGTTATTATTTAATAGGAAGAATTTCCAAAAGAATTCTGTCGCAAAATTGCTTAAATGGTCCTAATTGCGTGAAAAGTTAAAGTCAATTTAGGAAAGAAATCATTAAAGTATAAAAAGCTATATATGGAAATAATATCAAGAATCTTAAAAACTCCAATTTTATAAAAAATGTAATTTCCTAAAAATCATATTCAACTGTTATATTTTCGGAGATACTTTTATCGTGTGCATCAATTAAAACAACAAAGAATAACATTTAAACTAAATAATTAACAGTTTTTTATTTCCCATCATATTGAAAAAAGAGCTCCGAAAAATTCGATGTTAAAGAGATCATAAAACCGAAATTCGAACTAAATTTTATATACTACTGGTACGCTTCCATTTTGCGTTGGAATTTTTGATTCAATTTTTTCTCGTTGCACTGTGTTATTAAATAAATAAGATTGTTCAAATTTTTCGATTCTAATAAAAATGTTTATTAACCCTTAAGTGCATCTATATTTTTATCCTTCTGAGAGCTTCATTAGTCGAAACGACTAAAGGTACGTTCACACTAGTCAAATATTTGGCAAAAAAGCTTGGATAGATAAATTTAATGGACCGGTATTTGAATAAAATCTACACTAATATATTTTACAAGAAATAAAATTATAATAATAGCTTTTAATAATTAAATAACAAGATATGACACAAAATATTTATTACAATTTACTGAATAATATAACTGAGGTAATATAACTAATATTAGCATAAAATTTTTGTTGAATTTATACTGAGAATATCCTCTAGCTCATCGAAAACTAAACACGCTAAATTTGTGAAAAATATAGAACTGTTAAGACTGGCTCTTTAAGACAAGAAATCCTAAAAAGAATATTTTTGTCCTTGGCTTCAAATAACCAATGGCAAAGGATAAAACAATACTTTTATAAAATAATAAAACAAAAGAAGTCATTATTTTTGTTGAAAAAAAAGATAACAAATTTTCTTTTCAAAATACAGGAATGCCCCTTACTATATGCTACAATATCTATACAAATTTTTTTTATTAAACTTTAGCAAAAACTGTATGTATACGTAAGTTCTTCGACAGCAACCAGTTGTCTTCTTTCTTTATGTATATTTTTAGAGTATTGTGTTTTTAAGCACTCTTTGTTCATTTTTCCTCCTATTTTTTTTTTTTGTTTTTGTCTCTCTCAATAATTTTTTTCTCCAAATTTCAACATATTTTCGTATACAATGTGTTCAATAACAATCACTTTCAAAAATTTGATAGAAAAAGCGAGAGAAAAAAAACAGAAACAAAATAAAATTATTGTCATTCAACAAGGAAGTCAACAGTACAGAACAACGGATTTAACACTAAGTTCAATGAACTTTTTACAAAATTTTTATTGTTGCTATAGTTGTACTTTTTTGCAGAAAAACGTATGTTTTATCTTTATTTTTTATTGTAGTTTTTTTTTTCTCGAAAAACTTTTTATCTTTACATGTTGCAAGTTTCAGTTTTCGTTTATTTTATATTTTATTTTTTTTATTTTTTATTTCTGTTTGAATTTCATTTAATTTACTATAAAAAAAACTGATGAAAAAGAACAAAATAAGTAACGACGCGTGAATCTTGTTGTGTCAGCTTAATATTTAATATGTTTTGACTAGTGTGTCTGGCTGTTGGGAATGTTGATTTATTTATGCATGAGTTGTGGGATTTTGATGAAAAACCAACAAAAAATATACAAATATATACATATAAATAAAAATTGACTTTTTATAAATCGTAGCAGTCAAGAATTATATGTTATATGTTACAGTACATGTTAAATCATCATCTAACATAGAGGTGTGATAGAAAGAAATTTAATATTGCTTAATTTAATTACTGATCAAAATTTATATAAAAGGAATTAAACCTTAAATTTTAAAAGTGTGGGAAAACATTTTCAAATTTAAAAATATTCATTATTTTTTATTAAATTTAATTGATGTTGTTTTACCTTTAAAGTTATACAGTTACGAACAAAAAAATAGCGTCAAATATATTTATTTTACATTGTTTGCACTTTCGACAAAGTCGATAAAATGTTTCATGCCAAATTATTGTAAATACATTGAGTTATAAACCTATATAAAAATAATATCCTTTAATATTATTCCAAAAACAGGATCGGCAGTAAATTTGTCAAAATTTAACAATTTTTTTTTTTTTGTTTTTTTTTTTTTTGAAACTTTACATTTTTTAAATCTCGATAACGAAAAAAATGAAAAAGATACGGATGTTTAGTTTACAGTATCATTTGTATCAAAAAGGTCCAAACAATTGCTAAGTCGAAATCGAAATCTATCATTATAGTTAAATAATATTATTTTCAATTAAGAGGCAGCACTTAAAAGCAATTTAAAAAGGTTTAGTATAAAAAAGTTCTTATGGAATAGAAAATCGCTAAAAAATATTATCATGTCGGGAAATTTTAATTCCATTAGGTACATGCATTTCTTTTAGGAATATAAGAAGACAATTAAAGGAAACATAATTTCCTTGGAATTTTATTCCAGACTTCTCTCACGCTGAGATATCGAACTGACAATTTGCTATGGCAGTCAGTATTGCCAGTAATGCATTTTCAATGGTAAATCCATCCAAATTTTGAGACTAAAAGCAAAATGACTTTTAGTCTCAAAATTTTCGTTTTGGCTTCTGGTTTTTTTAGCCTCTTTTATTTCTTAAATTTGTCTTAAAAAGTCTAAAATTTTAGTACTTCAGCAAAGAAGAAAACAATTACTTATTTGCTTTTACTATTTTATTTCAAAAATCTTACAAAAAATATCATCCGAAAATTTTGAAATGATTCATCATTTCAAAAAGTAAGTATAATTGAAAAATCAAAAGAGAATAATTTTTCATACGAAATATGTATATACCAAATTTATATGGAAATTCTGTAGGCGATTTTTTATTGGATCATTTTGCTGGCAGCTTTTCTACGTTTTTTTATAAATTTATTAAAATATCTTTAAAAATATCAAAAACTAAAAAGAAAAAAATTTTAAGTTTTTATATAAAAAAATAAAAAAACATTAGCTTTTTTAAAGTTCAATTTAACTTTTTTTCACACCTCATGGCAACACCAATGGTAGTAACCATTTCGTTATATTACCCTCACCGTTATTCTTAATTGAAAAGATTGTATAAAATGTTCTCAATACTGCATTTTTTGGACCCCTATGAATGTTCTGTGATAAAATTTTACTTTTATAGTTGATCCGTAAAGTAAATAGTTCTTTGTTACATAATATTATGTAACTTTTATACTATTGCAGGCTTTTTCTGGTTTGTATTATAAGACCGGAGTTTTTCGGGATGATAGTTTTATTAAATTATATCTCCACCATTTATCTGCTAATACTCTGTGAAGAAATTTATATTCCTACCGAATTTTTGCAATAAAGTTCCCTTGCAGATAAAATTTTTTGGTGATTTTTTCACCCGGAACCTTTTCAAATTACTATCAAGTGCTGCTATTATATGAAAACAAAATTATGGAACTATATAGATAAATTTCTGTACTTAAGTATAAGATTATAACTCAATGTATTTGCAATGATTTGGCACTTAAAGTTTTACTTTCTGGCATAAAAATTTGTCAAGAATTCAAAATATATAAAATAAATATACCTGACCCTATTTTATTGTCTGTAACTGTACATAAGGAAATAAAACTTCTGGAAATATTTAAATATTTTATTTATTCTCTTTTCTTTCCAGGTAAATGCAAAACAAAAGAACCATAAATATAGCATACTTTGCGGTAAGCCTATAATTATTTTTATTGCATAATTTATGGGTTTAAGAAATATTTTTACAATGTTTAATTTAAACAAATTAAAAGCTTAGACAAAGAACAGTTATTCTTGGTTTTCTTTATATTTCCTTTATTTATTATTATTATTATTTTCTTCATATATTTTAAACATAATCTTTATGAAAATATCCTTCATTTGGGCTTAAATCCCACAAAATATATTGTTTTCTTTTCCATAAAAATAAAACCCATAATTTTTATATTTAAAACTAAATTAAGAAAATGGCAATAAACATATCTCTAATTTCATTTAATCTTCTTCTCTATCGTACAACAATTCCCTTATTAACTCTATAAATCCTTGCCAAATGAACTAAATATTTTCCAAATCAAACCATTAAAAAGAAAACCCATTTTTAGAGCAATGTATCATTATTTAATCTAAATGTTTTGTAAATACACACAATAGCATTTTCTATAATTATTTGACCAAACTAACACAAAAAATCTCTGACCTAGTCTCGTTTATGAAAATGAGAAATAAATTCGTCTTTATTTTTATTTGATACAAAGAAAAAAAGAAACTAACTAAAACAGGCCTTTATCTTTGTGAAGGACTCAAAAGTAAATTATTTATATATATATATTTCACAGATATATCAGTCCCTATACTAAGATAAATAGTCTCAAACATTTAAAGACATAAGTCATTTTATCAACAACACTCGTCAATACAATTACACTCAAAGCAAAATTAATTGGAACAAATTTTTAAAGGAAACCATTAGCATCACAAGAAAAAAATTCAAAGTCGTTTATTTTCTTTGGACAGTTGTATTTGTTTATATTTATACATACTCAAAAACATATACACACATGCCCACTCACATGTACTCTTAATGGCATTATAAACAAATTGCTAAAAGCCTTTTTTTGTTTTTTGTGGAATATTTTAAATAATTGAAGAAACAAAAAGGAAGAAAAAAATATTTTAATTTAGTATTTATTGTTTATGCAATTTATTTATTTTATTTAATTCTATTTGTTATTCATTATTTACGAGAGAAATTTTGTTTCTTTTCTTTTTAATATTTTTCTCTATAGTTTTTGTTACTTTCTTTTTGGAAAAAAACATCAGCCAAATCAATTTGTTTCGAAGAAGTTTTATTTAAGTATAAATATAAACCAAAATTGGCACTACAAATACATTCTTGTTTAAATATTTTTATTCTTTATTTCTTTTTAATTTTCTTCATGCACTATATGTATATTAGAAAAAGAAAGAAATTTTATTTAGCTTTTATATTGCTGTTAGTTTTTGTATACATTTTGGTTCGAAGGACGAAATTGAAAATGACCAATTTAATTTTTTTATAATATTTTATCATAACAAGCAGAAATGGCGCTAAAAACATATGATAGAACATTTTGTTACAATTTAGGAGACATAGCTTTATACAGAAGCTAATATTTAGAGCTTGCAAATTGATTGAACAGTTAAAACCAGCAACGTATTTTTTTAATTTATACAATTTTTTATTAAAGGTATATGTTTTTAAATTTATAAATGCTGAACGTTTTAGGCAATAACACTTGAAAATAAAATTTTATTTAACTTTATGAGACATATTTTTGTAGGAAATGAGGGGAAAGGTAGGAAAAGATAACCTAGGTTGACAATTTCGGGATTGACTTTTAGTGGATTGGGTTTCGGACGAACGGAATCAAGTGTAAAAGGATCATCAATTGTCTTACAGTTTGTTGAAGCGAACGTTTAATTTCTTATTTTGAAAGTGTTAATGTTAAGTTATTAAATGTGTAAATATTGTATATAAATAAATATAATAATGAATTTAGAGTACAGCTGTGTTATATTAAAGAGAAATATAACAAAGATTAAAAGTAGGTAAAGTGTCAACCAAAATACCTTAAAACTATAATTGTGTACTGTATATTATTACAGTTTTTATAACAGCTAATTTAAACGTATTTATTAACTGGGCAAGTTAAAAATATAATACCTAACTAATTTCAAATAAAATTTTTAAGTAAAAATGTATATTTGTATACAAAAAAAAAACTTTTTTTACAACAATGATATACGGTAAAATCCTCCTTTCTCAGAGAATTCTTTTTTCAAGTATAAAAGAATTTTTGAAATGTATATATTTTTGTAAACAAATTAAAAAATCGTTACCACATTCAAACGAAGAAAACTTATATTTCGGAAATTGTTATCAAACTTGCATAATTTGTTTTAACAAAATATATCCTAAAAAAATTTACCTTAAACTGGGCTACAAGCCGGCCGATGCGAGAGCAAATATTATAATAATTAAAATATAAACAAAAAATCCGACAAGTTTTTAAAAAAATATATTTACAATATTTTAGCGCTCCTGACCAAGGGGGAAGGCATGTCGAAATACATGTCTTCAAATTGGTACTTAGGTATAGCAGTTTGTTGCATCTGGGGCGATGGTGGGCGCATTGTACTCACCCGATGTTAAGACCAAGGTGGGGTTGGCCGTCACGCAGGTACCCACGTAAGTCTTGAACACAACCTACAATATTTTGGCGCTTTTTGTCTCCCTAATCCAATCTAAGTTAAAAAAAAGTCGGTAGAATTCGATGGGATAAAAAAGCTTAAAGTATTAAATTAGTAAACTTTGTAAAACAAAAAAATAAAAAATTATCAGCGTAAATGCGCTCCCTGATCGAAATGAAAAATTAATTTCAAGTAGAATTTGGAGAATAAACAATGAGTATAACAAATTTAAACCTCTTACCTCTTAAAACCAAAACCGACCTTAAAAAATATAACAGAAAATAAATAAATCCACGTGCCTACACTCCCTGATAGAAATTTGAAAATCTGGCCTCGTTAGGATTTGTAGAAGGTTTTGTAATTTCTGATATATATAATTTATATATATATATATATATATATATATATATATATATATATATATATGATTTCATTTTAACTTTTGTGTTACACTAAAAAAAGTATTTAACATATTATAGGAGCGGTGTTTAACTTTTTGTTATTACAAAGATTTTGGAATGTAGGTAGATTAACGTATCTTTAAAAAAATCAATCAAATGGTTTTTATTATAACTATATTATAAATATAAACCATAAATTTTAACATGCTCTCTTTCTAATATGCATTTCAATTCATGTACCAATTAAATGAAAAATATAATTCGCTTTAATTAAAACAAAATGTTAACTAAAAGTTCGGATTTTCGAAGATAATATGGTAGCACAATAAAATAATAAATCATTCCTATGTCAGATAGATAGTATGGTGATGTAAACGAAATAGCTGTTTTTCCTCTATTTCTATTCTTTTTATCATGCTTACAACTTTTATCAAATTCGTTGAAAACAAAATTTGTGGTAAAAAAGTCCATATTTTTTTAAATAAAAAATAAATTTATCAAAATAATTCTTAAAAAAAAATTATTCCCTCCTTTTATAAAACAAATTCCAAAACTTTTTTCCCTTAAAAAAAAAAAAAAAAACTTACAAAATTATAATAACTAAAAATGTATTTTTTCATAAAAACGTTTTTAAAAGCTTTTCCATCTTATTAGAAATAAACTATTTTTCCAAAAAATACATATTACTTTAAAATATTTTCTTAGCTAAAGAATTCCTTTCCTTTAATGACAAATATTTTTTAAAGCTCTCCCAAGATTTAAACTTTATTAAAAGTTTCTCTAATTAATTATAAAAAAATCTCAGAAGCCGTCTATTCTATAAAAAATATTTGTCGTATGTTAAAAAAGTCTCAAAAAAAAATATTTATTCCCTAAACTTTTTGAGAAAAAAATGCATCATCCGAATAGCTTTTTTTAAAAATAAATTTCTAATTTTTAAAAAAAGTAACAATAATCTTTCTTGAAAGTTTATTTCTTTAATAAAAAAGCTTTTAAAATTAGTAACTATAATTTTCCAGCCATTTTAAACATTATATTGTTTCTTTCAGAAATAGTTATTCTTTCCTTCACATATCCTTTTTTATAAAAAAGGAAATTTTTTCAATAATTAGAAAAAAGGCTTTACTCACAAACTTATATTAAACAAAACAACTCATTTTATATATTAAAAGCTTTTAAAAACTTTTCAAAATAATTTAAAATCATTTTTCCAAATAAAAAAAAATAATAATAATAAATTGATAATAACAAAATAATAATATTATTATTATTGTTGTTGTTGCTATTATTATTACTATTATTATTATTATTATTATTATTATTATTACTATTATTATTATTATTATTATTATTATTATTATTATTATTATTATTATTATTATTATTGTTGTTGTTACTATTATTATTATTATTATTATTATTATTATTATTATTGTTGTTGTTGTTGTTGTTGTTACTATTATTATTATTATTATTATTATTATTATTATTATTATTATTATTATTATTATTACTATTATTATTATTATTAAACTAATAATGATTATTCTCCAAACGAGCTTTTTTAATTTTTTGAAGAGAATTTATCACAACGTTTTAAAGTTGTTAAGGAAACAATTTTATATACTCCAAAGGCTTTTCTCACAAAAGAAAAAGTAAAATAAAAACTCATTATTCTTAAAAAAAGCTTCTATCTAAAAAAATAATTCTTCACAAAAGAGTTAATATTACAGAGAAAACTTACAATGGTCGAAAAAATATTTTTCTTTTAAAAACATTTTTTTGATATTTTGCTTAAGGATCTAATTTAAAAAAAGCTTAAGTACTAAAAAAAGCTTAGGTACTAAAAAACCTCAGGTACTAAAAGAAAATATTTTGAGCTAAGAAATATTAAGAAAAAAATATTTTGTTTATAACTATATATAATTTTCTATAAAGCTTGTTTGAAAAACATTTAGTTTCTTCAGAAAAAATTGCCCAAAATTACAAAAGAAACAAAATGTAATTAAACGGCTTATGTGAATCCACTATTATAAAGTCCCATTAAGCTTCCTTAATATGTGACTTATTTTTAGTTAAAAATAGCCTTTAAAGAATTTGTTTTCACTTCATGTAGGTTGATATATCAGTGAAATAGATAATATTAAATGACTTTAGCAAACAAAGCTTTTTTAAAAGCTAAAATAAATCAAATAAAAGTTTTTGTTTTAATACCAATTTAAAACACGTTAAAGTTCATCTTTATAACCCTTGTGATGAATTAAGTTACATTTGTATTACACTTTATTTCAGTAATATTCTCTGGTAAAAGAAATAAACAGTTTATTTTTATAAGTCAATTTGTTGTTAACGGAAGAATTTATTTATATTTATAAGATTTTAATGAAACAAGGAAGCGAAACTCTTTCCAGGGCATATTGGATGTAATTGTAAAGTGTAATTTTAAAAAGCACATATAACTTTTGCAATAAAGGTTTTTTAATTTTTTTTTTTTCAGAATATTATATTAAATAATACTGTCGACGAATATATGAATTTTCAACTTAAAACGATAATTACAACTTAAAATGTTATATTTCATATATAAATTACATACCCATTACATTTACCCGCTCATTACATTTGTATATGATGTATGTAAATGTAGTGAGTGCATTTCCAAGTTGATATGATTACAAATTAAAAATATTATATTTCAAAAGTAAATAACATATCCGGATGTGAGTATGATAATAACATAAGGGTTAATAAAAAATCAATTGTGACAACAGAAATATTTTCAGTGTGAAGTTACTTAAATTCAAAATAAATTTATCCACTGAATTAATGCCAAGGGAAATGTAGAGAAGAATGAGTGATATATTTTGTTTTTCTAATGAATTTTTTAAAATATTTCATATCTTCCAACAAAATTTCGTTGAAATATTTTCTATAATTAAACTTTATTTAGTGCCCACCACTTAGCGTATTATTATTTCGCTATATACTATAACTTTTTAAATTTCTTGACTACTAATTTAGTAGTTGTATGTTTTATATTCATATTTTCATTTTCTTATTCTTTCCTTGAATTCATTTATAACTATATTCTGCTCTATATATTTAATACTGCAGTGTATTGGCTTTCTGCCCCTGCTGAGAACTAAAGCAACCCAGACCAGAGCAACAAATAAGACAAAAAGAAAATAAAACATGAATATTGAAATTGGTTTGGCAACGAAATAAATTATGATAAAAGAAAAAAAGAAGAGAAAAAACTATACACAAACAGATTTACAGTTTTATATACGTTATGGTATAAGAGCCAAAAAGAAAAAAAAATAAATACAACATCATACCAAACATACGGGGGAATTTTTTCCAATCTGCATATGAATAAGAAGTAAAATGAGGAACATGAAAAAAATTAATCATATACAATTTACTTTAAAATATTAATATTTTTCTTTTTTATATAAATAGCTGTATGTAAATATTTTCGTAGAAGAATCAAATACCTTATACTGCTAAAAAAAAAAAAAAAAAAAAACAGCAAATGGTTAAGTAAGTGTATAATATACATATAACTGAATGCATGCATGTTTATGTAAGCATATGCAGGACAGTAGTGGTAATAAATATAAGGATGGTTATTAATTTAATATACAAAATTCAAAAGGAAAAAAAAGAAGAAAGATATATAAAAATCATATATTTTCTTAATTTATCATACTAGATAAATACCGCTATCCCTATCGTCTTGAAATAAGATATGTGTCAGTCTCAATAAACTTTGAAACATAATATTCTGCACACAATCTAAAAAAAATATCTTAAATACGTTTAACGATTGTTAATATTCAAATACTGTATCAATTAATGTCTACAAAGTACATAAATAACTTTTTAAAATTTTTCTTGAAATATTTTTTACCAATTTAAGAATGCTATAGATCATGGTTTTTATATAAAAAAAACCAAAATCTTAAAAATACTTGAAGAGTAAAATAACCTTTTTCTGACAATATATCTATTCCTTTTTGCGACTTTTTCCATTTGGGGCATTTTTTCAAAAGTCCATCGACTTTTATGATAAAAGTCATAATATTCTTTTGAAAGAAAATTTGGCATCTTGAATAAAAACTGAATACACAATTTTAACAGAGATGGTGTTTAGCAATATTACCAGGAGATGAGAAGAAATACCTTATTTTAAGTATCAAAAAAACAAAACAAGAACAATAAAATAAACTTATTATGATAACGCAAGTAAAATAATTAATTTTACATAAAAGCCTAAATTCGAAACATAACACTACAAAACACCTTTCAAAAAGCAATTAAAATTGTTTGCTTAAGGCTTAAGCAAAGCAATCAACTTAAGGTATTAAACTGTTTTCCTATGAGGTTTAATACTCCCCTCTTAGAACTATCTCATTTAAAAGCAGAAAAAGCATTAAATTCGCTGTTATTATATCACTTAAATTTATCTAGTTTGTCTTTGTAAAGAAGTAATAACAATGACACTAATTTGAATTGAGAGAGTTATATGATATGCATGAGAAATAAAATAGAGGAGAGTTTAACAATTTTAGTTGCTTTTTTTGAGGCTTATATACATTCGTGTGAATTTTGTATATGTATTAGTAGTAACCTTTATCACTTATAACTTCTAAAATACCAAACGGATTAAAAAAAAGATCTGCACATCTACGAAAAAATAGTTTTCCAACGGTATATTTTTTTTAAAAATCGCATATATACTCTAAGCATAAAAGGGATCACAGAAAAAGTATTTGCTTATCAGTTATATATATGTATACTTAATTTTATGGTCTCATATTTATAGTGATTTAATATATTTTAGTACTTTTTTTTATTATATCCAAATATGAGAACTATGTAAAAATGACTTTGCATCATTGCATTACACAAGTAAACCATACAAATATTTTTTCTCCCTAATGCCTTTCCTTTGTTGGTGCAACCTTTTTTTGACAACAAAAATACTTCTACTTACATCAACAAAAATGACTAACTATATAAATGTATTATGGAAATATTTCTAACTATTTTTGTGTTTTATTCTACACTCTTCTATCAAAAAAACATAATGTAAAACTTATATATTTATGTTTAAATAGGTAGCATATTTTCAGCTTAGGTAATAACTAACATAGCAAATAATTTGTTCTCTAAATCATATTAAGTTCAAGGGAATCGAATTTGAATTTGCCTGTGAGAAATCGTAGAAAATGAGTTGATCATATATATTTTTTGAAAAGTTTTAAATTTTTTAAAATTTCTAATTTACTTATCGTGAAGTATAATGTGAAAAAATTGAAAAATTCCAACAAATATAACTGTCTTAAACTATTTGCTAAATTTTGAATATTTGAAATAAAAACTTTTAAAGGTGATCTTTTTTTAAAAAGAGATCATTTGCTTCAATACATACATAACTTCTTAAAATTTTTTTATTTGATAAAAACAAAAACAAAAAATGTATTTTAAAAAAAACTACTTAATTCAGTTTTATAAAAAACAAAATAATTTATTTATAATAATTTTTAAAAAAATACTCTTTTTATTAATTAACTGCTATAAATCAAATTAAAAATATAAACTAAGTGTTCATCGAATCTGTTTTTTTTTTTTTTTAATTTCTCCAACCCGCTCTAAAACGTTTCGGCATTTGATGTTTAAAATAGTTGTTCACAATATGTATCATTAGCTACAGTTTCTAACTGATTCAGTTCATTTATCAATTCTCCAGGTTTTTTTAAAACACTGTGTAACAATTCCAAAAGTATTAATTTCTTTAATGGAACTAATATATGAAATTTAATTAATATATAGAATTGCGTCCTTTAGCACGTTACCTTAAAAAGTCGCCATTAGTCCAAAGGGACCAAAACAATGTCCAGGTAGTTGAAAAAGGGACAATTGGCGACTAAATTCACCAAACGGCAACGCTGATTGGTGAACAGCTTTGTTTATTTATTATTAAAGATTAAATTTTACAGACTTGTTATAAGAAAATGATGAAAATGTTCCACTGTGTGCTTGTCCGAATTAGCTAATCAATAATATCATATCATTTAGCATTACAACAAATAATCTGGCTGAAGCATATAGCTAATCTATCAACGAGCATAATAAAATATTTTTCAAGTTTTATTTCATTAGGCTGAATATTTTGTAAATTATAAATAGTCTGGTCACGATTTTGTTCTATAATTTTTTGTCTGCATCACCGAATTCGTTTGTTTTAAATAACAAAGTACCTAGGAAAACAGCAAAAAGTCTCAATGAAATTCATTTTAATTGGTTTAGCAGTTTGGACGTAAAAATATTTCCTACAGACGGACGTTAAATCGATCCAAAAGTTTATACTAATCCAATACAATATATAAAACAGTATTTATTTACCAAATATTGGAAAAAAGTTACAACATTTTTAAATAACGAAAATAAATCGTAATTGATGTCAAAAAATGTTTACTGGGTTTGATGAGTATGCACATAATTTTGTACATTTTTTCCATATGGTTAGAAGTTTTTCAATCTATTTTTTTTATAATTCATATTGCCAAGAATTCTATTCCATCAAATCATTGTCTGAGTGGTCAGCAATATCATTACGTTAATGAAAAGTTATGCTAAGATTTCACGGTTGAGCATTTTCCAAAAAATTTGATTGAATTATGTATTCATAACCAAAAGCTAACAAAGTTTCTGTATTTCGTGAGTTAAATCATAACAAATGTAGGTTGCTGAAATTTAATTTAGTAATTGTATTCAAACAAATAATAACAAAAACCAAATTTATATACTAATTATTATAAGAAAATGTTTTAATTTTCATACATACTCTTTACAAATTATCATTTTACAAAATTTTCAAATTACTAAATGTAATTACAAAATTATCTTTTAACAATAAATCCTATTAAAATTTTATATTAAACATAAAAAAGGGGAAAGAATTTATTACAAATCTTCTCATAATATATATTTCATTTCTTAGGTATGCAAGTAAAATTAATGAAATTTCTATTAGTAGTAACCAACAGCAAAACACTTTCAATTTAAATGCACATAAAAATTCATACAAATTAACAAAATTTTAATTTACTTACATAATTTATATTTACTTGAATGAAATCTAGACATATCCTTGTAAATGTATACTAATACATTAAAGCACAGTTTATGAATGAGTGCAAGAGTAAATTTAAATAAAGCTTTCAATACCACAAATTCATTTATCATAAACAAACAATACAGAAAGAAAAAAAATAAATATTTTAACAGCATTTTCAGATACGAGTTCTTAAGTGTGAAACTACACGCAGAGAAAAAATACAGTTTTAATGACCATAATCTAAGAACAACATTTTATGATTGGAACAAATGATCCCGCGAAAAATAGAATTGATTAAAGGAACAATTTTTATGATTCCATTTTGTCATATTGTGTCAGATTTTGGGGTTAGATTTTCATGTCAAGATTATAGTTTTACATATAATTGAACAATCTTACTACATCAATATCCAATTCTTTCAGATTATGATTTTATGTTATTATATTATAATTATTCTATTATATTAGAATATCTTATACATATTATGATTCCATTTTATCATATTATTATCCCATGTTATTATATGGTTATCTTATCATATAAGAAATTATTATTTTTATAAATTCTTTATTAAAAATAAAAGAGAAAGGTATTCATTATATATATATATATATATATATATATATATATGCATACATTCAAACCAAATATATTTAACAAAAAATAAATATTGAATTTTTTCACTAAGGATATTGAAAGGGATATTGCCATGGGAATAGCAATATTTATATGGTTTAGAAATAGAATATGGTTTAAGTACAAGGAAAAATACTGCAAATATTTAATACTTGTAGAAGTAATGATATTTTCGATTTTAATAAAATTTAGTTTCTGGTAAAAATATTTAAAAACATATAAATTTTGTAGGCAACCATATTATAAACATAGTTATGATGAAAATTCAAGAAAATTAACAATAAAAACATATCATTATTGTAGTGATAATGCTGTAAACATGTCTTTTCTCTGCATGTATACAAATGCATATACATAAACATGTATGTGCTAAAACATATACATATTAACTAACTATATTCCTATTCAGTGTTAAGATTTCGTAATGTTAGTTGGTGTGGTGGTATATGTAATAGAATATATTTGTCTATATGCTGGCGTTAAAAATGAATGCATGCTTCAGTTATTTAAAGTAATATCGTTATTCGCTATTTTCGCATATATGCTTTCATTTAAATGCACACATGCTCGATTAATGTAAAAATGCATACAGTATTTCGCAAAAGTTTTGGTACATTTATATAATGTTTGTTTATTTGATATTAAAACCAACAGATTTTATAAAATATAAAACACTTTTACAAAATACTGAGAGAAAATAAATTCTACATAGATTTTAAGAATGGCGAATATCAATAATAAGGTCAGTACTTCTAATTTAAATTATCTTTGTGAGTTCAAACCAGAGAACAGAAATAAAGAAAGAAAAGATGCATTTTGTTACGACTTATGAATATATAAATGCTTTTGGTATGCATTAAAATTCGTTAATGTTATTTTACAAATTTCACTGGTATATATTTTTATTTCTCTGGTACTATTATGTTTATTAATTTATATTCTTTTTATATAAATATTTTTAATATTTAAATATTTTCTATACACAATATATTGTTTTGTTTTTTTTTTATTTTTTATTTATTTATTTCTTTTCTTTTACTTTAATTATCTTATGCACGTATGATTAAACATTTTTTACATGCAATATATATAACTATAACTTAAAGTGTTTATTGATCATTAAAGATAAAATGGATTCGTTGGTATAACCGAATTTTCTGCCAATCGAATTTTGTAGGTTACATGTACCATCTAAAAATTCAATTACAGGTATTGAAAAATTCGTGGTTACACTCGCTTAAAGAACATAATTTGATTGCGGTAATAATTATTTTTCTATAAAATATACCTATAAAAATTAAGCTTGCCCAAACAAAACAATGGTTTATAATTAATTTAGTTTTTAATATTATTTTTATTCATAGTCAGTGTTGCCAGTTTAGTACTTTTAAGGCTTACTTTCTGTTTTGCTTTTAACCTCGAAATGTTTATTTTGGCTTTTAGCTTTTTTCTAGCCTTTTTTAATTTTTTTTTTTTTTAATCCTATTACTAATTTTACTTTTTCAGAAGCATTCACTTTTGTGTATTTATTCGCATCAAGAACCGATATTATTTATATTTATCAAAAATTTTCGATTGTGGCACGTCCTTCTCCAATTCAATAATAACTTAACTAATTTTATGGACTTACTAAATCGACTATTATAAATATTTCTGATATACCTCATTAACAAAAAAAAAAAAAAAAAAAAAAAATATGTTTAATTACAATCGCCTAAATGTTTGGAAATGCTTGCAAAAAATAACTACAAAGCACCTCAAAAGTTTGAGTAATTTTTCATATGAAACATAACCCAAATTTGTATGTGAATTTTTTCAACGAGTTTTCATTGGCTCATTTTGCTGGCTGGCTTTTATAAAGATTTAATATTAAAAAGAGATGTTAGCTTTTTTCCGGCTTTATTTTTTAAGATACTTAGCCATTTCTGACCTTTTTTAAAGTTCAAATTAGCTTCTTTTTTTTCATATCCTGGCAACACTGTTCATAGTACGTAAGTAACAATTAATCAGTTAAAGCCGACCAGATAATATCATAAGCGTCAATCTTTGTAATAAATTTACTTTACGAGAAATGTGGATTAACTCATCCTTACAAGATTTAACACTAAGTTTTCTTAAAAAATATAAATACAAATATTATTTGCCAAATTGGAAACATATGGAACAATCTCTTGAATATGTGGAAGTGTGATATTTGTTGAAACATATTTAAAGGTTATTTCCAAAATTGACACCAATAAATTGATTGCTAAATAATCAGATGGGTGAAAACAATATGATACCAGATAATCCTTTGGAAGATGTAATGAATATTAAAAAAATTAACACTAAATAAATCTTTAAATAATATAATAAAGAACATTTTTATATCTTGTAACGCATTTACATAAATCTTAACATCATAAAATATCCATTTTATTTTATTTTTTTGATAAAAGACAAAAAAGTTTCCTCAATATTTTTTTTCATTTTTGGAAAAAATGTGACTAAAAAATCAATAATTTATCGCGGAGATGATAAAAACCTTACTGAAAAAAGGGCAATATTTTGTGGATAAAAATAATGAAAAAAATATATATAATTTAATATATTTTTTGCTGTTTATTGCCTAATTTTCTTTAAATGAAAATACAATATTAGAAATTAAAGCATTATATATTTTCGTCAAATAAATGAGAAGAACATAGTAGGATTTGGGACGATTGTATTAATAAAATAGTAAAACCTCGAGCTCCTATGATGGTGTAGGGTACAATTATATATAACATATCCATACGGTTCTAAAACATAAGTTTTGTGTTTCTATATTTATGTGTATTTAAGGCGGCATCCTTTTCCAATCTTTTTTTGCTGTCACGGATAAATATTCATTGTCATTTATCCATGTTGAAGAAAACCTGCATATGTAAGTATGTACTCATCTGTGAAATAAATTAGCGATTGACAATAACAATTAACAAATTAACAATTAACAATATTAACAATTCAGAAGTAATTTCATACCTTATTCCAATTTATTAAAAATTCATTGTGTAGCTGTCCATAATTTCACATAAAGGCAGCTGTAGGGTCAAATAAATTCTGTTGGCGTTAAAGCTGCATTAGATCCTTGAATTACGCAATATGATTTTTATATATCTTCCAAACAGGGCAATGGATACATAATAGAGTTTACCAATAAAATAAAATAAAATAGAATGGAATAGAATAGCATAGAATAGAATAGAATAGAATAGAATAGAATAGAATAGAATAGAATAGAATAGAATAGAATAGAATAGAATAGAATAGAATAGAATAAAATAGAATAGAATAGAATAGAATAGAATAGAATAGAATAGAATAGAATAGAATAGAATAGAATAGAATAGAATAGAATAGAATAGAATAGAATAGAATAGAATAGAATAGAATGGAATAGAGTAGAATAGAATAGAATAGAATAGAATAGAATAGAATAGAATAGAATAGAATAGAATAGAATAGAATAAAATAGAATAAAATAAAATAAAATAAAATAAAATAAAATAAAATAGAATAAAATAAAATAGAATAAAATAAAATAAAATAAAATATAATAAAATAAAATAAAATAAAATAAAATAAAATAGAATAAAATAGAATAAAATAGAATAAAATAGAATAGAATAGAATAGAATAGAATAGAATAGAATAGAATAGAATAGAATAGAATAGAATAGAATAGAATAGAATAGAATAGAATAGAATAGAATAGAATAGAATAGAATGGAATAGAATAGAATAGAATAGAATAGAATAGAATAGAATAGAATAGAATAGAATAGAATAGAATAGAATAGAATAGAATAGAATAGAATAGAATAGAATAGAATAGAATAGAATAAAATAGAATAGAATAGAATAGAATAGAATAGAATAGAATAGAATAGAATAGAATAGAATAGAATAGAATAGAATAGAATAGAATAGAATAGAATAGAATAGAATAGAATAGAATAGAATAGAATAGAATAGAATAGAATAAAATAGAATAGAATAGAATAGAATAGAATAGAATAGAATAGAATAGAATAGAATAGAATAGAATAGAATAGAATAGAATAGAATAGAATAGAATAGAATAGAATGGAATAGAGTAGAATAGAATAGAATAGAATAGAATAGAATAGAATAGAATAGAATAGAATAGAATAGAATAGAATAGAATAGAATAGAATAGAATAGAATAGAATAGAATAGAATAGAATAGAATAGAATAGAATAGAATAGAATAGAGTAGAATAGAATAGAATAGAATAGAATAGAATAGAATAGAATAGAATAGAATAGAATAGAATAGAATAGAATAGAATAGAATAGAATAGAATAGAATAGAATAGAATAGAATAGAATAGAATAGAATAGAATAGAATAGAATAGAATAGAATAGAATAGAATAGAATAGAATAGAATAGAATAGAATAGAATAGAATAGAATAGAATAGAATGGAATAGAGTAGAATAGAATAGAATAGAATAGAATAGAATAGAATAGAATAGAATAGAATAGAATAGAATAGAATGGAATAGAATAGAATAGAATAGAATAGAATAGAATAAAATAGAATAAAATAAAATAAAATAAAATAGAATAAAATAAAATAGAATAAAATAAAATAAAATAAAATATAATAAAATAAAATAGAATAAAATAGAATAAAATAGAATAAAATAGAATAAAATAGAATAGAATAGAATAGAATAGAATAGAATAGAATAAAATAGAATACATAAAATAAACAAGTTTTATTTTAATATGATTTTTGTTATAAAATTATACGCTCTCATTTTACAAAATTAATTGTTTCAATTTTAATTTAAAATGATAAAAAGAAAACTATAATTTTTTTAATTTTGGTCATAATATTTATATTTTAATTGTGTTGTATAAATTATAATAAAGACTTCCGTTGAATTTAAATTTCTTCTTTAATTGAAATGACTTAATTATATTAAATTTTATTAATTATAGCCATTTTCCTACTAATCTTTTTTCTGTGAATATATTTTGTCTGTATTTATGCAGACATAAATACGTAATATATACGTATAAATAAATATTGCATAGTTTTACGCATTTTTTTCTCTTTTCTATTTTAACATGAAAATTTACTTTTTGTAGTATTTTTACAAGCATTTTTTAGAGTGTACTATATATCAAAGCAAAGCTAATAATCTTTCAAATACCCAGTAAGTTTAAAAGGACATTCTGACGGAAAGACGAACACCTTATAATCAATTTAAAAAGTTAAAATAATATTGATCTGTATAGGTCATTCCGTTATATCTTAGTTTTAGAACCATATTGAGGGATGTAATGAAATATATACTGTTCTTCTTATTTTTCTTAGAAGGTTCGCAATTTTCATAGAAGTTTAAATATAAAATATGTTCGAAAACTTAAGTTGTATTGTTTAATAAATTGTGGTTTTGCAAATTAACACTGTTGAAATGCAATTTTTTAATTTCGTTGCATTTAATGCAAGAAATTTGCATGATACAAACAGAAAAAGAAAAAGTTTGCCAACAACACTAAAAATGAAATGTTGGTATTAAAAGTCTGCATAAAGTCTAATGACACAATAAACGCTAACACAAAAAATAATAATATGAATATGACTCAATCATACGAGTTAGAAAAAAGAATTGCATGAATAAATTCTCATACATCAGCCCTGAAGTATGCTGAAGAAAACTATATAAAATGCTTATAGTTATTTGTCGTTGTAAGTGTTTGTTGATGTTTGTGTTATATAATACCATTACCGCTGTTAGCAATAATTGCCATCAGGTTATGATAATACCCGCTCATACTTTAAAAGTTTTTTCTCATCATATTTTACAACATTTTAATTCTATATTTTTTTCCTTTCCTTTTTTCTCAGACGTGGTTATACTTCAACTGACTTTTTTCAAGAACCGCTTTTATTCCATTAACATTTCAATTTGTTGTTTTCTCTTTACTTTTTTTCAAGATTTTTGTTTAATTCAATTTTTGCTCTAGTTAGCTCAGCTTAGTTGTATGGAGATTTTTTTCTCCGCCGTTGAACTTAAGCCAATTTATTTCATTCTCATCTCTAGACAACGACGAATGTACTTATACTTTAGTAGAACTAGCAGCTTGAGTATAACTCACAATCAGCTCAACTCAATTAAATATGTTTTTTTACTCATACCATCACAATCATCGTTGTCGTCATCATATCCAGCATCATACTCTTACCCATCATCAGTAATATGATGGGAAACAAAGAGATAAAAAAATAGTGGATGAAGAAAAGTAATATAAAATAAAAATAATAATATGCACACGAATACCCATACAGAATAAGAATTTTCACACTGACTAGTTTAAAGACTAGGGCTATAAACAATTATGTTATAAATAATAGCAGGGATTATGATTTTTTTTCTATTGCACAGAGAAAATAGTTTCGTTGTGACAACTAAATTCTTCGCCAATCGAATCCGGTCGGTGCCAACAATGGTTGTTTGATTCGGTTGCAATCGCGGAACATTTCGTCTGCCAGCATAATATTATAAATATTCAAAAGAAAAACTATATTAATAATAACGAAATGTGTGCAAAATAATCGAATTAAATTCTTTATACCATAATGGTAGCTACGACCGAATTTTCGTACATAATCAAACCCTCTATCTCAAGATTTCATGAAAATGCGTTTCTAGTGCCATTATATTCCTTACAACTGCTTATCTGTGATATAAATTTCAAATGAAAGTTTATAGTTTTTTCAATTTTATCAACGTTTTTGTATCCTTTATCTAAATATATATATATATATATATATATATATATATATTTCTTTTTATTTTTTAGTACAAAACCCTCTTTCTCTCTGTGTAGTTATTTTATTTCTTGACAATTTAAATATAACATATACCAATTCTGACTAATTTATACATCATAAATATGAATCTGGCCAAATATTTTAATCAGTTAAATAGTTCTTTATATATACAATAATGAATATACACTTTGTTTGGCAGCTACTACCCCTTGTAAAGCTACCTATTGTCATATTAGTTGTGCATCTCGACAAGAAAATTATTGTCACAAAATCTTGAGACTTTCACTTTAATAGCTCCATAGATGTGCGATAATAAAGATTTATCTTGTACGGAGGCTTACACTTGCCTTAGAGTTGCGCGCCCTATTTTAATATTAGTCATGATTCCTGATAAGGAAATTATTTCCACACAATTTTAAAAGTTTTGCTCTACTAGTTTTTCACTTGTGCGAAAAATAATTTATCTTCAATAATAGTTATTATTTTGTTTATTTAAGAAGTACGATTTCCAATGCTTCGATCCAAAAGTAAAGTTGCGTATTTCAGTTATGTTTGTTTTTTAAATTATTATCCAGTTTAAAATCATTGAAAATCATATGCTAAATGGCAACTAAATGTTTTTTTTCCTTTTTTTTTTTTGCAAAATCCTCTATATCGTTATTTTTTTTACACATATTGAAGGGCTTTTCTGCTCCCAAACGATGTAGAGAGTTTAGATTTTGCTTACTTATAAAACTATTCGTCCTACGAATCCTAACAGAGCCAGATTATTGAATTTCTATCAGGGAATGGATACACCCGTGTTTGTATATAATTGTTTATGCATTTGTCTCTTTCCAGAGCTTTTAAGTTTGCAGACAACGTTGAAAATTTTTATTTTCTATGCATGTTTTCTCTTTCCAGACCTTTTTGAAGCTCCCGGATGATGTAGAAAATTACTTACAAAACTATTATAAAACTATTCGTCATACAAATGCTAACGGAGCCAGATTTTGCAATATCTGTCACGGAGCGCAGATATGCGGATTTATACATTTTTTTTAACATTTTTAAACATGGTTTTTTGTGTCAAAAAGTTTGATTTTGATATACTCATTGTTTGCTTTCCAAATCGTCGATAAGGGAGCGCATGACGCCGCTTTTTTTTTTTTTTTTTTTTTTTGATTCAAAAATTTTTCTAATTGAATACCTTTAAAATTACTATCTCATTAAATCTTTTAATTTTTATTACAATATTTTTTCTTGCATTGGGAGGCTTATACGCTAGTACTTAAATATATGTGTAAATTATAAATAACAGGATCTGCAGCAGAAAATACATATATAAATAACTTATATTACAATGACTTACACGAAGGTTTTCCTACATATGTCGATGCATTATCAACACGTCTAGCACCCATGGCGCATATGTATTACGAATGAGTTGTATAATCATATCTAAAAATATAACAGGAAGTTATTATTACATCAAGTCAAGAATGTTAACAAGAATTAATATTACCTTTGCGTAGTGTTTTTCGTGTTCAGTTTTCTAAGTTCCGAATTCGATACATTTAAAACAATTATGTCAATACTTTTTATATATAGAAGTTCGAAATAATAAAATATAAATAATTCGAATATCGTACTTAATTTTTTTCAGTTAGGAACTCCAAATCATATTTCTGTATATCGAAATATTGACTGCTGTAATGGAAAATATATTTTTAAATCAAAAAAGCAGATCTACAAATACGTTTTTCTTGCATCAGCTAAATATTTATTTCAAAAGCTTTTTCAATTTCCTTTGCTTTACCGAATATGTAGAATTCATTTTATCAAGATACATATTGGTCAACTTAACCAATTTAATAATAGTAGTAACTATAATACCAATATAATTAAGTTTTAGTATCGATAATTATAAAATTTCGATTAAAGTATAAAATTTTTCATTATCAAAATAAAGTTTTACTTATAGCAATAAAAATTATATAATTTTAACAGTTTTCCAACTAACCTTTTTCTGTGTGTGCAAACATGAATTGTATAAATCTTTAAAAAAAGCCATTGTTTCAGCATTGTCTAGAAATAGAAATTTATAAAATGATGCTATAATTTTCCTCATCTCAATAAAACTTCATATCTCCACCTCCCCTTAAAATTCTACTATTGAGATAAGGACTGCGCACGAAGAAACCCGTGCTTACTTTTAGGTTTATAACTTTTGATATAGTGAAGAAAGAATAACTCCGTTAACTTGTTTTTATTTGCCACTATGCTGAATAATAGCAAAATTTGTATCTCAAAATGAAAACTGAACGAAAAAAAAAACGAAAACACATAATTCAAACTTGTAATGGAATCCCACGTCGCAAGATGGCTCAGCAATTAATTTCATTGGCCAATAGCCAAATTTTTTGTTAACACCAATTTCCAAAATTTTTAAGGCATTCAATAGTAAATGTATTGAAACTAAATTGGCCAAAAAATTAGATCATAATATCGGTATTTGTGGGCGTTGTATATTGTTAAAAGCAAATATTTTATGTTATTTTAAAAAAAATGCGATTTTTGTAAATTTGATCAGAAGTAAATTAACATTACTCACAAACTTTTATCGAGAATTGACAGCATTTTTATTTTAATTTTTTTTGTTATGTTGGTAGGATAATAGTCTTTCAGAAGTGGTATAATGTGTCCCTGTACCATTTATACCTGCTGTGTTATTAAATGGTTTCTAAGGTAATATATTTTAGTCAAATTTGAAATTTAGAGGAATAGAACTTTTGAGGGTCAAAATGGGTTAAACAAATTTTACTACTAGGAGAAAGTCGAAAATTTCCTCTTTAGTCTTATATATACTTTTCTTTACCTATCAGCACCCATCTGTAGAAAACTTCTTCCATTTGAATGAAATTACTCCTAAAATTTTTTCATAGAAGTTATGATTTAAATTTTAAACCTACAAGATGAATAAGAAATAACAACACCAATTATGAGTTAAGACATTTAAAAAAGAAACATGTTCGGGAAGAATTTGTCAAATATGTATTGATTATAGATCAACTAAAATAAGGATCAAGTAATACGAATGATGGGAAAACTGAAAAACATTCTTTTAAAATCCCGAAAAAGCATTAAATAAAACTTATTTGATGTTTTAAGACAATTCTCGATGTACTTGTGTGCAACGAACAAATTGATGCCAGAAAATTTGGTAATTGTGCGGAACTGCACGAATACATACAAATAAATATCCATGGAGAAATATGTCTGTAACAGCACACAAAATCCTTTTTCATGGAAAGGATATCATTAAGCAGCAATTAGTACCTCTTGGAGATCTATCGAAGGAAGGCCAGGAAAAAGGGATAAAGATTACAGATTTAATAGAGATCACAATATCAGAAAAATATCACGAAATTCTACAAATGAAGATCTATTTAATATTATTACTGGAAATATCTAGCATTAGAAATCAATGAAAAGTAGAACATCGGGAATTATATGAAGAAGCAAAAGAGCTGCTTGAGGATAGATATAATATGGATCTAAATATGAAATATTTGCAGGCAATTTTCCAACCAAATTAATAATAATAATTTTCTTTTATTGTTATTTAAATAAAAGACAAAATAAACATTAAAAAATCGTAATTATTCTGTCCAAAAACAACCGATAGAAGAAAAGTGGCAGAAAAATATCGTGTACAAAAAAATCAAAGTTCCATATGTACGTGCGTCGAAAGGAGCACTTCATTCATAATAAATGGCTCAATTAACACAGAAATATACGTAAATGACTGCTTTCGGAAAAGTCTTTTCCCTTTCCTAAGAAAACTCAGAAAGTCTGCATTTTTCTACCATGATCTCGATATTTCTTATTAGAATAACAAATCTACTGAATTGAAAGGTACTGAGACCTAGTAAGAAAGCATATAAAAGACAATAAAAGTTTAGCAAAAAATTAAACGGAGTTTAAGAAAAGTGGAATTGTTCCACAAAAAAAGTAACCGAAAACACAACAAAAACTACAATGGAAGGAATTCTGTTAAAGATCAGATATTTTTATTAAAAATCAATAGGAAATATTTTATTCTTTTAAATTGAAAACTTGAAAGTAGCAGTCGTAAATAAAAATATACGTAAAAAAGTTCTCCTATTTATTTAGTTTTTGTAACCAAATTTTTATGCACGTATTTTTTTGTAAGCAGTCCTTACTTTGTTTTTGTTCCTTTTTTTCTGCATCTCATAATATTTGCATTATTTTAATTGAAAGTATTGAACTATGAATGATTTTAATTTCTCTGATATTTTCTTTTAGTCTAATTTCTTTTGCTTATACATTTCCCTGCAACCTCTTTTCTTCAACATTTTCTTGCAGTGACTAACTAGCAAACAAAAATATAAAAAAAAGATAGCAAAAAATTTGAGAACAATGGCTTGCATCTTTTTTGGATACAGCTATCATTTCTTTATACAAATGTAAATTAAAACTGGAAAAAATCATTTTGTTTTTAAATCCCGTACATTTAATAACTAAAACAGGAATAATTCATTTTTGTTAGCATAGCACAAAAAATGAAGCATAAAAAGATAAAAATTAATGTTTTCTTCATTTCCACTTCTCTAATAGGAAAAAGATTTTTCTACTTTCTTAATTACTTAGAGCACACAGATCATAATCATTTAAAGGAAATCAGGTTAGCATATTAAGACAAAGACTATTTAATGTCTTTTATATGAAGTAGATTAAAGTAATAAACAAAGCAAATCAACAGCAAAGAATCGGTAATATATGAAAAAGCACAAATTTTGATATTTGAAACTATTTGTTGACATGCTTTTGTTAAAAAAAAAATGAAAAGAATTTTTTAATTATGAATATCTTTTTAAAATAATTACTTATCCTTATTACACTATGCGACAAATTTCGGTTCATCAAATGTTGACTCAATGATTTCAACGCGTTTAATAAAACTCCAAAACATTTTACAACTTTAGTTCGAATTACGAATTTAGAGACTTTTATATTTTGGTTACTTTCGAGTATTTTGTTTATTATGTGTGTAAATAAAAACATATTTAAGTCAGTAAATTTCAATTTTTATAGAATTTAAAGTTTCTCTTGGGTATTACGTAGGATTTTTATTAAAAGCCTTCCCCTTTTATGAACACCTTACAAAATAAGACTGTTTTCATTACATGAGTACTCATATTATTCACATTAACTGATATTTTGCACATACTTATGTGTATCGTGCATTTTCCGAAAGTAAATATACGATATCGAATTAATAAAACGGCTACGCTCACTTTTTGTAAACAAATATTTTTGTTAAAGTTCAAATAAAATGTATCACGTATTTCAAGTATTTTTTGAGAAAACTTTGGACTAAAATATAAGTTGTATACCATTTTGAGGCCGCTTAAAAGTCAAATTTACTATATTGCTACCATGAAAATTCACATAAAAGTAGACATACACAAGGAACAGAAAAGACTGTGTATTATACAATTTAACTTGTTTGGATACCACTCCTTTTTTCGCCTAATTTTATTATTTATTTATTTATTTACTTATTGACTGTCTGTTTAACAAGACAAATTATTATAATTAGAGCATAAGATTATAATTGTTAAAAGAATTAATCTCAATAAAAATATAATTTTTAGAATTAAAGATAAAGTAAAACAATATAATATAAACCTAGCTTCTAGGCTTATAGAATAGATAAATTACAAATGAAATAATATTTAGAGGTGGAAACTAAATAGCAGTTTCCGAAAGCGACTGGTGTTTTTATTATCACTCTCAACAAAATTTTAATTAGTTTTAAAATTTTCTTACTAGAAAGGAAGGTACCCTTTTTTTAAAAAGTTGGGCATGGCAACAAGTAATTCCTTCAAAGATATACAAATGTGCTAAGTTTTAATTTAATCGAATAACAAATTTAAACAAAAGGTCAAGATAAAAAAGTTAACAATACTATTACAAAAATGGAGTAAAATCTAGTATAATTATGCTAGTAGTCTATAAAATAACAACGTATAATAACTCCTGGATTATATTATATAAATGTCTTTTGTCTAATCATATTGTATATAGGGCTCCAAAAAATTCAAACTTCAAAAGGTCATAAAATCGAAATTCAAAGAAACTTTTAAAATCCCTTTATTAAGCCACTGCTACACTTTAGTTTTGCGCCAGAATTATTGAGGCAATTTTTCCTTTCAATACTTTTTTATTGACCTTTTGCACCCTACATCACAAAAGTATTAATCGAATACCCACTTTTGGGTCTTCGACCAATCGGTATTCCAATCGACTCAGAATCATTTTTAAGTCGTCTTAACGATATCCGTCTAGCTGGCTGGCTAATCGTCTGTTTATTAAAGTTTCCCTAGAAAACAAATTTGTAGGAAGACCCCTCAAGCGATGCGTATTAATGATCTGAATATGTAAAAATTATTTAAAAATTTTTAAAATTAATCTTCAGGTCCCTACCAATGGAGATTAATCTCAAATTTGGTACATTTTGACTAAAAAAATTTTGAATTTTGTGTCCAAAATGTGTATCCAAAAACTTTTAATTTTGGTCCATATACTGTAATTTTTTTATGGGAAAAATTTTAAAAAGTTGCATTGTAGCTAGTATGGCCCCATAATAAAATATTTTCAAAAAATTTTCCATAATAAGTTGAAAATTACGAATATTTAGAGACCTATCTTTCAGAAAAGCTCGAAACTTCTTGTTTTACTAAAATGCACCAGACTTGAGATTTTCAATCGCTGATGGGGAATTGAAGATGCATTTAAAATTTTTTTACATATTTTTTCCATATTCAGATCACAAATTCGCATCTTTTGGAGGGCCTTTCTACATCGAAATCTCTAAAAAGCGCTTACTAGGAACACTGTACTCTCCATGTAAACCTTATGAAAGTACAAGTCGCCATTTTAAAAATATCTTGATGAAATTTGGTACAGGGTCGTAGCGTATAGAAATTGGTTATGATCGGTCAATTATTTCACCTAGCCGCCATATAATAAGATCAGGCGGTTCATAATCGACCATATCAACCGTATAAACCCATCTCCCATAACCAATTTAACGTGTACAAAATCCCATGCTAGTAAATATTATTAATGAAATATAAGTTACATTTAATGCTAATATCGATAAACAATCGCTACATTCATCCTATATAAGATCCCTCCATGAATTGTGATGCAGATACACAATGGTGTAGGGTATTATATGATCGGTCTTGACCGATCTTTATTTTTTAAATTATAATTCAGCCCTTTTTTAATTTTCCTGGCAACAACGCTAATTGATGTACAAAGTTTAAAATATTACATCTTTCGGTAATAATCGTATAATCAATTTACTACTTAATTTAATTATACATCAATCATACGCAACATATGATGGTATACGATGTAATTGGAAATATTATACAATAATCATACGTCACATATGAGAAGATCGAATGCAAGAGAAATTACTTAACATTCATTATAATGAAATGTTTTAAACAGCGGCGTTGATCTTGAAACAAAATAAAATACAAAAATATAAGATAAATGAAACAATTATATTTGGGAATTTATGAATAACAGAAAAACAGTTATTAACTCATTTCCTACTATTACACGATTCCGCTACGATAATTTCACAAAATTTAACACAGCTTTTTTTGTAAACGTGATGACTAATATAGGGCCTGGAATATTTCAGAAGTATTACAGTTTTAGAAATTTGAACATTTTTTAACACAAATTAAACTAACTAACTTGAAATTAATTTTCTAAACACAAATATTATAAAATTTTGTAATTTCTTCTCATATCGCTCATTTACTTCAGGACTTTAAAAAAAAGATTTTTCAGAAAGTTTTCTAATGTCAACTACCTTAATAGAAAAATTAATTATATATTCTCTTCTCAAACGGTGACAATAATGATTTCTGCATCATTAGCTAAAAAAAAAAAAAAAATTCTTTTTCGTTATGTCATTCTTGAAGTTAAAGGGTAAGTAAAAGCATTACTGTGGTTATCTAATGTTTGTAACTCTTTCATACAAACGAAATTAGTATTTATTTATTTTATTTTTTTAACTACTCCCTAACCTTAAAGTAAACAAATAAAAATTCCTTATTTTACATAAAACTATTTAAATAATGAAAATTCTGCTTTCATTATTTTAAGATAAAAATACCAGTATTTTAATTAAAATACATTTTTGTATTTATATAAAATATATTTTTAATTATTCTGTATTCTTCTGCCTTTTATTTGTACAAACTGAGTATAAATATTATAAAACCAGTAAATAGAAAAATATGCATAAATCTGTTTATATCCTTCAAATGTCTCTTCTAATTAAATACAAAGAGAAAAGTATAAAATATGCAACAACAGTAAAAATTGCACAATTTTAATATAAATAAGTTAGAGTGCCACAGTCTGCTGTACCGAAACTTATACACACTTCACCTGTGTTGAGATGTGTTATGTGAAAATAAAATGCATTATTATGGATGTAAACAAAAAACTTTAAATAATTTACATTTTCATATAAAGTTGAAATAGAATCCAGATTTTATAAATCCTTATATCCTTATATATGTATATTATAAAAATGAGTTGTAAGTGTGTTCGTTTATTTGTTCGTTTATTTGTGTATCAATAACGTCTAAACGCTTGTAAAGATTTGAAAATTTGACACACAGATCGCAGCAGTTCCATACAACACAACCACACCTACTTTTAAAGAAACTTATTTTTTCATTTGTACGCTTCACTAACGCAGCTATTTATATGAAACTTGATGCACGAATAGTGTTTGCAAAGACTCTCAAAAGGACGAACCGACTAGCTTAAAATAGATCAGAGCAGAGGGTGCAGTACCCTCATATAAAGCAAATATACATTATGATATATCTAAGAAACTATTACAGTGAGAGCTCTCAAATTTCGTTTGAACCTTTATCGTCTAATACCTCACTGACCAAATAAAAAACAGGAGATATAAGTTCAGAAAATATAAATTGTTCCGTCCAAAGGACTATTAAAATGAACGTTAAAAAAAAAGTAATTTTCATATCAAATTTCGAATAGGGTGAATAGGCCCAGAGCAAGTGACAGCTCCCACATAAAGTAAATATTAGTTATTGCATGAAATAAGGATTTTATTTTGAGAAAAAAAAACCTGTAGCTAAACGAACGAGAGCCGAAGCATTTATATCGTCGGATAGTATTTAGTATTAGTGTAGCCCATATGTTCCTAGTTACCGATTGAGAATTTGAAGCACCTAAATTATCGAATTATATTTTGTTGACAGAATGCTATAACCAACCGATTGACTGCATTCCAATAGCTAGTTTAAGTATTTGTAAACCCAGTTAGACGTATAATCGTAGAAATCCGATCGAGAGTAGAAGAATTTGTTTCGTCAGATTTTTTTCAACTAACACATTCTAACTGGCAACTGACTTGCCAATATTGTCAATTTCTATCATAGTTAGGTGTCTTATCGGTGTTGTTCGTATCACAAAAGCACAAACAATCAAACATGCAAACAATCAAAGGAAGTACACCTTTGAAGAGACTAGGCAGACTGAGTATACCCCAACTGGAAACAAAAGCTGCATTACAACCTTATATAGAAGCTTCGCAAAATCTAATAACGCGTTTTGTCCTATAACTTGGTTAATACTGGATCTACTTATTTAATTTTTTCAACACAAAAATTCTTTAAAAAATTCCGATTTATAAGATTTATAAGAACGAAGACTCTAGCTTACAAATGTGCTTCAAAAAGTTGAACAAAAAAAATGTTACTTAGTTTATTATTGTTGTTTTTCAGTACCCACGAAAACAACGACTATAAGGAAAGTAGACATTAAATAAATAAAAAAAATTTGCCAATAACTCAGTTCCAGAAAATATAAAACTATTTGCGCTCCGAAGAAAATCGTGAAATTACAAACGGAATGACAAATGTATACACATATAAGTAGTGAAGAGTGTAAAGATAAAACATGTGAAAAAATATAAGAACAAGAAAACAAAAACAAAAATGCAACAACAATAAAATGACACAAATTACCACAGAACAACAAAAACAAGAAGAGGAGTATATTTTTTTAGGAAAAAATAATAGTAAAAAACAAAAATCACAAAACTGTAAAGTGAACAACTATAAAAAAACAATAAGAAAAAATTTGTGAACAATGCATAAACTATAAGATGACATTATGACAACAGTAACACTCATCCACACATATGTTTTGTATATGAATACAATAAAAAAAATATATATATATATATATATATCAACTTTTTAAAATACCTACACACCCACATAATCATATATAAATATAAACAATAAAACTATTTTGCCTATTATAATTATAGTGTTCTTGTTGCTGCTACTAGAGGAAAAGTTTCACCCTCTTACCTAAAATAAACATATATAGTACATACATACATGCTTATGTTGTTATATGTGTATTTGTATAAGAAAATAGGCTTATATTTAAAGATTTCCCTAGTCACTCTTTATACTTATTTATCTCTCGGTCTTCTCACTCTTTGCTCAAACTTTCCAGACAATAACTATGTGGCTTGTTGAGAAATAACAATAAGCTCTCAACAACTACATAGAACAAGATAAGTAAATGAATAAAAAAATATATACAAGTACAAGTGTGTACGTACACAGAAAAAATTCTGATAAAACACAATTGCCAACAATTTTGTTTTATCAATATAAAAATTTATTTGAATAAAAATATAGTCAAGTTTTCATTAGTAAACAAGAATTTATATTTTCTTTGTATGGGAGCTACATGTGCCCCTGGACTTATATCTCCTGTTTTTTATTTCGTTTATAAATTATTAGAGGATAAAGGTTCCAACGAAATTTGAGAGCTCTCACTGTAATAGTTCCTTAGATATTTCATAATGTATATTTGCTTTATATGAGGGTACTACACCCTCTGCTCTGATCTATTTTAAGCTAGTCGGTTTATCTCTTTGAGAGTCTATGCAATCACTATCTGTGCATCAAATTTCATATAAATATCTTCACTAGTGACGCATACAAATGAAAAGATAAGTTTCCTTAAAAGTAGGTGTAAAATGTGGTTGTATTGCATGGAACTGGTGCGATCTGTGTGTCAAATTTTTACGAAAATCGGTACAAGCTTTTAAACGTGATTGATAACTTACACTTGAAAAAAGATTAATCAATCAGCTCTAAATGATTATATATAATTATAACTATAAATCGCACTACCAAATTTTGAGAGGATAAGTCCATAATTGAACATAGTTCTCATATAAAATCCACTCCGGAAAATCATTTTAAATTAAATTTGATAGTATTACGTCTCATGTGAGAAAATTTAGAAATTTTCTGTTGAAATATGTTCATAGTTCCTATATAAGGATCTCATCCGAAAATCAGTTTAACGCGCGTACATAAAGATGTAGGTTATAACGTGGTCGCACTTGACCGGCTATTCTTTTTTTCTTGTTAGTTATTCTTAAAACAAAACTAAATATAATTTAATAATCATAACCTAATGAATTCAAAAATATATATAACTTATCTTTGTTTAAGCTTTAAAATATATTTTAAAGTCTCTCAGATAATATGTTCATACTTCATTTAGAGTAGAAACTATTTAAGAATTAAATACAATGGCTTGGTTTTGTAAGCTCGAATTCTTAATAAACTGAAAACTAAATCTCTACCTTTGGTCTTATGAATAATTTTCAAAACGTTATATGTATTAAAGAAATAAATCTAAAGTATTTTTAACATATATTATTTTTCGAAAATTAGAAGTATTAAATATTCAAAGGATTTTTTTTTTGCAAATTTAATTTGGATTATTTTAACAAAAAGTAATCCAATATAATGTTAAAATTCTCCTTGTTCATTTAATACCTATATCACCCTATAATAGCAATTAGAAAGTAGAATTTTGAGGTCATTTAAAGGGGAAAAACGAACATGAAATAAGAAACTGAAAACGCAGTTTTACTATATTAAATATATGTTTTTATATGTATATGAAATTTATCATGTGTAAAAAAAAAATCTAATTTTTCTTATACAGTGTAATATAATATTATGTATATATATATTATATTATACATTATATTTTTTTTTAAGGAATATAACAATTTAAAAAAATATTTTTCCGGGTGGTGTGCAAAATTCATTAATAAAAGTTTTAATAAATTAAAATGTAAAAAAGAGATTGTTGAATTAATAATCTTTTTCTATCAAAATGAATGAAACTTTTAGTCAAGTTAATATAATATTTAGTTGAAAAAATATGACAACCAACAAAATATTTGTTGGTTTAATTAAAAGTTTAGTCAAAATGTTGTTATTAAATAGCAATTATAATAATCAAGTGAATGAATTATTTTATTATAAATTAATTCTTATTCAAGAAAAACCACAATTAGTTTGATAATAAAACGTTGTTAAAAACTAAAAAAAAATTCAATAAATTTCTTAGTCTATATGATATTTATTTTATCAAATATTTAAATTAAATAAATTAAACATTTAAATTAAAAATAATTGTAAATTTATTGGCCAATATGACAAAAACCTTTGTAGGCTGGAAATTGTAAAATGTTTTGTTAAGATTTCTGAATTTTGTAATCAAATACAACTTTTATTTTTTTCTGTGTATAGGTTGCAAAAATGAACAACAGTTTGTATGTTGGTCCCGTTTTTATTGCTACTTTTATTGTTGTTGGCTTCACTAAATATCAACAATATTTATAAACATTATCAAGAGATGAGTTTTAAACAAAACAAATAAAAGAAAATTCTAAAACAAAAATAATGCTTTATATTTCATAAAATAATAGCAAATGAAGAAGTAGATCACAAAAAAGAAAATAAAATACAACATTTGAGATCCTTGCAGGACATATATTTTCAATTTGCTTTCTTTTGTTGTCTAATATGTTATATATGTCTGTCTTTTTATATGTAGTTTTACATACATTCACATCTATTTGTTTGTTTGTTTTTTTTAAGATTTGTAGTTTTGTTATTTATTTAACATATATTTTTTAGAAGTATTGTTGTTACTTTTTTTGTTCACTAACCCAAAAATAAAATATATTTTTTCATTATGTTGCAAAAAAGTATGCCAAAATATTACTTGTTTGCATATGAACATATAAGAAAATTATTTAATGGGGTTTTATTTTAAATTTATTTCTAAACAATTTATTTATATGAGATTTGTTTTTGAGTGAAGTAAAGCAAGTATAATTTGTTAAATGAAATAAATAGAAAAGAATTTAATTAAAATATTGTATTTTTTAAGATATAAAAAATACTATATAGCTTTTTGTTATTTCTGAAGTGAAGAAAATTGTAATTAATTTTAGAAAATATGCTGCAGTCTTATAGTATTTTTTTTTAATAATTCTCAGTCTAAAAGCAAATAGGCACTATCTCTTAAATCTCTTAAAAATATAAAACATGATTTAGAGCATCAAGACGTATGATTAGCATTAAATATATTGTTTTCAATATACTAAATTTTTGTGTGTTTAGTGCTTGTCGGCGTATGAGTAATTTTAATGTTTATTTAATATTTAATTTAAATAAACATACGCCCTCCAAATAAAGGAAAATTCGAAATGTGTTCACAATAGTAAATCCGTTTTTTTTTTAACCCAAAAAATTTTGATATATAAAGTTACTTTTTTGGCAAAAATTGCAAAATTTAAAATTTTTTCTGGTTATCGTTTTGAGATAATTGAGAATTTTCTTCTTTAGCCCAATTCAAAGAATTTCACCATATTTTTTTTTAAATTTTTAGAAATTTCATTTCAAAAATGTGAGAACCAAAATTCTTGGAATTTTTGACTCACATATTTATTAATAATAACATTTTGAAATGTAAACATAGTAAAAAAATAAAGGATACATTGGCGTTTTATTGATCGGAAGATGGATTACATCCATCTAGCTGGGGGGCGAATTACATTCGCCTATGTAACTCTTTTCATTTCAATTCGAGGTATTCCGGAGGTCGAATGGGTAAAAAGGAGGAAAAGCATTCAGGTCAGGGACAAGTATTTGGTTTTGAACTTAAATTGCCATGCTAGCCATTTAATGGTTAAATATGAGAAAACGCAGCAGGGAGAAAAGCAGAATGAAGACGATAATGCTTACATTGTCTCAGCTGAGAAGGCGAGTAGCTGAACTGACGAATTACGGAGGTAGAAGCGAGAACATAACAGTAGAGAGAAGAAGCAGCAGGGAGAAATACACAGGATGGTAAAATTAGCATCTAGCATATAAGCAGAGGAAAGATTAAGACACTCAAACAAGCAAGCAAAGAGACCAAATAAATACACAAACAAGAAGTCACATACAAAGACACTCACATACAGATCAACGAAACTGTTACAGCAGTAATCATAAAAGTGACAACAGAAAGGAAGGTTCGATGCAACAAAGTGCGGAAAAACTAAAATCCGACGTGGTGAGTAGCCGGTTAATAAAAAAGAAAAAAATAAAACTACTAACAGAGCAGTGTTAGGGAAAAAATAATGATTACATCAATTCAACGTAAGAGATACTGATTTACAATAAGTAAAATTAAAAGCTTCAGCAAGATTTACAATCTGGTTGAAGTGGTAGGAGATAAACACTGCTCAGGGCTAAGTGGTAGAATATTTTCTTGAAAGTTTTCACTCTGAAAATGCAGGGATCAGAGAAACCTCTGATTATATCCAAGATTTAAAATTAAGTAGGAGATAGTAAATATGTGGTGTAGAACCGGCAAGGCAACACGGAGGCTTTACGAAACATCACTATCTCAACAAAGAAGAAGGAACCTTGGACACTACTGAGTATACTCCAGCTGAAAACCTGGGTGACCGGAGGTTGCTTACAAAAGTTATGGAGCCAAGTGGCAAAAAAGTCAAGGCCAAAAATGAGAAATCTAAATCTTGAAGTCAAATGTCCTTCAAACCATAAGAGATAATTTAGTATAGTGAGTATGTTCTCCTTTGTTTTGCTTAAAAAATTCAGAAATTTAAAAATATTTAAAATCAGTTTGTATTTGTAAAAGTTAAAAACTCCGATATGTTTGCAGTCTAGGGGTGATCAACTTTTACCCAATGTAGCGCCGTACTACAATTAAACACTCCAACCAACAATATTCTGAAAGTTTAAATCCTTCTCTATTGATGTCCTAGTTTTATCAAAATTCGTTCAGCGGTCTAAAATATCCAGGCTTATTATCATTTATTTTGCAAATGTGCAATGTTGGCTTCAAGGATTTATATATATATATATATATATATTATATAATACCTGAGATACTCTCCTAATCCCATGGGACTGAAATAAAAAATTTTAGTGTAAACAAAACTTATTTTTGAAATATATATTACCCAAGTATGATGAATATAGGAAGAATTATTTTTTTGTGCTATCTCTGTCACGAATTACACTAGTAGTGTCACTACATGCCACTATGTATTATTATATTCGACACTTTTCTTCTTTAAAAAAATTTTTTAAAAATTTTCTGGACAATAGTAGGTGTTAGTATAGAATTATTATACAAAATAATTTATTAATTTTATTAATCAATTTTTAATTATTTTTTTTTTTTTTATTTGTTTCTGGTGAGATTTTTTATATTTTATACGATAACCGGTAAGTCCTGAGTAATTTGCTTTTGGAAACTTGAACACAACATTACATTTTTAATATTTAGGTGATATAAAGTGATTTTGAGCCAAACGTAATAAATACATTTTACCATTTAAATACCTCTAGCTTTATATAACATTTTTTTAACAAAAATATAAAAAAAAATGTACAAAACCATTTCTAAAATCGCGTTCAATGTATGAAAATAGTTCGGTTTTTATTATCGTAACAATATTGGCTATAAGAAGGTGCAATGTTATTTTGAGGTCCAAACAAAGTTATAAAACTCTTTAGAACTGAGAGGCCGAAATAAGGTTTGAGTAACTTTGGGTTTGGCTATTTTTGTCATACTGGTTTTTTCATTCTGGAGATATTTTTTTGATCTTATTTTTTTTTTTCATTTTGATGACATTTCTTTTCTCAAATTTTTTTTTTCGTTTTGGCGACTTTTTTCGTTTTTGTGGTTTTTTCATTTTGGTGATTTTCCATAGAATTTTTTTTTTTAATTTGGCTATTTTATTTTTGTTATTATATATTATATATTATTATTATTATTATTTATTTATTTATTTATTTATTTATTTTTTATAAACAAATTTTTTCCGGCGATTTCTACTTTTGGTAATTTTTTATTTTGGCTTCTTTGGTAATTCTCCTTTATTTTGACGATTCTTTTTTTACTTTAGCGCTTTTTTTCGTTTAGAAAAATGTTTTTTTCTTGTTGGCGAATCGTTTTTTATTTTAGTTTTTCCTTTTTTTTTCTTGCTTACTATTTCTCCTTTTTTCGTTCTGGTGATTCTTTTTTCATTTTGATGATTTTTTTTCCATTTTGGCGAAATTTTTGTTTGGCGATTTGTTTTATATTTTGGTGTTTTTTATTTATATTAGCTTTTTTTGGTTTTAGTGATTCTTATTCATTTTGACGAAATGTTTCGCTTTGAAGATTTTTTTTTCGATCAGTGGATTTTTTTTTATTTCGTTGAATTCTTTTTTTAGCGATTCCTTTTTTATTTTGTTTTTTTTTTTTATTTTACCTTTTTACGTTTTCATTTTGATGATTGTTTTCATTTTGGAGAAATTTTTCGTTTGTCGACTTATTTTTTAATAGGCGTTTTAATTTATTTATTTATTTTTTTTTTTTGTCTTGGTGATTCTTATTCATTTTGACGAATTATTTCACTTTGGAGATTTTTTTTTCGATATGTAGACTTTTATTTGAAAGTTTGTTTTTTTTGCTTAGCAATTCGTTTTTTTTTTTTTTTTGCTTATTTATTTTAACTTTTTTCACTTTGGCGATTATTTTTCATTTTGAATATTTTCATTTTAGCGAATTTTTTCAGTTGGTGATTTTTTTTTTTATTTTGGCTTTTTTTTTTTTTTTTTTTTTTTTAGTCAATTTTTTTCATTTGACGTTTTATTTTTTGTTTTATTTGCGCTGAATTCCCTAAAGCAAAATATTGAGTTAAAATCAATAAGTTCTATAGTTCGAAAGGATTTTTTTATTGTGTGTTTGAAAATTTGCTTTTAGAAATTTTTTAACATTTCATTCTGTTATTACATCAGTTGAAAATTATACAAACATTCGTTAATTTAAGTTGCTTAAAAACTTGTTAATTGATTTATTAATTTAGAAACATTTGAACACTTTTAATTTTTATAATTTGGTAAAATATCGAAATTTTTTCAATCCCTTAAAATCATCTTTTTGATTTTTCCAGATATTTAAGTAGTTTTAAATATATACCAATATTAAATATATTGGCCAATAGAGTATGCCATGAAAACGAAATTTCACCAGAATGATAAAAAATCTGTCTCGAGCAACAAAATTTCTATAACTAAAAATTTATGTTTTTTTAAAAGTCAACAAAAACTTTTTTAAATTAAAAAATCAAATAAATATGTTATAACACAAAATATATATTAAAATATTTCCGTGTTTAATATACTTAATTGGCTTATAAATAATTTAATAAACTTGAGACCTCTAAGCAATCAGATTGGTTATTTTATTAGAAAACATCTTGCAGGAATTTCTTTTAGCATTTATTTTATCAAATCATAAACATAATGTTCCAAAAAAAAAAAAAAAAGATACCAAATTCCATTAAGAAACTGCTTCCTACAATTAAAAATCACTTCCAAAAAATAAAAGTTCAAGAAACATATTAGGCGAAAAAATGTCTCTAAGGTTGAAAAAATTACAGCGAATACGAAAACTTTTAAAACAAATTCCCTTCATATCAAAAATCATTAAACACTGTAAACGTAAAATTTAATTTTAAGAAAATCAAATCACAAAAAGCAAAAAAAACCTAAGAGAATTCCAGCTAAAACAAAACCAGAAAACAAAAAAAAAAGAAGCAGCCCTCATAAAGCAAATAACACAGCATGAATTAGAATTTAAAATGTGTAAAATATCTGCAACCACATTTACATCTCAACACATTAAAGCCAAGTAAAAAGCGAAAGGTAAAGTACGTCAACAAAAAAGTTCTTGTCAAACTGTTGCCGGTGAAACTTGTCTTGTTGGCACCTTTGTTTAGTACTTCCGTTTACTAGCTAAAAATGTTAAACAGCTAGTGTACAACTAGGAAGGACAGACGGATGAGTTTCTCGAAGGTTTGTTTGCTGTTGTGCTTTTTTGCTGTTTTCTTTTTCTAAATTTAATTTAATTAAATTTATCTTAAGCATAAAAAAAGGAAAAAAAACATTAAAACAACAACTTATGAAAATTGAGCTCTGCTTCTTTAATTTGTAGTTTTAAAGTCTTACATATTTCCACGTTTATTTAAACATTTAAATTTAGATACTCCTAAAAGTTAACAGTGACATTTTCTCAGGCTGTTTAACACTCACACAACAATAATCAGGACGATAAAGAAAAAAAAGCAGCAACATCATCTAGATAAGTTAGTAACAAAAGAAAGAACAGTGGTATAAAAATAGTTTTGAAGGATCTGTTGCTGCAAGGTATGGTTAAGATACGATTACATTATTTAAATAATACACTCAAACGTTGTCATCTTTTTTATAATTTTTATAATATTTATATACATGATACCCAATAAAGTAAACATCAATCTTCTGAAAGAAAATAAAAAGAGGAATACGCCTCATAATGATATCACACTAATTTTTATAGTTACTGAATCGCATAGATCAGGCTAAATTTTAGCGATAGCTTGACTTTAACGCTATCGGCTAATTACGGCTTTTAACATCTACAGAAAAATTCCACAATATTTAATATTGCGAGATGAGATCGATCGATTATTCTTAGCATTTTCAGCACTGAATTGAAAACAAAAAATTATACATTTGAACGGAAACGTGTTTTATTTTCTTTTTCATAAACAGAATATTTCTAAAGCAAAATTTTATAATTTTATACTTACATGAAAGGTATCCTTTCAGAGAAAATTATAAAGTAGAAAACAGTAATTTCTATCGAAATTACTTTGTCAATAACCTTTCAAATTTGTTCCATTTTATATTAAAGTGTTGGATTTATCGTAATTGTTCTAAATTTTGAAAGAGTGTTCCAAATCCATTATTTATAACTTTTTTTTCAAGCCTGGGATAAATGTATTATTATTAATTATTCGAGTTTTTGGAGAAATTTTTCGAATAGTTGAAATTTTGAAAAAGCTGGTTGCTGGTTTTAAACCGATTAACCGGTCATCAAAAGACCTAGAGGCACAAATCATCAAATGTTGTTAAAATTTATTATATATAACTATTTTAAAAAACAAATTTTAATTAAACTAAGAAAGTAATCATCAGAGAGTAATTATCAAAGTGTGAGATTTTGATAATTTAGCCGGCCGTTTTTTGATCTTTATTTTTAAAAGGCCAAGTTTAAAAAGACCTGTTCCTCTGAAAATCTACATTTTCCACATTACCTTTAAAACGCATTACTTGAAATATACTTTAATCATATAACCAAATATTTCCAACTAAAAACCACAATGGCTCAAAATACAGCTAATCCTCTATTTACGCGATATTTTGGGACCGTAGAAATTACGCGCAAATAAAAAACGCAGTTCAGAATAGATAGAAAGCTATATTTTGGAACCAGCATTTTTAAATATAGCATAATTAAATGAAAAACGTAAAGTTGGGACTTAAAAATCGCGTCTAATTAAAACAGATTATTAATTTAATGTTTCATGTTGATAAAAAAAATTAATCATATGATGCCAAAGGTGTTTTATATTAAGCATGTTTTTAACACTAAACGAGTCTCGTCAGATGATACCCACTATACTTTAATAACGGAATTAATTTAAAATAATATGGAAATTATCCAATGGCTTATAATCATCTGATGAAGCTTCTCATTTAAGCAATAAATCTTGCAAAAATTTGCTTTTGCAAGATGCAACTTCAATTTTTCTTGAAATTTTTTGCTACTACAGTTTTGTAAAGCCTTTTGTTCAATAATGTTCCATATTTTTATTTTGTTCTATTCAAATTATTAATTCATTGTATTAATCTATTTCGGATTGAGGACACCATATAGTTTCTAGATTTTTCCTACAATAGATTTATTTAAATTTAAAACCTTATTGTATATGTTGCATTTTCTTCCTCCTTAAGATTGATTTTTTCTAGCAATTAAAAAGTATTTCGCTTCTGAATTACATTATTTTATTTTGAAGCCATTTTTAAAATGATCTGAAAAGAATTAATTTTTTTCTCAATAAATTCCAACAGAGTAATGTATATCCTGCAAGTCAAGGTTTGTGATTATTATTTAAACGCGTTGTACCAAGTTCGTGTAAAATAAAATGGCGTATTTCTAAAAATGGTCACAATTATTGAATTGTGTTATAACGAAATCCCGTAAGTCAATTATCGTGTAAATCGGGGGTCACCTATACCATTTTCCATATAAATGTCTTAAAATTTAATATAATTATTTTGAAAACTTTTAACAGCATTTTGATCTACCGTAACAATATAAACAACAACAATGAATAGAGAATAAAATGAATAAGTAAAATTTGTTTAAAAGCCAAATAATTCCTGCTTATTTTGTTAATTTAAATAAGAGTTTCTCTGTGTCTCTCTCAACAACGCTACAATTACAAGTGAAATCCGGAAGAATATTTAACTCTACTAAACATTTACTCTGCTGTTCAAAAAAATTTAACACTTAAATAAATTTAAATAAAAAACGTAATTTATCTTTAAGTTAAACTCATCAACATCAGCTATCTCCTGTTTGTTTTCTTAACATCATTTACATTACAATTTTTTGATAAAATTTTTTCAAGAAAAAAAAATAATTTAACTTATTCCGGTTGTTGTAAAAGCATCTTATTCATTTAGTTTTTCCTTGAGGCAAAGAACAAAAGCCATCAAGAACAACAATAATTTGTTTAAATAGATAAAATTTTTAATGTTTTACTTAGATGCTAGTTGCCAGTCTGTTATTGTTGTTAGTTATAAATAAAGCAAAAATTTTCTTTTATTTAACTTTTCTCTTATATTTTAATTTAATTCATTCAAGTTCAATGACCCTTTTTATTAAATGATTATTACTTTTTTTTACTTGTTTTCATGTTGTTGATTTACCTGTGTATGTATGCTGTTGTGAATGTTGACAATGTTTCTGCTACCTCAAGTAATAATTCGTTGAATGGTGGCTTGTTATTGTAATGATATGCTGTTACAAGCAAGTGTTCAAGTGTAGTAAAATGTAGAGAAAGAAGGAATACGAGGGCTGCTTTTTATATTTTGCAAAAACAAAAAAAAAGAAAAAAAAATTATAAAATAATAAAATAATACTTATTTCTTTCCAAAAACGAGTAGTATTCATGACATTCAATACCATCTATGGATACGCTTGAACCATATCTTAGGACAATTTTAACACTTTGATAAAAGCGCCTCAAAAATATGCAATTTGGTTATGATAACCGATCTTCCAAGTATTGAAATAAGTTGGTCATCTATTCTATCTATCTATTTTTAAATTTTGATATTTGATTATGCAATAAAGTTATTGTATAATAAATTATGGTTGTGTATCGAATAACCCTACAATTCGATGTTTTTGCTGATAATATTAGCGGATTTTTTCAAACAATGTATAAAAGCTAGAATTATCTTAGTAGAGAATGATCCGAGTTCAACAGTTAATTATCTTTACATCTTGGAAAAAATGATAAAGCCATTGTCACTACAACAATATTATGTTTTCATTATTAATTTCCATTATTTTAATAATACTATGTTCTTGATAACAATATTTTTGTTTCAGTTTTATCATTGAATGTCTACATTCAATCAAAATTTTATATTTCGAATATTTGTTTATGTTTTCTTATGTTTATGTATTTGAATATTTGTGCCAGAAATAAAAATTTTTTTAATATAAAAAATATCATTATTTCTACAACCATTAAATATCACCAATCTTTTTCCTTGTTCTAGAACCATATTTTTTTTCAAACCATGTTAATATTATTATTCCCACAACAATAAAATGTTACAAAGAAATATGCTTTTTACAGATATTGTTGAAATAATTCATAACTTTCTTTTTTTTTTTTTTTTGTATATATTTTGTTTATAACAATTTTTTTCCACCTACATTATAATTCTCATTTAGTTTATACATGAAATTATAAAAGTAGACTGTGTTTTGTTATATTTTTGGTATCATTTAAGCAATTTTTTACGACTTTTAAAAATATTTGGCACAACATGTGATGGTACAAATAAATAAATAATTTTTTATGATTAATAAACACTTTTATCTATTATTGCGAAACAAATGTAATGGACTCAATAAAGAATTTATAGAAATAATAATTTTGAATTAATGTGTTCTATTTTAATATATGATAAGATGGAATAACAGTATGATAAAATGGAATCATAATATGATAAGATTGAATAATTATATGACAACAAGTAATCATAATAATATGATAAAATGGACATATAATATGATAAGATGGGATAATAATAAATTAAAATGAAATCATAATCTGGTTGAGTAGGAAAATAATGTAGTATGATGATATAATAATACAAAAAACCCGAATCACAGCATGAAAAACGAAGCATTAAATGGGACACAATACGATAAAATGAAATAATAACAACTACTATTTATATTCATACTCTTAATATGTTCCTCTTAGATTATGGAAATTACAACTATATTTTTTCTCTACTTGTATCATTCAGAACTTACAGTACTTTTAATCCAAAGGTACAATATCAAAGTATATGGGTTTCTCAAGAAACATAGTACCATTTGATTTTAAATGCTTCGACTGGATGCAACTTACATGGAGTTGGACAAACATTAAAGGAGTAATATTATTGACTTATCTAATCTTATACATAAATCTAGATTGCTTCATCTGTAGCATTCTAATAAACACTTTTTCTAGAATATAGACCAAATATTTTCTTCGTTTCCTTGCAAAATTCGTCGCGCATCCTTTTGAAACTATTGTTAACTTATATGGGATTAAGCAATAAAAACTGTTCTGAATGCTCAAATATTTATACAATAATGAGTACTTTTTAGTGGAACTAATGTCTAGGGTTTTCACGATCTATTGTTATAAAACAAAAATTTCGCCTACTAAATAGCATGCTTTTTAAGCGAAAACAAATGAAAAGCTTCGTCTTTTGGTACTAAAAAATTATGAATTTTGATTTTTATTTATTTTTTACGCATAAGAAAATGTATTTGGCTCAGATGAGATGTAAACCCACGTCACTGCGCTACTTAAGCCTATGTCAGCAAAGCGCTTTTGTAAGACTATACATCACATCAACGTTAAAAATACACACAACCTTATTAGAAGCTACATTATGTCAATATAAAAATTCTATAGCTGTTGTAATTACAACATATACAACAAAATCTATCAGCCGCATGGAAGTGGTACACAAGCGATCAACTAACCCAGGCTTTATACCTGTTAATCTACCGTCTTACTCGCTACACCACAATGGACTTTAATTTTTATACTTTCAAAAGTGGAATTGAACCCTCTACGATTTTTATACGGATTTTTCTTGTTAGACTTTAGTCAATGCAGCTAAGCAAAAACAAAATATCTTTCATTTTTACTAAAAACTATAAAAGTGGGAATGCAGTTAGGTCTAAAATATAATGCAAATAGGAAGCTGTTGCTTTTAAAATTGAAAGTAATGTGTTTCTAGGAAAATAACCGTTTTTTAAATGCCTTCACAAGGTTCATTCTGGAACCAATAGAGTCCTTGATTAGATTCCGCATACCAGTAATATAAATTGGCCCCCTATCAAGCTTCATTTCTGAAGGTTGATTAGATTTAAAAAATACATACTGTTTTTCTTTCAATTAGTCCATATCAATAGTTTTTGAAAATTTTTTAACGTAAGAGAACTTAAGACCTTAAAATTATCATATTTTAAGATTGCTGCGTTAGATTTAATGTAAGTTGCATATTTTTGTCATTTCTCAAAACATAAAGAGCATCTCCCGTAAAGGATAAATAAAAGAAATACGAAGAATGTCTTTTAGTCAAAAATTAATTCATTAAGTCAACGAAGATTTTGTTTCAAAATACACCTTTAGAAAATATTACAAATCTAGCTGCTAAACAAATTCTTTTTATCGGTAGAATTATTTGGAACAAATTTTACCCAAATTTTAACCTTCAACCTCCGTAGCAAATGAGACACAAACCATCGTTAACCTACATTTAACATGTAAGTGCTAATAATAGTTACCTCATTTTGTATCTACTTTGTGATATGAGAGTCGTCATCATCATTGTCGTCCTCAGTATAAAAGAGGTAGTAGTGAATGTACGTGAAAACACTACTATCTCCAAAAGCAGCAGCAAATGAAAAATATAAACGTGTTAGTGGAAGCAAAAGCATTATACCTAGTTAAGTTTTCTTTTTCCCGCATCCCTATGCTGTTATAGTGATGTGTAGTAATAATAACAAGGGACACAAAGATACATTAACATCTTTAATATACCCTTTTTACAAACAATATGTTGCACCACTCATTAATGCCACACAATTTACAACAAAACAAACAAAATACTCATACCATAAGACATTTTAAGAACACATGAGTATGTATAGAAAACTAACACATACAAACATTTACTATTAATTGATGAGACACTTTACAAACATTTATCTTCAACTCTTACTAACAGACACACACACACTGTCATACTCACACATAAACACCATGTCATAATTATTGGTGAGGAAATGATGAAGAAGTAGAAAAGGGAGATAGAAGAAAAAAAAAACACACGGGGAAACTCCATGCAAAATATTTAACATTTCCTGGTTGCCATTAGAAGTTATTTTGAGTAAAAATATTTTTTTTATGGGGAAGGGGAGATCATCTAAAAAAAGGAGATAAAAAATATTAAGACAACTTAAATGGGCTAAAATAAAACAAAAATAATTTTTCTGGCAAAAATATTACTAGTTTATAGAAGTTTGTTATTTACACGTATTCCAAGGTGTTACAAAACTAAAATAAATATTATTATGCTTAGCAGTTAAAGAAAGTGACATATTACACGAATATATACGATAATTTAATAAATGTAGAGAAATAAAGTATGCTACATTTATTTACATAGTGTTTTAACCTAAAAGTAGGCAATATATTATATTCTTATGCTTTATTTGTATAATTAGCAGAGAGAATTGAGAGCTAAAGAAAATATTTTGTAAGAAATTAAAGTAATTTTTACTGAGGAAAATTTAATAGGAGAAAAAAATTTCTAAGTATCGCAAATTAGCAGAAATTTTAAAATTATATAAAATCTCTAATAAATTTTAGATATTTGTGAGCTTGTATACTACAATATACAAATACTAATTTTTAAACATAAATTCATAAAAATTTTGCACATTTAAATTTAAAGTTGTGCAAAAACGTAAATTTATATAACAAAAAAAGATAATTTTGAAAAAAAAAATTCAATTATATTATTATTCATAATTTTAAAATGATTTAAAATATTTTTTTAATTGTATCAATTTTAATTGTATCAATTATTCAATTGATCAAAATTTAAATTATCTAATATTTTTTGCTAAAAATAAAACTATTTATTGGCTTTCAATTATTTATTTATTTTTAATGTGTCACTAAAATTAATTGAATATAAATAAAAATAAAGGGATAATTTGTATAATTGAATATACAGTTTTTTTCATAAATTGAATTTTAATTAATAAAATAATTAAATATGTATTATTTGTAATTGAAAATGCATTTTAGATTTTCTATGTAAAATTGGAATTTTATTTGATATAATAATTCATTTTAAAATTCTGATTAATAATTTAATTGAAATTTTTTCGAACCTTTTTTTTGCGAAGAATTTTAACTAATTGTATTAAAATTTTACATATAATAATCTAAAATCAAATTTCAGTTACCAATAATATATATTCAGTTATTTTATTTATTGAAATTCAACCTAATAAAATTATATATTAGGTTATTCAAATTATCACTTATTTTTATTTATAATTGATAATTTATTATTTGAAGCAATAAGAAAAATATTCAATTAATTTTTTTATTTTTGGTAAAAAGTATTATAAAGTTTAGATTTTAATCCATTGTATATTTGATACAATAAAAAAGTAATTGAATCTATTAAATAGTTCTATAGATCATATTTTTAATATTATGGTTATTCTATATCATTTTATATATAAATTATTAAAAAAAAAATAATATGTTGGCTCGTTAAATTTTATTTAAAACTAATTTGCGTCTTAATTATGCTCACTAAATATTCACCAATAGGACCATGCGATCTAAATGAGCTATCAACTTAGTATAGCAAGTTAATGCACTAATAAGCCATCTGAGTATTGACCTGTTTCGATCAATAATCCTCCTTGTTTTCTCTATGTTTGGATTTCTTCAAAGTGACGGTATTGATTTATTTTGGACAGTTCATCTACATTTATGTTTACTACAATTGCATAATATTTCAAATTTTCCAATGAGAAAAGGGACTCGATTTGTGACCACTCATATTTCATACCAAAAATCGCTTTTGATACAAAAATTCCGATAATATTTAACTGATTAGTGTCTTGGTAAATAAGCCTCCAATCGAGAAAATATCCTCGAATTGTGATCATTCTTACTTTTTTTATTAAAAATTTTTTAAAAAATATAAATTGTTTATATCTCGGTAAATAAGCCTTTAATTGAGAACAAGCCTTCCTATTGTGGTCATACACAATTCCTACCAATATCGGTTTTCATATGAAAAATTAAAAAATATTTAAATCGTTAATATCTCGAAAGAAAAGGGCCTCGATTTGTGATTACTAGATCACCGATGAAATGTTAGGGATTTACAAAAGTTTGGATTTTGCTTGCTCCACCGTCAGCTTGTGGTAAATGGGGTTAATAAATAATATGTATGCAAAAATTGTGTCGATCATAAGTCAGCTAGTCAGATTTTATTTCTTTTCCTAAAAATGGTCTTAAAATAACTAAAACCTTTATTGCACTATAACTCTTTAATTTAACATTTTACGATGAAAAATTTTATTTAGAACAAAAAGCGAAAATTTTTGATATATAACTTTTTATCCTTGTATGACTTTTTGTGATGTTATAAGTAATCAAATTAAAAAATGTATGCATGGACTTTTTTAAAAGACCCTCGTTTTAATATGCATCTAGCCTGTAAGCTATGGTTCTTATTATTTTGTAGAGCAGAATTTGTAGCTTTTATTTTAACGTAGATTGACCAAAATTTGAATTTAGGGTATCAATTTTTTACTTATTATAAAAATATTGGCACAAAGTGCAGAATACAGCCTGAATTTTTGGATACTTATAACGAGAATTTTTAGATTGTTATTCGATTAAACTGTCACTCGAAACTTAGGTCTTGCCGATTAGAATAAATTAATAATAGTTAACATATTAATATTTTTACAGATAAACCCCTTTTTTATTTCAAGTACCATAAAAATCGGTGAAATATATTAAAAACAGATAACATTTTTCACAATAGCTTGCAAATAAATAAAAATATATTTTCGAAGTCTATGAGTAAAATTCGTAGAATAACGGAATTTAACTTTGTTTCGATTCGATGTGAGTTATTTTGTCTGTTGTTTTAGTATTCTTTCAAAAAGAAACAACTATGTAATTTATTTGATAATTTACCTCTATTGAGAGTATATGACATTATAAAGGTTTACCTTTAAACCATTTTATCTCTTTAACGCCTTGATCCATTCTACATTTAGTACTTCTTCATAATACACTAGCTGTTTTAGTTTTAAATTTTTAGTTTAAATTTTTACGAATATGTAATAACATTTTTATTAATACTAGTATTACACACGATTACTTATCTACTTGCGAACTGTTGTAAAAAATGTGCGAGATACATTGAAAATAGTATATCCCGCAGGTTTTTAAGGTAGTATAAATAGAAAATGTGTAAAAATGTTAACATGTAAACTTTTATAATTTTTGGTTAAGCGGCAACACATAAATTTCAATTGATTGCTTAATCCAATAACAACATAAAAATAATTGCTCTAGTTATCCAAAATTGTACGCCACATTCTGCATTTAATGCCAGTACTTATATAATAAGTAAAAAAATAGGTATCCCTAATTCAGTTTTTGGTCTATCTACGACAGAATAGAAAGCATATGTGTAAAATTTGACTGATTCATAAAAGCCACAAATCCTTTCTTTAAAAAAATCCGTGTATGACAATGACTTCACAACAAGGCTAAAAAATTATACGTCAAAGATTTCTGCATTTTGTTCTGAATAAAAAAGTTTATATAATTTTATTTTAGTAAAATATTAAATTAAAGAGTTATAGTGGAATATCCGTTTTAGTTACTTTTAAGACCTTTTTTAGAACAAAAGTCAACAGGCCAGTCGACACTGTTTACGACCGATCAACCCAATTTTGGCACACATATTTTTTTTTTATCCCCATCTACCAGAAACTTCCGGGAGAGCAAGCAAAACAAAAAATTTTGTATTCATGGGTAGTCTAGTGATCACTCGTATTCGTATCGCTTTTAATGTGAAAAATCTGAAAAGAATTTAAATCAGTAATATCTCAGCAAAAAAGGCTCCAATTGGGAAAGAAAAACCTCGACTTTTAATCACTTATATTTCCCACCAATTCAAAAAATCGTTAAGATCTTACTAAATAAGCCTTCAAATTCGAAAAGGGCCTCGATTTTTAATCACTCAAATTTTCTTCAAAAAATCGATTTTCACATTAACAGTCTTAAATTTTTAATATCTAGGTTAATAAGCCTCCAAATGAAGGAAGGACCTCAGTTTTTGTTCTCTCGTAATACAAAAAAAATCGATCTTCATTTGAAAAATCTGAAAAATCTTAAATCGTTAACATCTTGTTATCTTAAAATTTGTTTGCACAATGGGATAGCGTTTTATTTTACTTGTTTTTGGAAATCTTACTTGATATGGTGAATATTTATTATTATTCCTAGTAACAATATTAAATTAGGAGACAAAATAATAATAATACCTTTTTCTAAAATTCTAAATTATTTTTTTTTTTTGTTTGCTTTATTTTATTTTTTTATTTTTGCTCCCTAATTCAATTTTGTTAATAAAAATAATAAATATACTTTAAACTAAAGAACTTTCTATAAAATGTAAAATAAAACACTAACACTCCCGTTTTAAATTTAATTAAATCCTACTGTACAAAAGGATTTTGTTAATAAAACTTCTGTTTCACAAATCTCGCTTTCTAAACTTATCTAATATAATTTTTCTAATAATTACTTTTATTAAAGACCATTTATTAATGCTCGAATAAGTAATCTCATTTGCCATCATTTCCCCTAAAGTTCTCAAAAATTTTTTTTATAATTTTCTAAACAAATATATAACAAAAAATATTTTCAAAACTAATTAAAATAAAATTTACATTTCTTTATCCACATCAAAGAATTTAAAACTAATTTTTTTTTTTTCTTATAAAATCATTTTTCTAACCGAATACACTTTTAATTTTCTTCTTCTGGTCTTTAGTTTTTTTTTTTTTTTTTTTTGAAGAAATTTCAAGTTACTGCTTTAACAATAAAAGTAAATGCAAATTTAAAATTCAAATTCTAATGACAAAATACTTGAAAGTAAAATTGATAGAATAGATAAGAAAACCTCCTACTTAATATTTATTAAATTGTATTACACCAAAACTAAATAAATTCTCTAAATTGTGGAGAATTTAAAATTAATGTTTGTATGACTTGTGTACCAACAAAACCGTAACTAAATGACTTTCAATACCTTTGATTTGTTTCTGTGTGTCGGTCGTTCACTTTGTATGTTGTTTTCGTGGAATATGTTTGTGTATTGGGATTTTTGTAATAAATTCGAAATTCTTTAAACGAAATTAATATTATAAAATTCCGTTCTTATGTTCTCCCCTCCATTTTAGTACCTACCATAAAAAAGATTTGGGGGCATATTGGGTTTGTTGTTCCGTATGTAACATGTAAAAAGAATTATTTAACTATGTCCGTCCGTTTGTCCGCCTGTCAGCTGGATAGGACTCGGGAGTCCCAGAGGGAAGAAATTTGGACCAAAGGTATGTTTGGTATTGAAAATGAGCAAAATCGTAATTTCAATTAATGCTTAATTACTCAAAATTTGACAGTAGTCTATTAACAGGTGGTACTTGATGGAAATAGTGTTGCATTTCATATAACTACGAGGGAAGTTCGAAAAGTCACGGACTTATTGATCCGTCCTCGCAATTTAAGGATCAATATAAACTCGTGAACAAAAATGGGCGCCGGCCAGTCACTTTACAACCCACCTCCCATAAGATATGGAATTTGAAACAGTTGCAGATGGTGGGTATATATATTCGGCCAAGCCGAATATAGCATTCTCACATGTTTATTTTCTTAAAGTGTAAGAGCAGCGTTAATAGGAAAGATATTTCATTTAATTTTGTTGCCGTGTGAGTATGAGCTTATATGTGTCCTTTAACTCCACACGGCAATTAAGATCTATATCTAAAATTAAATATTCTTTAAGCAATGATGACAATAGCCTCTAGATAAGTTTTAGTTACTCTTGTTATTTTAGTTATTTTATTTGTTTTAGCTGTTGTTGTTTTAAGAGAAGCGAAAAAACATCATCAGCATTTAAGATGTTAAAAATTTAAAGATATTACACTTGGATGAATTTGACTTAAAATGAGCACGTGTACAAAACATGCATCAGATTGTTGCCTATTAAGTTTGTTTTTTTATCAGATATAAAAGGACAGTGGTTTTGAAGCAAGAAAATCTTATATATATACATAGATATAGATATATATAGACGTCACAGAAAATCAAAATTCGCTTTACTCTTAACACTATTCGTCCTACAATTCCTCACGGAACCAGATTTTGAAATTTTATCAGGGAACGGAAATACACGGATTTATAAATTCCTATGCATGTTTTTTCTTTTCAAAACTTTCCGATGCTCCTAAAGAACGTAGAAAATTAAAATTCATCTTACTTATAAAACTAACTATTTGTCCTACAAATCCTGACGGACCCAGATTATGAAATTTCTATTAGAGCGCAGATACATCTATATACATAATTTCCGAAGCCTATTTTCCCTTTCTAGAGCTTTCTGAAGCTCCGAGATGACGTAGAAAGTTAAAATTTATCTTACTTATAAAACTATTCGTCGTAATTTCTATTAGCAAGCGGAGATACCTGTATAAATAATTTTCAAAGCCTGTTTTCCCGTTTTAGAGCTTTCTGAAGGTCTCAGGCGATGTAGAAAATTAAAATTAAAAACTATTTATGCTACAGTTCTTACCAAGATTTAAAAAGTTCTATCAGGGAGCGGAGATCCGCGGATATACTTTTTGTATCCTGTAATATTTTGAAAAGTCGGTTTTGGTTTTAAAAAGTTTAAATTTATTACACTCATTGTTTGCTCTCTAAATTCTATGGTAACCTGATTTTCATTTCAATCAGGAAACGAATTTATGCCGATTTTTTAATATCATTTTTTAATTTCACTTTTCACCATCAAATTCAAATCTTTCAGTTTCGATTAGGGAGAGGAATAGCGCCAAAAAAAATTTCTCATAAATTATTTAAAAGATTTTTGAATTTTTTTGTGCATTTATTATCATTATTATATTGTAAATTTTCCTGTCATTGGTAAGCTTATATACTAGTATTATATAATTCTTAAAATATTTTTTATTTGCCTTATCACAAAATATGTATTTTTATAATTAAAATATATATTTTTGTTATAAATCTAAATAGCATCCCGAAGATTTCTTTGTATGTCTGTCTATTTTAATATTGAGCTGATTTTTGTACTTTTCTTGCCACTGTTTTTCTTATATCTCTATATTTTCAGGAGCCATATTATATGGTTTGATCAAATTTATTTTGTTACAGTCATTTCTTTAACACTAACACACTTACTTACACTATTTCTCTTAAAAAAAATTAAACACTTAAAATATGTTTTACATGTGTATGTGTGTTAGTATTAACATATAAATTCCTGTGTTTTTCGCTTTGTTATTTTCTGCCATTTTATAGAAATAAAATTATGGTCTCTTTGGTGGTTTACCGTTGACTTAGAGTACAAAAACTTTTTTCAACATTTCTTAGCTTATTTTTTAGCATGTCTTGCCCTCATTGTTGCTTTGTTGATGGCGGGTGATTTAATCTTTAACGGAAATTACTAGGCAAAACCAAAAGAAAGAGACCAAAAACCAACTAAACAGCTAGATAGCATTAGGAAAACATATAAAATAAAATAACTAAAGAACAAACCAGCCAACCAGAACCGCAACCAAATAGAGAGGAACATATAATTTCTTAGGTTTAATAAGATGATGGCAGGCAACAGCAAACAAGATTTTTTGGGTTTCACTTATAACAATTGAAAATCCAATTTATTCAATTCGGGGTATTCTTTTGTAATACAACTTTTTTTTAACAAATAATCTTAAACCTTAAGAGGATCTAAAAGGCAATAATGTTATTAGAAAAAAAAAGACTACAAAAGACATTTCTGGAGTAAAAACATATGACAAGCAACATATGGGAGGCTACATCCTGCAACAGTTATGTATGAAACTATACACGCAGATAAATAATATAAATGTAGTGACCATAATCTAAAATCAACATATTATGTTTGGAATATATGGTCACAGCTCAAAATAAATATATAACAATTATTATGATCATATTGTGTCCGATTTTATGGTTCGTAATTTCATGTTTTGATTCGAGATTTTCATGTTATTGTGCCATCTTACATTATTATCCCATTTTACCAGATTATGATTTTATTTTATTATATTTTTATCCCACCCTGTTATATTAGTGTTAAATTTTATCATATTATTATTCCATCTTATCATATTACCACCTCATTCTGTCATTTCAGTATTCCATTTTAGCATATTGCTATCCCATTATTTCATATTATTATCAAACTTATCACGTTATGATTCCATTTCGTCATATTATTCCATGTTATCATATATTGTACAAATAAAACACATTGGTTAAAAATTGTTATTTTTAAAAATTGTTTATTGAGACATAAGTTGTACCATCATTTATTTTGCAAGATAATATAATATATTTTTCATTAACTAAATCTTTCAATAATAGTTAATAAATATATTTTGCTGTTTGAATTACACCAAACATTACAAGTCCTTGTCTGCTTATATTAATTCATGTATAAACTAATTTAAAATTATAAAAAGAGTTGAAAACAAAAACTAAAAATATTTAAAAACAATCAAGTTATAAAATTTATATTTGAAAAAAAAAACATATTTGTTTGTAACATTTTATTGTTATGGGAACAATAATATTAATACGTTTTTAAAACATAATACGGTTTAAGAAAACGGAAAAAGACTTATAATATATAATAGTTGCAGAAATAATGATAGTTTTCATATTTATACAATTTTTTTCTGATAAAAACAAAAAAGTTTTGTAGTTCACAATATTAAAATTTTGATTGAATGTAAACATTGATAAAACTGAAACAAAAGTATTGTTATCATGAAAACAGTATTATTAAAATTAATGAAAATTAACAATGAGAACATAACATTGTTGTAATGATAGTGTCGTAACCATGTTGTTTTTCTGCGTGAAATAATAAAAATTATAAATATATATTATTTTATTATTGTGTAATAAAGTAATTGTTGTATATACTGCTTCCAAACAAATAAATATACTTCCCACAAAGAGAGCATGCTATAATATATATTTCAAAATGGGTAAAATTGGTAACATTATATCACCTAAACAAATAATAATTTAGATATAAACAGAAATATATTAAAAATTATACCTATCGTTATTCATTTCAAAAATAACAGGTTTCTGGTACTTTTTTTGAAAATCGGTACTGTTTTAACCCATTTTAAAACAAACTGTATTTTGGTACTTTTCTGAAAACATACGTATCTTTGAAACCAACGAACATACAAATAAAATTTAAATTGTGTTCGTAATTTATTTAAAAAGTGACAAATAAAAATTTGGTACTTTTTTAAAAAATTTGAATGTTTAAGGGTTAAAATCGTACCTAATTTTGGTACTTTATGAAAAACGTTTTATTTTTTATTTTTTTAATAATTGATATATATAATTCAGAAATTTATTTGAATACAATTTTTGGAATATCCATGGTATAAAAAGTACTAAAAAGGGAAAAAATCGAGAAATTACATTTTATTCAAATATCTATAAATTTTCTATAATATTAAACCCAGAAGCATGAACTTAAATATATGTAGACCGAAGTGAATAAGAATTCACATGGGAAGACATTATGCTACTTTTTCGTGGCACATTTTTGTAATCAATAACCTAGAAGTAAAACCTTAAAAATACACGGTACAATGTAGATAGCAATTCACAAGAGGGACTTTGTGGTACTTTTTTGTTCTTCTTATTATTTTCATTTTCTTTTTGTAGATATCTCTTTTAAAAATTTGGAGTCTTCGTACTTTATACATGTCATAAGACTGTAAAATATAAGAACAAAGTTAAATAACTTTTTTGCAACCCAAAAAATATCTTTCAAATTTATGAAATCTGATTTGTTAATTGGGGGATGTATACACTTTGATAGTTTTTTTGGTGCCCTGTATTATTTTAGTTTTGGGTTTGGCTAAAAAAAGTAACTGGCAGTCCTATATGGAAATGGAAGTGAAATTAAAACAAAACATACATACTTTCTGAAACAAGGAAGACAAGGGAACTGATTGATAAAAAATACTGAATTGTTAAGCTATTATAAAATTGGACTCCATTTGTTTTTTTTTCTGTTATATTTAACTAACTATCCAAAATAAATAGAAATAATTTTTAAGGAAGTACTTTTTCATCCAAAAATGTATTTGAAAAATGATACAGATAAATTTTTCTGTTATAAGACATTGAGAATTTACAAATACTTTTTATTTAATAATAATTGATTTAATAAAAGGAAAAATATTTTTATGTATATATATATATTTTTTTTTTTTTTTAATAAAAAATATTTGGTTTATATAAAAATCAATCTTATATAACATCGAGAACATGACTTTCTACTCAGTCAATAGTTATCAAAAAAGAGAACATATTTCAATAAGAAGCCTATGTTATATTCATTGGAAATGACCCGAATTTGCACTACTTCCAGATCACAAGTTCAGGATTTTATTGACTTCTATTTTACATCTAATTTGTCAAGAAATCTCTAAATTTTTTCGATTTTAAAAACGAAAATTAGCCTTTAGCTTTAGCGCTATGCATCTTAACATTTTGCCAACCTTGTAATCCCAATGTAATTAATGCTCTTCCAGACCTAACCACACGTTTAACAAAAATGCCTGCTATTTTTACTTTGTGTATGATTAAGCAAAACATTTAAAATACAGATGATATCTTATGTTACATTCATCTTATTATATTAGACTTATCTTTACTTTGCTCTTAAAAGGTAACGTTAAACATTTTGTTGGTGAAAGAATGTAATACAATAAAACCGCAGGATATTTGGGCAAATGATGATATCTTTGTTTAATATTACAAACTAAATTCTTTTTCTTAACAAAATGTTAAGAAATTTTAATGTTATTTTTAGTTTTGTTTTATCAAGATTATTTATGTTGAGATATTTGGGTCTTAGGAATTCTTATTTATTTAATTAAAAGAAAATAACTCGCAAGCTTTTGTTATAAATTGTAATGAGGTAATTATACGAAAATGTTGCAATTAGGATAAACCATATTCTTTTTATGTCATTTCATTAAATCTAGCGAGTTTTTCATTTCATTTTTAATCTTTACAATATTCATTTACATTTGGCATAAGATATAATTTCCCGCTGTAACTTTAGGATATCTGTAAATTTAATCGACCTGTAAATATCTGAGTTATATATAAATAAAAAAATTTTGAAATGATTTTTAAAGCCCCTGGATTTAAAAAATTATATTTCAAATAGGTTTTTCATCGAATGATAAATTACATAAAATATATTTTAATTTGCAAAACAGCTAACACTAACCACAAATGGCACAAAATTATTATTCTCTTTTCCATCTTAGACACACACTTAACATTGACATTTCTAACAAAATAGTCATTGAAAAGCAACTAAAAAACCTTTGCAACAACAACACAAAGTATAAAAAAAAAACAAAAAAATATAAAATGTCCTGTAGTATATAAAATAAAAACATGTTAAGTGAATGAAACGCTCTTAATTACAAAACATTTGAAAACGAGAATAGGCAAGACATGAAAACGACAAGAAATTAAGGAGATTATAATCGGAGGAAATAAAAAAGAGTACAAAAAACGGAAGATCTGAAAAGACAGGCAAAACATTTTATAGAAGTAGTAGTAAAAATGAATTCAATTTATTTTAATGCTTAATTTTGTTAAAATATTGAAATGTAGTTGCTGGGGGTGAAATAATTAAGTGCTGTGAGAGTTGATTATTTTTATTTATTGCTCGTTATTGCTTTAAACGTTCTGTTTTAATCACAGCCAATTATCAATGTCTAGCTATTGATGAGGTAGCACATTAAAATGATTAGTTGCAGGGGTCAAAAAGGCCTTAAGAGCTAGTTCGTGATTAAGAATCAATATCGTAATAAATATGTATTTAAGTGGATGTTTAAAAGAGTGAACTTTATTTATCAAAATAAGGTTATGAGAAGGTAGTTATGAAATTATATTAAAAAAAGTAGTCAATTGTTATTTTTAAAATGCCTAAATTTAAATTTTTTTTTTTTTTTTTGAAAATTGGTGCTTTTGCGGTAAATTTGCGTTTTTTTAATTCTAGTAAAATAATTTATGCTTTATTTAGTTCTTTTTTGTTCAAAATTGGTAACTTTTGTAAAAATTGTTTCTTTTGAAAATTACTAGTTTTTTTTAGTAAATTATTATCTTTTTGAAAATTATTGCTTTTTCAAAATTGATATTTTTTGAAAATTTCTACTTTTTCAGGAACTAGTACAGTTTTAATAATGGAAAAATAATTAGCTACGTAGAAAATTTGTTCTTCTTAGGTATAATTTTTTATAAATTTCACGCATTTTCGGAAAATTTTTGTACTCAAATAATGGGAATATATATATTTTTTTAGGAAAATTTATACTTTAAATTTTTCACTTTTTTTTATTTGTACTTCTTTGAATATTTTATTTTTTAAATTTGTTACATTTTCCAAAAAAAAGAAAAAAAATTGTTGTTAATTTTTTTTTTTAATTTGTAATTTTTTGAAAAATTTCACTTTTTGATTTTTGTAAATTGTAAACAAAATATTCCTTTTTTAAATTAATACTTCTTATAAATTTTTAAAAAATTAATAGATTTTAAAAACCGTATTTTTTAAAAAATTACCACATTTTGGAAAATTAGAAATATTCTAGAAAATTCGATCTTACTTTTAATTACTGTTTTAAAGGTGGAATTTCTTTTTTTCCTGGAAAATTTTTATTTATTTATTTTTTATTGATGCATTTATGAAAAGTGTACATTTTAAATAGAACAAAACAAATAAAAAAGAAAATATTTTATTTAATCAAAGAAAAACCTGATTTTTACAAGAAGATAAATTAATATAAATTTTTTTTTTATATTTGAATATTCAAACCTTGAATAATATTATTTTTAATATTTTATTTATATACAAAAAAGTTCAATAAGTTTTTGAAAATTTTATTTCAAAACAATATATCGCAATAGAAAAAGGTTTGAATAAAAAACAATTATATAAATTTTTAAATTTTTTAAGTTAAATGGAATAACATTAGCAGAAGTTTTTCAACATATAATGTTCCTTGCGGTTTCTCTGACTGTTTAGAAACCTCTGTAAAGAAGAATCTGATGACTAGAGTCGAATAAATACGTGACCAATAGTCACCGAAATAAACTTATTTAAACGTAATATTTCAAACATTTTTAAAATTATTCAAACAAAATTATGTTGACTAAAGATAATCAAAAATATTCTATGAATAAAAAAAAACATATGTTTCACAACAGATTTTATTTCATTTTTAAAATAGGAAATATATTAAAGCGTAAATTCTATTTACGCTAAAGAAAAAACATTTATTTTCAAAGTACTTGAACTTTTATTACAATTTTATAAGTGTACATTCGAATACTTCTATTGAAATTTTTTCCAATTTGACTTGGAAACAAATTGAATAATATTAAAATAATTTTACTCTAAATAAATTTCAAGTAACTGAGTATATATCCTGAAGGAAACCTGGGAGCAAGTGCCTCCAAGTCACCAGTTTTGTCCATTATTTTGGTGACTTCTTGGCGACATTGTCAACAAAGTGTCTACATTTTTATTTGCTTTGATGAGAAAAAATATATACACAAGAGATAAGATTTCTAATTCAGCACCAAAGCGCTACTATTATTTCTCGGCGGCATAATTGTTTTTATTAATCTAGTATTTTTTCAATTGTGCTATAATAATTATTTAATTATAAATTAATTATAAATTGAAAAAGTACATACAAAATCCAAATTTTCATGTTTAGTATTTCTTTTGTTTATTCAAAATTAAGAGCTGACGAGTTCGGCGGCAGCAATTTCGCCAAAGTTTTTAATATATTTTTAATAGGTAAAAGTTTTATATTTGAGTTCTCAAAATTTTTAATATTTTTGCAAATGATTTTTTGTTTCCATATCCAGATCTTGTATCAAGTTTTAGTGAAGCAGCCTATAAAATATTAGGAGGAGTATTGCAACGCCAAAAAAAATATATATATGTATATATATATATATTAAGCAAGTCTAAAATAAGTGAAAATATTGAATTTGAAGGCGATTCTTCGAGCAAAAAAAAAATTAACATTTTATAAATTCCTTAATTTTTTAATAAAACATCAAATGTTAACAAAAGTTTTATTAACAACGTCTATTTCAGAAAAAGTGTAGACTAGAATTATTAAAATAAGTATGTAGACAACGCCAACATAGAGTCCAATTGCCGGGGGTATAATAAGCCACTAGTTCTTGTGACTGTCACTTGTAATGGTGACAGTGTCAATAGTGAATCAGTACTGATTCAATAGTGACATTTCCATATATATATATATATATATATATATATATATATATGTATGTATGTATGTATTTGCGTGTATGTATGTGTGTGCGTGTGTGTGTGAGAGAGAAAAGAAAGTTTAAATGAGAAGTTACATTTTTGTGAATATAAAAATATTTATTATCAATAAATTATTTTTGTATTAAATTTATATTTTTATAAATCAGGTCATCTCAAATTATTTTGTACTCTTTTAATCTATACTATTCCATTTTTTTTCCAAATTTATGTTTTTTAATGAAGCATTTTATAATTTTTACTTTTTCCTAATTTTAATAAGTCTTTCTTAAGGAACTAATTAAGTTGACACCAAATATTTAAAGCGAAAAAATTTTCGAAGCAGAAACGTATTATGAACAAAATACCAATTATTATTAATTATTCACCAAAAACCCGATTTTCTCTAAAAATTCGTTATTGTATTGTTTTCTCAATTATTGATTTTTTACAGTTTCAAAAGCTTGTACTTTTTAGAAAATATATATTTTCTTTTAGTTTACACATTCAAAAAATTTAAGTTGTTTCCAAATCTTTTAATTCATATATCTTGTTTCACCCAGATACAGACTCTTCTCTCTAAATCGATCTATGAAAAAAAAAACTTTTTTTAAATCCAACTTGCTCTTCGAAAATTCCAAAAATTCCACTTTAACCAAAAATTGTGTTTGGACATTTTAACTATTATAATTTTTTTTTAAACACAGTTATAAATATTACACCCAATTTTTTAAAACTATTCAAACTCTAACTCCCACTAATATTTCAAAAAATCCCAAAAATTAGAATGCGTATTAAGTACCTCCTACATTTTAGAAATTCAAACCAAAATTATTAATTTAAGAAAATTTTTGTCCTAAAATTCTTAGTTCTCATTTACTCTTTGAAAAATTCCTAAAATCCCTTTTTCTAAAAAGTTTAAGTTGGAAGTATTTTCTCTATTATTTAGGCATTTTAAGTATTAAGGATTTCTTTGAAACTCATTATGATATATAATTCTTATTTAGTTATTAAACAATCGAGATTTTTTATGAAAAAATTCCATTTTGTTTTTATTAAAGATTTGA